>CM068712.1:29541087-30038587 GCA_035079005.1 Fraxinus americana | reverse complement strand
ATTTATGAAGAACCGCTCGGTTCGGTTCGGTTCGGTTCGGTTCGGGTTCGGTTCGGTCCGGTTCGGGACTTTTGGACACTCCTAGTTCAATGCGTGCAGTGCCCCTCAGGCGCACCGTGTTGGGCAGTGCAGCAGGTACTTGCAATTATGACCCGTCGTTTCTCGACAAAATTCAGTTGCTGTCTCGATAATCTTATTACCGTGCGTAGCAGGACACGATTGGGCTTAGCTTGTGTCATGTTTTGTGAACTCTCGATTCGCACGACACGTTGTGTGCTTTGCTTGGTCGATGTGTACGTAGAATTTTTTTCTTAACCCTAAGAAAAATTTACGGGCAGAGGACTGGACCGAGTTATACCCAATCCCCTTAAATCCTTCCATGGTTTGTGTGTATTCGACAATGATAACTCTTAGGTCCATTTGTTAATTATTCTTCGTTTTGTAGGTTTTAATCTAAAAGAAAGTCAATAATTAATTTTAACATGATTCTCATCTTTTCAACAACATATTTCATCAACATTATCAAAATTTACTAAAAAAGTTCGATTTTAACCCTCCATCAAAGAAGAGCTTAATATGTTCCTATAATGAACCATTCACTTGCACAGTAACTCTTAGGTCCGTTGGTTTGATTAATATGTTTCTAGAGGTAAGTAACGTAACCTGTCGCTGAATAATATAATATATATATTTTTTATATATAAATAATCATTTTTTGTTAATATTCAGGATACATAATTTTTAAACGAATGAATTTAATAAGAGTAACGTTGAAATCAAATGCAATGGGAACGAAAACAACATTTATTTAAAATTTTAAGAATATATATAAAAATATTATTCTATTTTTATATTTTTCAATTTACATGTATTTCAAAATTTCAAAATTAATTAAAAATAATTTTTTAATCCCCATCTTGACCCTCCCTCGCTCGCTCACCTCCTGTCCCCAAAGTCCCAAATGGGGATGAGATGGTAAAATGCTTTGCTCCGCTCCATGCATTGACATCGCCTCAAGTGATTTTCCAACTAGCATCAAATCTCACTCAATAATATTGAAACATGTCTATGAATTGTTACCACATGCTCCGCTGAATTGTCACCAAACTTCCACATATATTTGTAATCGCAAACACGCTATAATCCATACACTCTTCATAATTTGTATAATCGATGGCCTTAGAAACCATAGTCAAGTCTTGCAAAGGTTTGATTATGGTTTCAACTCCATCACCACGCTTTACATGACATCTTATCTTTTGAAGCACTCGGACAATTATAAACCTGTTAATCTTATGTACACCTCACGACAGCCATCGTGGAATAGGTGAGGGACAAAAACGAAGAAGTTTATCTCAAATATAAATATTGTTTCAGTATTACTTATAATAAAATTAAAATAAATAAAGACAGATTCTAAACATGATAAAATCAGAATTGTAACTCTCTCAGTATGGTTCTCAGGCAATTTTTCTTGGAAAAATCTATTTGTACAATGATTAACAACACTCTCACGTTAGGGTGGAGCCCACTAATTAATTTTCTAATTAATTAATTAGTGGACACTACCCTAATGTGAGAGTATTGTAAAAATTATAACATAATCATTGTACACCAAGCATTGTTGATTTTTCTCTCTTCACAAAATCTTAGGATACAAGGATAAATAAAAAAATAATAGTCTATAGACTTACATGTTCCCGTTACAGAAACAATCTTAAGCAATCTTAACCGGATTCAATATTTAAACAAGGCAGACAATGTGCACAATCAAAAGAAAAATCTTACTCAAGATGCATCTAGCACAAATGAATCTATCATTACCAAGGCAACGATGTAAAAGAATTATCACAAGAGAAGCACAAAAAATATGAACTCCAAAAAGGTAAAATTTGTATGGCTTTAGTCACAAAATACATTGCTTAGGTTTTCTTCTGCAATGCCTTTGTGTTCATAATATACCCTAAGCTTTCATAGTTGCATGACAAATTACATCTTGCATCAAATCATGAACACAAAATTGCAATACATGAACTTTCTAAAGTGAAACTCCATTTCCTTTTGCTCTTTTAACAATTAAAGCACATAGTTTCTCTTGCTTCGGACATCTATTGCTTCGATGGTTAGACCATTGCATATGAAAGAGCCATAGTTTGCCTTTCCCTTGATCTCTTGTCCAATCTACTTAAGGCTTGGCTTTCTGCATCTTTCTCTTGCTTTCTAGCTCCTTTCATCCTTCTTGTAGGTTTTAACACTAATCTCATTAACGAATTAATTTCCTTTTAAGACTAAGAAAAAAATCTTAGAACTCCAAAGAGTTAGTTGAATTAAAAGCTTAAATCTACACATGATAGATAAGGAGTAAAGTATACCATCGAGACATGCTTTTAAGTGGAAAGCTAATTTTCTTCCTCCCTCAACCTTCCCTCTTATACTCTCCTCTTAGATACCTCTTTAGAGATCTACTAAAGAGACATTTAAGAGGAGAACGAGAAGAAAGGCTGAGAGGAAAAAAAGATAGCTCACTGGTGTGAAAGGCCACTTAAAAGCATACTTCAATGTTTTAATTGTAGATTTAAGCTTTTAATTCAATTAGGTGTTCTAATGTTCTTTCTTTTTTGGTTTCTTAATTCTTCGAAGAGAATTAATTACTTCATAGCTAAATACCTACTGCATTATATTCAAAGGATTTCCCAATCTTATACTTGGCCAAACTGTGGAAAATCCATGGAGAACAAAACCTTTGTCATATACAGACAAACACATTTAAATGTGAATCAATTTTCATTTCATTGCTTAGTAAAAAGCCATGGCACAAAACAAGGACAACCTAATACACTTGGTGAAAAGTGAACAATAATACATCATTATATCCTGTTTGTTTAATATAGCAATTGCAACATAAATTGCAGATAAACAAACCTCTAACATAACCTAAACGAGCAAAATTTCTTAACATGTTTGATTACTAATTATTTTATTATCTCAATTAGAGCCACTATAACAATAACTAATCCATAATTTAAAACACAACCATTCAAAGCAAAAACACTGTTTGATATCTTGGAGATAGATAAGTCTCAGACATCCAAGGAAGGATAAAAGCAGCACTAGCTCTCAAGCCTGGCGAAGGCGAAAGCTCTTAGGCAGCCACTGCGAATGTTTTGAGAAACAAGCCTTTGGATTTGTCATCATAGACATTAAGCCCCGTTTGGTTTGGATTAAAATCCAATTAAACTCGTAAGTCAAAGTCAACAAATTAATTCTAACCACATGAAAACCCACGACTTTTTGTACTTGTACTAGGGAGGAAAAAATTGTTCCACCCCTGCATGGCCACAGAATCATTGGAAAGAGAAATGCTGACAAAGTGATGGATGGATGAAAAAATTGAATTTCAGGAACTAATCATCCCTAAAGCAATCCAATTCAAATGCTCAAGGGACAGACTTTCAAAGTCCAATTATTATACAAGAAACTGAAATCAATATGTTTTTCATCCAAGATTACACTTTTAAAAAATTCCAAAAACATAAAAACATCAAATAAGAACAGAACCAATTAATGAAAGAGACACACAAAGCATAATTGTAGTATTGATACAGACATTCAAATGCGTAGTGTCTCAGACATCCAAGGAAGGATTGAAGCAGCATAAACTCTCAAGCCCGGCGAAGGCGAAAGTTCTTAGGCGGCCACTGCGAATGTTTTTGAGAAACCAGCCTTTAAATTAATCATCATAGACACCGAGTTAATCATATCCACTGAGCCAATTGAATTCTTTTTTAGACCTCTAAATATGAATACATGCAGCAGCCTACAGAACCTCGCCACCCTTCAGATTACCTTTTTATATGAATTAATCCGAGCAGGTTCTGTGTGCAGCTGGATTATTCCAGATTCAAAGATCAAAACTTTTCAAACAAAATCATAAAACCAAAATAAAGCAAACTATTTTAGCAATTGTAGCAAGCACAAGACAAACACAGAGAACGCAAATTCAGCACACTTGAAAATAAACAATGAGAAACGAGATTGATTACAAATAGAGCGAGAAGTTACTACTGACCGAATAGAGGGGATTAAAGGCACTTATAAAGGCTGAAGATGGGGTGTAGGGTTTTGGGATATAGTGATCGTGCGGCGCAAAATTGGGGCATAGAATTGTCTAGAACTCTAGCTGGTTATAGAAGGGCACGGATTGGGCCGAAGTTGTGAAATGGATTCCGCGGCCCACGAATAAATAGATCATGTTTGGCGAAGCTTAAAAGTTTTGCTTATGGGTTAATTACTATGGCCCTGTTTGAGAGCAATTTTAATCAAGATTTTAATCAAAATTCTAGCCGTTAACTATCAAATCAGCCACCATTTTTGACTTTCCCTCTCATAGGTGGGGCCCACAGGTTGACTATAACGGCTATAATTTTGATTAAAATCCCACAAAAATTGCTCCCAAACACGCTCTATAAATAAAAAAGTGCGAAAATGGAGAGAGGAAAAGGGCCTCGTATTTTTATGCTATTTGATTTGATTCGTTAATATAATTGAATATCTGAGAATTGCTTCAATGAAATTCAGTTCTTTGATTCCCAAACTCAAATATGTGTCTAAATTTCTGCCTGAACGGAAGTGGGGTTACTTACAGGCTATAAATATCAGCATTGTTGGTGTCTTGAAATTTCTTGGTATAATATTGGCTGTAAAAGATAAAGTTTTGAACTTTAACAGCTTGCTATTGTTATCAGATGGCGATTCTGAGAAGTAATGGACAGTCCCTGGGTTGCAAAATCTTGGAAACAATCGCTACTTGAATGTTATTTTGCAGGTTGTTGAGTTTCGAACCTTGGACCTGTTTAAAGTGTGCTTTCAAATTAGAAGAAAAGTCGTGTTTTATGTTTTGACAACTTTCTTACAAGATGGTTTTTAACTGGATTGCAACACGTGGCACTTGGATGGTCGTTGGATGAAGTGCTAGAAGCTTCTAACCTAAATATCACACTTGGCTGAACGATTGATCTCTCAGTTGGTGGACTGCCTGACTTTTGAAAAACGCTCTCTCTCGTTCTCTCTAGAAACCCTTTCTTCTTCTTCGTGATTCTAGGGTTAGTCATACTGAAAAGTAATGAATGAAATCTGTAATAGCCTAGATCAGTAGATCGAAGGCTTATTGTGTTGAACTGAGTGTTCCTGTGTAAGAATCTACGTGATTCTGAGAGAGCTGTAGACTGTGTGTCTGATTGGAGTGGTTTGGGTGAGATCTGGCTGATTATCGGTGAATCTGTGTGATTCATACGAAGATAAGTATCTGTGATATGGTTCTTGTAATTTCTTGAACAATATTTTGTATCTTGGCTGCCGGTTTTGGCTTTATAGTGTAACAAGAGCTTTATCCATTTATAATGGATGCTCAACAGGGGATTAGGCGTTATAAGCGGTCGCCGAACCTCTGGGGCTACGGCCGAAAAAATCCTCGTGTTGATTTCTTTATTTCTTATACTTTTATGTTTCTGTTTATGGTCTGAATGTTTAGGTTTCTTGTTTGTTAGACTAATCATACTTGTTCTCTCGTCCTTTCACAGGTGAATTGAGTTTTATCAATGGTCTCTCTCATTTTTCTTGAATTAGGTTGTTTCTGATGAAACTTTGATTTTTCTGTGGTGAATTTGTCTAAGAACTTTATTTCCAAGGATTACTTTCTATTATCCGACCTGCATTTGATGTTCATGTCATCAACATAGTTTTCTATTTATATTCTAATGGATTTATATTTGGGTTTTAGGCTTTGGCAAGCTGCTTGAGCTTTCGGAAATATCTTGAAAATACTGTTAAGGAATTCAAGTTTTCATCAGATGTAATTGAAAGCATGCCACTTGTTAATGCCTTGGCTTCTATAATGGAAGGTCTGAGTGAAAATTGTTTTCATGTTCTGAAAGTATGAAATTGAATTGAGGAGTTTGCTCATTTGGAAATATTAGGCCTATTTGATTCAACAAAAATTCCATGGAAAATGGAAAAGAAATTCCATTTCCACCCAAATGGCATGTTTGATTGGCAAGTTTTCTTGGCAATTCATTTACTCACTTTTGCCTCACACGGTTGGTTTTCCATGGATTTGGGGAAAATGAATTCCCACCAATTTTTCAGATTTTTTTTTTTTTTTTTTTTTGTGGCAATGAAAACAAATTGTATCCCTAATTGTAACAAATTCTATCTTTTCAATGGATAATTTTCATGTAAACAAAGCCAAACGAATACCAAAAAATCCAAAATTTTAATATTTTCCACGTGGAAAATTATACTAATCAAATACAATTAATTAACAATTCCCGAGAAAACAATTATAGGCAATTCAATTATCTGGAATTCATTTTCTTTCCATCCAAATTCCACTCTTGCAATCAAACGGACCCTAAGTGTCTCCAATTCATAATGCAATTATGGTTAAATTGATCAAATTCAAGTTCGGCATCTTATTCTGATTAATATTAAATTTGAACTTGTCGTTCAGATTCTTTCTTTGATCTGTGCATTGTTGGGAAATTATTTAATTTCCTGTGATGGGCCGACATATGTAATTAACTGTGTATAAATGCTATCTTTAAAGTTAAGCCCAAAATTAAAGTGATCTAATAAAGAATTAAGTAATTGGGCTTTAAGCATCTAATTAAAGTGTGGGCCGGACTATATGTGTAGAGACCGGATCCATTAGGGTTTGTATTTGACGATGGGCCGAATACATATGGAAATATATAAAGGGTTATGGTCCCCAATTCATGTGTGATTTTCTCATTCTATGTGGCATCCCATCAACACAAGAATACAAGAGAAAGCATATGAAGAGGAAGATCCATAAAACCCACAATCATGAATTATGATGGAGATTTGAAGCAACCAAACTGGAGATTTACAGATCCAGATTCAAGATTCATTGTTCAATTCAGAAATCAATTGATTAAGGTATGTTCCGCGTTAATTCAGTTTCTTGATGGTTTGACATGAAGATCTTGGCAAGATCATAAAGTTCAAGTTTTAATAAAGTTCTAACAAGTGGTATCAGAGCCTATTCATGTTAAATCATTGGGAATCAAGTATTTTTAATTTGGTTATTGTATATTTTTTTTGTTTGTTTTCAAATTTAATAATTTCGGATTTAGATTTATTAAATTTGAAAATTATTCGGTTGATTATTAAGATTTAAGAATTTCAGTTTAAAAAAAAAAAAAAAAAAAAAAATTGGAGCGGCGCCGGCGACTGAAACCGGCGCCGCCACTACGGTTGATGAAGAGCGACGGCCGTGCTAGCAGCCGTTCTTCTTATTTTTTCAGAGGAGCGGCGCTTACTGCGGCCGAGGCCGCTATTTTTGCGAGGCTTGAGCCGGCGCTACGACGGCCAAATTCTTCTTGTTCTGCTGGCCGGCTGAAATTCTGCAACGACGTCATTCTGGCAGCGCTTGAGCGCTACTGTGCAGCGCTCGATGTCGCTGCAGCTAACTGCAGCGCTTGGAGCGCTGCAGCCGTGGTTTGGGGGGGCGGCGCCGGCGTGCCCGCCCCCAGCTTCTATTTTGAATTTGGATGAATTTTTGGGGGCGGGGCTTGGGTTGTAAATTTGAAGTTTTGAGGTCCTTGACTGCAATTTCAAATTAGGGTTTCATTTTAAGGATTTAGCCCCTTAAGTTTAAGGTTTTGATTCTTCAGCCCCTAAAGTTTAAAGTTCATTCAAGTTGGGCCTTAAAGTTATGGATTTTAATAATTCAGCCCCTGGAGTTTTAAAATTAATTATTTTAGGGCCATTTAAAGTTCTGATTTTGTTCCAAATTGGCCCCAAAAGTTTTAAATAATTAATATTGGATCCCTAAAGTTTTCAATAATTAATTATTGACTCCTAAAGTTTCGGATAATCATTTTTGGATCCCTAAAGTTTTCAATAATTAATTATTGACTCCTAAAGTTTCGGATAATTATTTTTTTGAATCCCTAAAGTTTTCAATAATTAATTATTGACTCCTAAAGTTTCGGGTAATTATTTTTGGATCCCTAAAAGTTTTCAATAATTAATTATTGACTCCTAAAGTTTTTTCAACAATTAATTTTGGATCCTTAAAGTTTGAATAATTAATTTTTGACTCCTAAAGTTTTTCATAATTAATTATTGAGCCCTAAAGTTCTGGATTATTATTTCTGGGTCCATAAAGTTCTGAATTATTAACCCTAGGCCCCTAAAGTTTCAAAATAAAATAAGAGAATTAAGGATTAACAATTATAATTCAAATTTTGGTATTTCTTTTGGATTACTAATTTTTCTAAATGAATTGATTGAAGCAACATGTCACCAAAGTGACCTCTCTTGCCTAGATTAATTTATTTGGGATATTAGAAAGGTTGTGTGTACGTAATTTATGCGGGTATTGACCGGCCCAAAGGAAGGTTAATATTTGGCCGAATTATTTACATACCTGTGGTAATAAATATGTGACAATTATAAGGTTTCATTTTATGTGAACAATAAATCGGTCCAAAGATAGGTTTATTGTTTGACATGGTTTATTGTCAATATTTGATTACTACACCAAGAGTACCACTTACAAGTTGATACTTCTGTCCAAAGACTAAATATCAATGTTGTGCCCGGTCTCTTGTGATGGGGTTTACCATTATTTGAATTGATTAATTGTTTAATACGGAATCATATGTGAACATGTATATTAAGTATTAGTTCTCTATTCAGTTAATCCATCAACTTCCACAATATCTGCCAACATCAACTCCATTCCTGTGCTAAATGGAACCAACTATTAAGGACTGGAAAAAGAACGTTATGATCGTTCTTGGCTGCATGAACTTAGACCTTGCGTTAAAGACCGAACAACCCGCTGCACTTACGGATAAAAGTTCTATTGATGAAAACAAGGACTTTAATAAGTGGGATTATTCAAACCGCATGAGTCTTATGATCATGAAGCGTAGTATTCCAGTATCATTCAGGGGCGTTGTGTCCGATAAGGTAACTATCGCGATAAATTTCTTCTTGAAATTGAAGAAACGCTTTGCAAAGAGCGATAAAATTTGAAACTAGTACGCTTTTGGCATACTTAGTTTCACTAAGGCATAAAAGCAAAGGAAATATTCGGGAGTACATTATGGAGATGTCTCATATTGCTTCAAACTTAAAGGCTCTAAAGCTTGAGCTATCTGATGATTTGCTCATGCATCTGGTTTTAATTTCTATTCCTGCACAATTCAAGGTCAGTTATAACTGTCAAAGGGATAAATGGACTCTAAATGAGCTCATTTCATACTGTGTGCAAGAAGAAGAAAGGCTGAAGCAAGAAAGGACTGAAAGTGCTCACTTGGCTAGTAACTAAGGACAAGTTAAAGAAAAGAAAGAATAAGAAAGCTGCATTCGGTTCGGTTCAAAATTAATGGCGAAATAAATTTAGTTGTAAATTTTGTGAAAATCTGGGATATATATAAAGAGAGATTGTGCTAAATACTACGCTTGGCGTGTAAAGAAAAGTACATTTCTCACTATTGGTTTGTTTTGAGGTAAATTTGATGTCAATACCAAGACACACTTGGTGGATAAATTTCGGTACCACCACTTACATAAGTGTGTTTATGCGGGGTTGTCTGAGCTGCCAAAGCCAATTGATGCTGAAAGATTCATCTATCCGGGGCGATGGCAAATCAGTTAAGGTTGAGGCTTTACGGAATTTAGGTTATCATTAAAGACTGATTATTATTTGAATTTGAAAGAGACATTTACGGTACCGTCCTTTTGGATGGAATTTGGTTTCTATTTCTACATTGGACGACTTTGGTTACTCTTGTTCAATTAGGAATAGTCAGTTTGATCTTTTTCTTAATTCAAATATTGTGGGTGTCAGTTCTTTATCCGGTTACGATAACCTATATTTGTTTAATACGGTTGCCTCTTATAAAGAAACCTTGTATTTGGATTTACGTGGTATTGAACATAAATTAACCAATGAGAATTCTGCTTTGTTATGGCACAAACGATAAGGTCACATCTCTCAAAAGAGAATGGAAAGATTTGTGTCAGAAAGAATTCTTGATTCCCTTGATATTTTCAGACTTAAGTAAATTAAGGGAAAAAAAAACAAACAAACATAAGGAGATTAGGTGCCAATAGGACTACGGATGTCTTAGAACTAATTTATACGGATATCTGTGGATCATTCCCTTCGGCTTCTTGGAATGGTCAACAGTCATTTATTTAGTTCATAGACGATTTTTCCTCAATATGGCTACCTATATTTCATCTATGAGAAATCTCAAACACTGGACATGTTCAAGGCATACAAGACTGAGTTCGAAAATCGACTCAATAAAAGGATTTAACAAGTCAAATCTTACCATAGTGGTGAATACTATGAAAGATATGACGAATCAGGAGAACAATGTCCAGGACCTTTTGCAATATTCCTAGAGGAATGTGGAATTTACCCACAGTACATCAGGATCCTCCTAGGTTTAAAGCACTAAAGACTGCAGCTTAAAGTCTCAACAAAGTTCCAAGTAAAGTAATTGTTAAGGGGTTACAAATTTTTAAAGGTCTCACTACCAGGTCAATTTTCGAAACGGGAAATGTTCGATTTCTTGAGGATGTAGAGTTTGTGAGGGGAGATAAGGTTATAAGGTTATGATTTTGTCTTAGATGAAGAATATTTATATATTCCTTCTGTTGCAATTGACAATGATTTGGTTCAGGGACAAATTCTTGCTCCAGATCTTGTTTAAGAAGCAATTTCGGATCAAGACAATATTACAAAATCCCCCATACACAATCAAGAGATTGTTCCAGAAAAACAAACTCAACAACCTCAAGAACAAATGTCATTAAGGAAATCCACTATAAAAGAAGAAAGACAATTTTGGATAACTTTATAGTCTTTCTCCAAGAAAATAAGCGCCATGCAAAGGAATAATTTGAAGGAGTGGATTGATGCCATCCATAAAGAGATTTTTCTTCGGTTTCTATGAAAACTCTTTTAGGACAATTATGGCTTCTGTGACATATTTTGGTCTTAAGTTGCATTAGATGGTTTACAAATTAAAGAAATCCATCTATGGGCTTAAGCTGGTTTCCCGAATAGGTATCACAATTTTATCAAATAATTATCTCATTTGGTTTCGAGATACATTCAATTGATGATTGTGGATATCACAAGTTCAGTGGGAGTAAGCAAATCTTTGTGATGCACCTTTTGTATTAAGGATATAGATACACAAGAATTGTTCTTGATGTATTTTTGGGTAATCACAAAAGAGTTGTATCAATAAGGTTCTTAAAAGATTTGTAATGCAGATATGAAAATCAAGTAATACCCCTACTACAATTAAGGGAGACAACTTTAGTCTCAATTAATGCCCCAATGATAAATTTAAAGATAAAGGATATACATCAGATTCTCTATACTTTGGCAATTGAGAATTTAATGTATACTCGGGATAGCACACATCCGGATAAAGTATTCTTTGTTGGAATGCTAGGCAGATATTTAATTAACTTGCGATGGAAATTTGGAAAGCAGCCATCAGGTTATTCGGTATCTATAGAGAACAAAGGATTACATGATCACATTCAGGAAAATCAGACCAATTGGAGATCGTTGGATATTCTGATTTTGATTATGGAATTTGACTGTAAAATATTGTCACTAGGCTGCATATTTTGGATAGAAATGAAAGACCACTTAAGTTATTTTGTGACAATAACAGTCTTGTATTCCAATAGGAACATGATGATGTCAAAGTTTATAGACATTGAGTTCCTAATTGTTAAAGAATGAATTCAGAGTGGTCAGGTTTTTATAAAGCATATAAGGACAAACTCTATGGATCCATTTACTAAATGGCTACCACCCGAGGTCTTTCATGAGCATGGGGCTCACATGGGTGTTGCATCTTTTGATGATATGCCAGTTTAGTGGGAGTTTGTATTTTGGATGTTGTCTTTTTGACACATAATTTCGGTTGTGCACATTCAGTTCATTTCAGAAATAAAGTATTCAGTTCAGTTCCACTCTGATTAAAGTTTATGGTTGATCTCATAAGGTATTAAGGAATAAGGCAGGACCAGTTGGAAATAGGCATGTTTAGATCACATTACATGTAATTTCCATGCTACACATCCACACTTGATCTATGTCATTTGATTGTATTGATATACGTGACCATTGATGGGTTTAGTTATGTTACTTATAACGAAGACCGCTTTGATCCTATGTTGATATAATCAATGGACGAGATTGTTCGGAGATGCTTTTGGTTATGATAGCAAAAGTTTTGAGCTCATAAGGTTATACACATTTATAAGGTAGCATATGTGGCCCAAGTGGGAGATTGTTGGGAAATTATTTAATTTCCTGTGATGGGCCGACATATGTAATTAACTGTGTATAAATGCTATCTTTAAAGTTAAGCCCAAAATTAAAGTGATCTAATAAAGAATTAAGTAATTGGGCTTTAAGCATCTAATTAAAGTGTGGGCCGGACTATATGTGTAGAGACCGGATCCATTAGGGTTTGTATTTGACGATGGGCCGAATACATATGGAAATATATAAAGGGTTATGGTCCCCAATTCATGTGTGATTTTCTCATTCTATGTGGCATCCCATCAACACAAGAATACAAGAGAAAGCATATGAAGAGGAAGATCCATAAAACCCACAATCATGAATTATGATGGAGATTTGAAGCAACCAAACTGGAGATTTACAGATCCAGATTCAAGATTCATTGTTCAATTCAGAAATCAATTGATTAAGGTATGTTCCGCGTTAATTCAGTTTCTTGATGGTTTGACATGAAGATCTTGGCAAGATCATAAAGTTCAAGTTTTTAATAAAGTTCTAACATGCATATGCTACAAGTTGTTTTCTAGATGTGGGGATTTCATGGCTAGAGCCTAAAAGTGTGATTACTAGTCAGGAATGTGTTTATATTGCAGATATGATCCACCTTTACTTAAACTCCATATGTCCTCTTCCATGTTAGATTTATGTGATTTTTTTGGAATCTTGGAAAGGTCACTAAACGTAAGGATCTTACATGCTACTTCAACATTTGTTGTCCATGCATGGTGACGAGTTAGGTTATACCACAAGCTTAAATGATCTGAGAAATTAGTAGGTTTCAAAGTATAAGGCCCAGTTTGACCCACATTATTTTTTTCATTTTCATTCTTTTATTCATTTTTAACTACGGGTTAATTTCACAAATGGTAACTGAAGTTACAGCAAAATAACAAAACAGCCACTGAAGTTTGAAACTTGCATAAATGGTCACTCAACTTTCAGTCACTTTGAAATATGGTCACTGAGGTAAGTTTTTGGACTTTTTTATTCTAATTGAAACCTAAATTAACAAAACACAGCCCCTTCAAAACTGGAGGACCTGAAGTGCAATTCCATTTTCATAAAACACAAAATTTACGTATGAACTGCCTGTTTTCCTTCAATTTCTAAAAAGAATTTACCAACTTCCAACCAAATTCCTGTTCATTAGGGCCAAATTGGAAGAAGCCCATGGCTGGGCTACATGCGCCAGGAGAAGGCGCACCCAGCCCAGGTGGTCCGCGACCTGGTTTCGTCCGGACGGCGCCAGAATCAGCCATTTTCTCCGACAGCGTGGCTGAAGTCGCGACAGAGAATTCTGCTGGAATTAATTCTGGTTGGGGCCAAATTGGAGAAAGCCCATGGCTGGGCTAGGTGCGCCAGGTGAAGGCACACCCAGCCCAGGTGGTTCGCCACCTGAGTTCGTCCGGATGGAGCGGAATCATCCATTTTCTCGAACATCATAGCGCTAGTCGGGACGGAGAATTCCAGCGTTTTGAAGCTGGTTTTTTGCATGCGTTTTGATTCAAATTGTTGGCATAGGTAGAGTCGTCCGGGGGTAGGGAACATGCCAGTAGGGTGTTCCGTTCAGATTGGTGGCCGGACGTGGAGATTCCGGCGTTTTGAAGTTTTTTAGGCACCGAACTTTGACTGCTTGTATCTGCCGGATTACTAAGAGTTATGAGGAGTTCTTGTGATGGAATTGAAGAGGAAGACAAGGGCTTTCTACAAGTACCTATGTTCGGTGTTTGGGAGGCCGTAGCTCGCCGGAATTGTTGCTCAAAGATGGTGTTTTATGAAAATGGAATTGTACTTCAGGTCCTCCAATTTTGAAGGGGCCGTGTTTTGTTAATTTAGGTTTCAATTAGAACAAAAAAGTCCAGAAACTTACCTCAGTGACTATTTTTGAAAGTGGCTGAAAGTTGAGTGACCGTTTATGCAAGTTTTGAATTTTAGTGACCATTTTGTTATTTTGCTGTAACTTTAGTGACCATTTGTGAAATTAACCCTTTTAACTACACATTCTTCAATAAAATAATATTTTCCATCACATCAATAACTTTTCCTTATTTTTCAACCACATATTCCTCATCACATCAACAGTAAAAATGCATTCTTTTTTAAAAAATGTGTACCAAACGGGGGCTAAGATTATCATAATTTTTTTTCGTTGTGCTTCTGTTTCTACTATCTAGTCCCTGCATCTTTATCAAGTATTGTGCACTGGTTTCTACTTTAGAAAGACCAAAGAAATCATTTATAACTAGTTTTATTCATTCAGTTTCTATCGACACTTTAAGACGATAAAAGATAGAATTTAGAAAGTCTGTTGTTATCTTCCTGACTGACTGCTTTCCGATTTTGCGTTCTGCCTCTACTAGTAAAGGGGCTTTAGCCTTACAACAAGCTTTTCACCTCGTATTACAAGCTTTATCTGTATTTTCTTGTCACAGTAGTGATTGCTGTGAAAGTAGTTATTGTATTCATCGTATGGATAATGTTCTCAAAGGTAGATGAAAGATCATCTGATGTAAATTCTATCTACTTTGAAGCATTTGTAACCGAATCCTGCTCCATCTCTTCCTCCCGCCCAAACCACGGTTTTATTTTACGGGATGTCAAATCATTTCAATCAACATTTTGTAATGCGGCATAGGTCTTCTAATCCAGTTCTGAGGTTATAGCATTCCAAAGTGGCTCACATTTTAACCAAAACAACAATTTTCAAGATGACATTTATACACTCAAACAATGCTTTCTATTTTGGTTCTTTTTTTTGCTTTTTCAAGAAACATTTATTGATTTCTCATTATCTTTTATTTAATATAATTTTTTATATGTCAATGACCAATGAGTTCAAACATGATTTAAATAATTGAAGAAGTAGAGTATTGAACTATGTAGATTATTAAATGCAATCATTATAAAGTAAGAGAGAGGATTTGACTCTTGAAATTTGGAGAATCAACCCGCTACTTTATTTAAAAAAATTAAAATAAAGTCTTTTGAAACTTATTTTTAAGTATCGATTCTCTAGAATTGTGAGCACCTTTTTTTTAGAGGGTCTCTTGGAGATTCTCTAGCTGTACATATATATAAAATTGTTTTTCAAAAAAGTGATTTGCATTTTGGATATACTATTCAGCTTTAAATCATACAAGGCATACATAATTTCTGAATCCCAGTGTGGAGGAACTCATGTATAACATAACTGGATCAGTTGGCTCTATTGTTTATTATGGCTAGCTTCTTACTGTACATCTGCCTACTCAGAATGTCAGTTAATATTCTCCATGTAAATGCTCTATTAATTCTTTTATGAGCACAGCCATATACCACGCTGGTGGTGCACCGCCATCCTCCACATGGTTCTATAAACTAGGTTTAAACTGATAGTTGTCATGAGTATTATGTTATGTATTGTTTGCTTGAGACTACATTAAAATGTTTTTGTTGCATCAACACTCTCACACCTTGAACTGAATTCTGATACTTATCACATTCTTGCAGTATCTTTCTTGTCATGCGAGTGCTGCATGGATTTGCTACTTAACCCACTCCAATGAATATTGTTGTTAACCTTCTGCAACTTGAATGTGTCTCACTGGATGCTTGGTGTCGAACTAATGCTTGTTGTCCTGATGTATTAACCAATGTTTCTGTTAGTTTTTGATTTTGGGCGTTACCAGAAATGATTGCACCCAAAGAGATGTGTTAATTCTGGAAAACCAGGGTCACCTGGTCTTATCTTTCAATCCTACATTTATTACTAGGATGCGAGTATTTTCAAAGCTAAACAATAATAAACTTTTGTTATCTGGTTGAATTCAATGAGAGGCTTGTTAAGTTTGCATTAAACATTCATGTCACGCGTGAATTCATAGTAAACCTGATCTTGCAGAATTAGGTTCTGTACGGCATGGAAGAACTGTACTGAGTCCAAGAAAACTTATACTAGTGATGGATAATTACTTTCCAAGTTTCAGTCTAACTAGCCAGGAGGTGCTTTTGTGATAAGCATTTGAGCTTCTTAATCAATGAGGAAATGTGTTAACTTGAATTGGTCTGGATGTAGGATGCTGAGGAAGCATTCTCTCATCTTTTGACTTCATTAAGAGAAGAACTCTCAGAGCACTATGTCCCTGATCACAGCTACTTGACAGATTTCACTGCCCTTCCTCATTGCCGGATTCGAATTGTAAATAGCAGCAATAGGCGGGGTTAATGGCAAAGATGGTGGCACAGTTTCCTTGGGCCTTTTGATGGGATTGTTGGCAGCATTTTAATTTGCCAAAGCTGTTCGTTTCAGGTTGAACGATACCAGTAAGATATCGTGATATTATTTATTTGAATTGTTCATTGCCCTTGCTTCAGGTTAGGTAGTTAAAGTAAATGCGCTGTATAATATCTATGTTATGAAATTTTTGATATAATGATGTAAGTAAATGGAATACATTGAACAATTTTGTTAATTGTGTTGACTGTTCTACAATGATTTTCCTCGTAATATTGTAAGTGTTGGATAATTGCCTCAAAAGTCAAAAGTTTGAAGACTCCTATTGCAAATAATAAAAGGTATTTATTATATAGAAGACTTCTAATTTAAGTTGAGGAAAGAATCCTGTTAGAATTTGATCTCCAAGTTATAGTCGATTTTGGAGTCATTATTTGAGTTTGAATTAAACTCTTCTACTTGGTTATTTGGTCCTATAAATAATGAAAGTATCTCATTATTTTGGTGTGTGGCCGTGTGACCTGTGAGAAGAAAAAGAGAAGAAAAGTTGCGGCTGTCTGGTGCGTATAGTAGCAAAGGAAAAGAGTAGAGAAGAAGTCATTCTTTCTTGGAGTCAACATTGGAGGCTATAAATTAATATATATACACACACATGTTGGCAGACAAAGGCTGTGGTTCTTTCTTCTCTGGCTGGTAATTATTTTGCTGGAATATACATATACAGACACAGGTGGGCAGACGAGAGGGGGCTGCCTGCTGTCGTTTTCTTTTTGTAATACTTTGGAGATTGGTTTGGTGAGTGAGAAATTCTATATGATTGTATCAATTTTTCATATAGTGAAAAAGCTTTGACGGTCCGTTTAAATTTGTGCGTTGTATTCTTTATTTTTCTTATTTGCTATTATTATTCCGAACAACAAAAGATCCTGCGGGTTAAGTAGAAAAGGGAAATTGGTGTGAAATTTCCCAACAGTAAGCTTGACCAATTCACCTTATAGTGGAAGTAGCAAAATGAAGGGCACTCTTTCAATATCTCTGACTTTTCTCTTTAAGCGAGTTCATTTATTTGTTTTACCTTTCTATCTGCAGATATCTCTTGATTTTCAACTATTTCACAGTTTGCACCTTTCACCCCTGATCAACCATAATGCTACAATAGTATGGTCTTACAATTGTGATACAAATGCTTTCTATACCTTTAAATATAATTCCTTCCTCGTGGTGATGTTTTTCTGGTGTATATATTCAGATGGAAGAATGCTCCCTGGATGATTGCCTCAAGCAGTTTTTTGTTGCCGAACATCTTGAGAATTACTGCTGCAGCCACTGTTGGAACAGTGCTGCAATAAAATGTGTCTACAGTAGCTGAAGATAAGGTAATTTTTCATTCAATACTCTTCTTGCATAGAACTATATTCTGGTTGAGATTCATCAGCCTGGATAAAACTTATAGATCACCATAAAACTATGTCACAGTCTTACCCATTTATGTCATGTTTGGTAGTGAAGATTGGTTAGCATCATACACTATTAACGAGAAATCTTGTTCATTATGTTGTTGAGTCCGGTCAAGTACTGTGTACGAACATCCACTTATGGTCATATCTTTTAGCTTCTATGAACTTAAACTTCTCTTGTTTGTCTGTCTTGGCTGGCATATTTTATGACAAAACAGATGGAAATTTTGAAATTACCTGTGTTATCCTGATATACACCTTTTTTTTTCCAGACAGATATTGGAAAACTACAAAATTGTACTCGTGATGATTCGTGTGAATGCAAAACACTTTCTTCCCTTCAAGGATTTCCATGGTCACATAGTTTCTGTCGTGTTTTCAAACAACTCAGTTTCTGTCGTGTTTTCAAACAACTCAGTATTGCACGGAGTCCTAAGGTATATACATTTCCATAGCCTTGTGTCGATTGAAGCTTGGCAGGTAGTTATTAAATTTTTTTTATATGCAGTATAAAGACCGGGGTCATGATATTATTAATTGGGTTCATGAAGGAGGAGTGTGTCACGGTTAGGGAACAGTGAACACTAGATTTATAAATTTAGAACATGGCATCCTCAGTATACTGTTGATAAGTTAATATGGTTGAAAATTTGAATACATGATTTTTTTTAATCATCTGGGTAGCCAGTATGTTTCAGAGAGTGAGAAATTATTGGACAAATAGCATAACAGCAACAACATAAATGGTGTTTGAAGTATCAGTGCTTGCTTTCTAGACACTACATACAATTCTGTTGCTCCCACTTTATATATCTATTGAAGTATGTGATTTAAGCATGCCACATTATACATGCCAAACAAAAATAGCAATAATGAATAAATAATCACATAAATAGGAAAAGGGAAAGAAAACAAAGGGAATGGATGGAAGCTCTGATATACTAGTGTGAACTAAATTAAATTGAAGAGATCGCATGTTCATCTTAAAAGAAAAACAGCAAGTTGGAATGTGTTAGCTATTTTAGTATAAACTGACTTCTTTACATATTCGTGGCCTTTTACCAGTTTTCATCCTATTATCTTTTGCTTGCGGATTTTATGCATTCATCTGCAATGTGCTTCAACTAAAGTATTTGGACAATCAGTCAAACTTCGGGTACCTTGCTTTAGAGTGTTAATTATGTTTGATATATATATCTGTGTAGCTATATCATTGCCTTCCAGCACTTGACAATATTATGCAACTATTCTCAGTGCTATTTCCTGTATTTTGTCATCCCATTTTTGTACATTTATTATGCTCGCTTCGAATCATTCATGAATTTGCTCATAAGAACTTTTTGTAAAAAAATTCCAGCATAGATAATTGCATTATTTCAGACTTTTTGTCACTTCAATTAATTAATATCAGCTAATGTCATCTTTCCAGGGCCATCTCTCTTTCCCATTATCCCTTGACCTGTCTCCTTTCATGAAAGTGAATTGGGAATAAGGAACTGAGAAGAAAATTTGCAATTTAAGCAATCGAAGAACCACAGTCAGCATTCCTTTCCTTACTTCAGTCACCAGAAAATACAACTTGATACAGGTTTCTAAGTGGCAATGGTTTGTACAGGGGGCAACATTTCGTCAAGAACAGAGGTAGCGGGGGAATCGGATAGAAATACAGTTACACTACTGAATGCTAATTGCTTAAAAGCCACTAAATCAGGGCCAATTTTTTCTCGAGAGTAGCGGATGTGTTGATACCATATTAGATAGTCCGTCTATGCTTTCTAATAACAAGGTCAGTCGCTGGCATGTTTACTATTCAAGTATTTTCCACAATTGTGATTCCAGCATATTATTTGGAGTGTTGGACAGATTATGAGTACCATATTATTTGAAATGTTATCTTGCTCTTCGTTCAAAATTTACTTGCGTTTTATCACATGACTTGTGTTCCTGTTGCTTATTTAGTTTATCAAATTCTTCCAGTTATTGGGTTTGTCACTTCAATTTCTTAAGCTCTTTGATTATCATGTTAAATGCAACTAGGCACAAAAATGCGAAAAAGAGAAAATGATATCCAGATGACCAGTGTTGGAACCATTTACAGTTTTAGATTTGAAAAGAATTACTGATCTAGGTCCATTTGTTATCCATGAGCTGAAATTGCAGAGATGCTGCCTCGGGTTCCTGATCTGGTAGTTCTGGTGGAGCTTACCACGGCCATTATGGCTCTCACGAAGCACAGAGATTTTAATTAGCCCGCCAAGAATAAAATCTTCACAAAACATGGCTGTATACCTGGAAAATTCTGAAAAATTTAGACTCTGAATGTGGTATCTGAACTGTTACATACAGGTAATAGGTTCTCTTTATTTTAAAATTTTCACTGAATTGAGGATTGTAATTATTTTACCATCTTAATGTCTTCAAGTTTATCTTTTGATGTTAATTTCAAAATAGTTCAGATTTCATTTCTTACCCAATATTTATCCTATTTCATCTTGCCTCACTATTATGTGTAGAACCATCTTATCTAAAAGTTTGAACTGTTACAGAGAACTCGCATATTTTAAATTTTTCTTCATTACGCTCCCTTCACATGCGGATCAAATTTCTTTTATACCAAAGGCCTGAGACATATATCACTTCTCATTACACATAATATATCTGAGTTGAGAACCCGATGTGTTGGTTGCTATTGCTGAGTGCTTATAAAATTAAACGTGCATACGTATTGATGTACATAAAATGTTAATGTAGCTTTTAAATGAGTTTGTTCTCTTATAATTTGGTTCTTTTTCTTTGCACAGGAGGGTGCCACAACACCTCCAAAACATCGAATATATCGTCTAGTCTCTGTTGTGGAGCACTTTGGAACTGTTGGAAGTGGACATTACATGGTTTAAAGAAGAGTTACATCAAAGTTAGGCGCTGAAGATCCCATTGTGCTACTGGAATCTGCTATTGATCAACGGTTTGGCATGTCGGATTCTGAAGTGCGAAGTGTATCAGAGAAAGATATTCTGAATGCAAATGCAAGTATGCTGTTTTATGAGAAAATAGCTGAACACTAAGACCTTAAAGTCTGGATCTGTGTATCAACTTTTATGGAGAAACAAAGAGCTGCAATTGGTTGTTATGGAGTCACCGTGTTTTTACCACGCTCACCGCTATTGGGTATAAAGTTTTGAGCTAACCTTGACCAAAGGCCAGAAGAGATTTCTTGCAAAGGATTGATGGATATAGATTTACAAAGAAAAGAATAGATAATTCTGATGCCTGAATACTTGTCATAGAGATATCTACAAAAGGATGTATAGTGCAGAAGGTAATAACTGATTGAATTTTATCGAAACATAAATGGAAAAATAAATAAATTCTCCTTCAAGCAATTTGTTTCCCCCCTCTATTTTGGATGTATGAACTGATACATGTTTCTTAATCGCATGATTACTGGATAGTAAATTCAATTGTTCGTTATGTTCCACTGTTTAAGATCTCAATATTTTCAGGAAAGTTGTTTGTAAATCTTTATTATGTAATGTACTGAGTAACCTCTTCATTTTTGACTTGCTACTTCTTCCACAGAAAGTATATGGATAGATGAGGATGGATGTGCTTAAAATTACTTTTTGAGGAAGTAAAAGTTTTAACAGACTATTCTCTGCATCTAGGATTCACTGACTCATTTTCTAGAAGACTGTAAATTTTGTTATAATTACAAGTAACTTTCAATTCATGTTTAATAAAATAAATAACTTGAAAGTGAGTTTTATAATGCATGTGCGACTCGATAATTCAATAA
The DNA here is from genome assembly GCA_035079005.1 of Fraxinus americana. Classification (NCBI taxonomy): domain Eukaryota; kingdom Viridiplantae; phylum Streptophyta; class Magnoliopsida; order Lamiales; family Oleaceae; genus Fraxinus; species Fraxinus americana. The sequence continues at coordinate 30,016,742 of CM068712.1, read as the reverse complement.
ACAAAGAAGAGAAAGGCGTCATGAGTAAATACGACTCGCGATCCTTTCTCTTGTGAGTTGTGTACCAGCAAATGGTGAAACGAACTCAACGACTTCATAACATATAATGTAGGATCTAATATTCCTTAAGAATTACAATTTTTATAATTTCAGCACTTAAAAGGAGTACAAGTTAACACTTCATCAAAAGCACCACAGTTCACAAAAGGGTTGTTTGGTTTTTTGATAAACATTTTAGCGGATTTTGATAAAAATTAATAATTTGTGTTTAAAAGTTAATAAAAGTTGCGGATTCCATGAAACTTGTAATTAAAATTAATTATTGACTTTAACTTTAATTTTTTAACAGCTTTTAAGTTATCCCAAACCAGCACAAAATATACTTGCTGAGTCGTCTCCAATGGCTCCATCTCACTTTCAAATGCTAAATGTCAACTAATCAATTTCCAAAATAATCAAATGGAACTTTTGTTTTCCCTTTGTTCTTTTTTTTTTGGGACCGATGAATAGTCGAATATTAAAACCTAAAAGAAATTACCCCTTAACGCAAATGAATTAAAACAGTTCCGAAAAGGCATTCTTCTACAATTTTCAAGGGTAAATTGTGAAAGATATTAGGAAGATATATTCTTAATTATTCAAAATTTGACAATAAAAAAATTACTACATTGCCTTCTCCTTGAAAGTTTGCAGCCATTCCTTCAATAGAAAATGCTGCAGGTCATGTATGCTTATATTTTGTAGAAATATCTGCTGCAGGGCTTGTATGCTTATAGTTTGTAGAAAAATCTTACATTTTTTCCTTCTGTATTACTGAGCATTACTGGTTCTCTTTAATACTATTGTGGATAAAAAACCTGGAGCATCCATTTGATGTAGATTTTCCGAAAATTGATTTTTTCAGAGATCAATGTACAATTAAAGGAAGGAAAATTTTTGGGTTCACGTGCAAAATTATTTTATTGCGAGAATGTATGGTTGAAATGAGTTTGGGGACAAATGAGTTTTAAAGAATTTGTACCAAATAAAGGCATAAACGATTCGTGCCGATATGATCCAAATAATTTTGTAGATTCATTTGAAATGTAAAGATTTTCCTAGTTATAGTGATCAAGCAAAACAAACCTCAAAAAGCAACTCCAGAATTGGCAAATCCACAAAGTATAGAATATGTATGTATGAACACAATGGGGCTAAAAATTTGCTAAGACACAACATTTTTACTAGAAAATATATATATGCTTTCTGTAATAATATTTACATGCAGTCAGTTTCTGCTAAACATATAACAACTTTTTATAAGATACAACATATCCCAAAAACCCTAATTGGGTACTCCCTATTCCTAATCTAAGCACTCTTTGGATATACATCTTTTATTATATATCCAATATATTAAGTATATATAAGCAGCATACATGAGTGTAGCACAAGGAGACTAATTTGTTCAATAAAATTCATCACGCTAGTTATGAATTGGAGTTTTCTTTCTCGCAGGAGTGTAATCCATTACTGCTAAATCTTCAATATCTGCGAGCTCTTGTTTTGTTCCAAGGATTCCTATCTGTTTTTTGGTATTTGTCGGCTGAGGATTCTCCATTTTCAAAAGCCTTGCTGCAGAATTCAAGACAAAAAAAATGAAACTCTATTTCGAAAATTACATACTTTAGTTCTTGAAACTACAAAAAATTAAGCAAAAGAAGAAACATAAATCGTATATACCTTGAGAGCAGGTTGAGACAAAGCAAACGAGTAAAAGAACTAGCAGAACAATATGCTTGGTGGACAAAGCGGCCATCTTAGCTACAAAATCTGTGGTTTTATTGTATGAATAAATCTTTCTTCGTTTTGGGTTGTTCAAGTGCAAGAAAAATCCTATTTATAGGCAGAAATTGAAAGGGTCAGATTCATAGCAGGTGTTCACAATATCTGTATGGAAATTTTCTGCAAGTAAACTTGTCTGCAGAGGTCCCGCCTGGGGACATAGAGTCACAATCAGTGTCTTGAGCATCTTTTTGCAGAAATGATTATTTGGGTTGCAAACTAAATCATGATCTGCCTGCTCCAAAATAAGACAACATAAGCATATGAGTGACAGGGGGGACTAATTAGGGTTTAAGGGCTATGTATTGTTGCATGCATATTATCATGAAGAAACAGATCATATGCTCAGAATTCTTGTGTAATGTATAGAGAATTATTGGTGCAGAAATTTTGGAACCCTAATGATCATTTGACCATGTGTTTGATCGAGTTAAAATTAATTACAACTTTAATAGAATAACAAACAAATTTAATGATTTTTATATACTAATCCGTAAATTATCGGAAAGGAAGTAAATATGTTTTTCAAATATGTGAGAAGTATTGCTAAGATGTCGAATCCCCATGTTATTCCATTTTTAGTGTACCAATTAAAGTGACAATTTGAAATTATTCATGTTAGTCAATGTTCCTAATTTTATTGAAAACCTATCAGGATAGCGATTATCTATTTCTCTCATGTGACCCTTCTATTTTTCGACGAAAGATGTAAACATGATATATACATTAACAAGTGTTAGAATAACTACTGAAACCATATAAAACATAGATGTATCTCTCTATTCTCTATCGAATAAAACATATTCCATTTTTTTTAGTTCTAATTCCATCTAATTGTCTCCTAACAATTTTCAAAGTATCGTCTTGTGATTCGAATCAACTATTGAATATTTGTAATTTGGTCATTAAACCTTGGACTTTACTATTTTTCTTTCGTTTCTTCCAATTCCTCGTTCAACCATTGAGTTTTACCTATATAATATAAAATATAACAATTTATGATATATTTTGTCAAAAGAACTATCAAATATCGATATTTTAGGTCTCGAATAAGTGTATAAAATACATTTATCACCTAACATGGTCTGGTTTGGCTATTTTTAGTGTTTTTGATCAACATATACTCGATTAAATAATAGTTGCTTAATTAGGCTCTAGTTTTTGAAAATTAGGGTGTGCAGACTCTCTCTTCCATCCAAATTAATTTTTGAAGTTTGAACGTTTGATGTTTTCAAGTGCTTTAAAAAACCATTGCCCTGATGGAATCCCCTTATTAGAAGTAAGCCACGTTGGTTTAGTCAAAATCAAATTTTTGATAGATTTCGGTTAAAAAGTTATGGATCCCACGAGTTCAATTTTTATCAACTTTTTAGATAAAACAAACGGGAAATATTTTTCTTAATGAATTATGTTAAGTGTACAATCTATGTTGTACACTCTCCACATTGCTTGGGAATTCAAAATGTGTTAGGCAAGGAAAGTGTGTGTAACTATCCAATCATGCTACAACACATGGCACAATGTAAAAAATAATATCAAATAAAACGTATATATGGCATAATTGTTTCTTAATAGAACACGAACTCAGTAGATTTTATATTTTTCAACATGCACAGTTACATACGTGTCAGAATCAATAGAAGAAAATTTTATTTATGTAAATTAATGTCGAATTGGCTTCCATCAAAGTTCTAACAATTGTAAAATTTATATAAATATACAACATCTATATAAACTTAGAACTTAAGACTTTGGTCTCCTTCAACATTATCTTGAACTAATTAGAGAGCAATTATATGAATTAAGTCCATTTATATCCATAAGAAGGATCCGGCAGTGACGGACCGCCTTCTAATCTGGATAATGTGATTGATAGCGGCAACTACAAAATACTTCACATGGCATGCAACCCATTTCATGTCTTTGGTGGGCACTTGTTGTCTCCATAGAGAACACATCAAACATATTGTTGAGAGAGAGAGAGAGAGAGAGAGAGAGAGAGAGAGAGAGATTTTTCTCCGGTTTTAAAGTTTTTCACGTAATTTTTTTGTGTTATTTTTCTCTAATTCCGTTTCTTTATTCATCTTGATATTTTCTTGGATGAGAATCTTGGGAGTGGATTAGAAAATTGGTATGGATGGAACAAAATACAAATTTTTTTAAGAAAAAATTGTAGTGGAAGTAAGGCTCAGCCTAGACCCTCGCTTCTTTGCATCGACATCACCACTTTCATCTCGCAATCCAAGTAAGAAAAAATTTAGTACTCCCGAAGTATGAAATTTACTATTTGATTAATATTTTTATTATTTGTTGACCCAAAAAAATAAATTCAACAGATGTCGGGCTCACTCTCGCCACGTCAAGTACGGATCCAGCACGTTTTTACCGGAGTAAGTACGGTAATTAATCCAACTGCAGTGAACGTGGGATGCACTTTTCAGCGAGAGACAAAGATGTTAAGGTTCCAACAATATATTTCAGGATTATCACGCTATCAATGATCTCCTATTCAACAAAATAACAATGAAGTATGTGGAAAGGTATATATGATCCCCTCATTTCAATAATCTTCTCAAGTGTTTATATGAGTATGTCTTTGTATTCATCCACCGTCCCTCTTTTCTGTATAAATAGTGGCTATTTATACTGTTCTAGCCGACGTGGTGATTGTCGGATCAAGTCCACGTGGCGACATCCCCTAAGTCGAAACTTCACATTACTGTCCACTCATTGCATTTAATGTTTTGACTAAAGGTCAGCCGTTCTAGTAATATGCTGACAATGATTAAAATTACAAACACTTCACTGCAGACGTCATATCAATCAATTCAAAAAGATCTTCGAATCTGGTGAGGCAGCGTCGATTTCATGAGCCTCGGACGAGCCTGAAAAAACCTCGGATTGGGTAGTGTCTCGTCTTTGAGGAAGTGCTTCAGGCCGAGGTTTATTAATGTGAAAGCATCTATTGCTGGGTTAAGGACCTCGGCCAATTTTCTTATTTGGTCTTTTGACCTATTAGCCCTCCTCTTAGCTCCTTACCGACCACCATGCCACGTGGCATGTCATGTGGCCCAACCTCTTTAGACCTCGAAATCGGGGATAACATTATTTATTCATTTATAAGTCTCAATTCTTTTATACACGTGTCGATTAAATAGTAACAGTTAGTACTAGAAATTTTTCAAAGTTATATTAAGCAGTTATTTAATTAACCCAAATTTAAATTTAGTTTTCAAAATTTAAACAATAAACATGTGGGTCATGATAAATTGTGACATAGAAATCTACCTAATTAAATTGACAATAAACTATAGCAATCATCCTATCACTGCTAGAAACATAACAAAACAACGACGTCCAATTATTGAAAAATTCGATAGTAACTTAATCACAAAGGTTAATTACATTGTTAATTAATTTAACTCAATTAGTAATTATGAGGTTAAGTATTATATTAATTTTACTTATTGTAAATGTAGGGAGAGGTCGAGTTGGACTTTGATACGTCCATTAATTTTGTTCTCTCCAATATTAGACCGCTTCATTCATATTTGTCTGTATCAATCAAAATTGTACGAGATTCTTAAACCAAGTTTGGTGTTACTCAGTCGTCTTGCTGGACCTTGTACAAATGACCATCTATTTCTGCATTCATGCATGGATCGCTTAGTTGATGCGATTTGCATAAACTCAAAAGTTTTCGTGAATGCCTAAGAAGAAGTTACGGAATTAACTCTTTGACTATCGAATTCCTGAACATTAGGGAATCTCTGACATCTCTTTTAGTATACTTTTCCACTTGAAATATTTTCTATGAAGAAGTATGATAACGTTATAGAGTGATCTCTGCTCCCAGAGTAATAGAAATCTATTTGATCCCCGTACCTCATCTCCCTTGGTTAGTATTCGTCAAAGAAAGGAATAAATACCTGAGTTAGTGGTAATGGCTCATAAACTTTTGGCACCGGGGATAGGGTGTACGTATCCTAGGTGACCCAAGAGGTTCAGAGTAGGAGTAGATCAGCTCCATCGAATCAACCTTGTCCTTCTCAAACTCGCAAGTTACGACGATGATGATAGGAATTGGAATGGGAATACCTAGAAATGTTACTATGTAGTTGAAGATTTTGTATACCAAGAACTCAAATTCCAACGTACCTAGATTTGAACATTTGACATTTCAAATCTGTGGATACTGAAGCCCTGTTTAGTTTGCCTAAAAATTAGATTTTTAGGAAAAATTGATAAAAATTTAACCCGTCCAATTTTTTGCATCATGCTTACGTAACCGAAATATAAACAAAATTGGCATTATCAAAATAAACAATTAATAAATAATTAATTAAATCTAGGGCTGTGAATAGAGATATTTTTGGGCGCGTTTAAAGATTTCCTTCATATTTTTCGTGGGAATTTCTAGCTTTGTCCTTTTATTCCAACACATTTCCTTTTATGTGTTGCCAAATTTGTAATTGGCACAAAATTGCATATTCAGCGTGTTTGGCTAGGTTTTAAAAGTTATTAATATCACTTTAAAATAATTTTTATTTACAAATATATTGAATAAGTTACATTTTTTAATTATTTAAAGAAGTTTACTTATAAGTGAATAAGTTTTGACGGAAAAGATAAGATCCATTCTCTTTGTTTTTCAGTTTTGTGTTTTGAGTTTTGAATTCATTTTAAATTTTTTATTTTGAATGTCCATTTTGAGATTGTTGAAAATGTATTTTTTTGGTATTTTGAAAAATTGTTTAGAATTTAGAAAACACCCAAAACGCGTTTTGAAAATTTTGTCTTGATTATAATTGAAAACACCTGGATTTTCTTTGTAAATTTTTAACTTGTTTTCAAAAATGCTTTTTCAAAAATAGGAAATAGAAAGCATTTTTACTGTTTTGAAAAATCGAAAACAGAAAACGACTTGAAAATGGTAAATAGAACAAACCATAAGTTACCCCCTTTTTCTTTTCCCAAAGCATAGTAAAAAATGCTCTAAAACTAGTTTTACTCTTCATGCATACAGAAAGCATACCTCTTGCGAGATTAGAACCACATTAACGACTAGGACATAATCAAGTGTGAAAGATAGAAGCAACTTCGAATAACATATGCACATCAAATGCCTATTTTTGTTTTCGTTGAGACGGTTCACTTAAAATCTATCTGAATACAACTAGAAATTGTCAGTGGAGTCGGTTCGGTTCGGTTCTGAAGATACCCGAACCGACCCAAAACTTTCGGGTATTTAATAAATGGACCCGTCGGGTCCAAATATAATTATGGAACCGTTCGGGTTCGGTTCCGTTCATTTCGGTTCGGTTCGGGTAGGTTCGGTTCCGTTCGATTCCGTACTATGATCAAATTTTTTAATATTTACAGCAACACTACATAAATACAACTAATGACATTTCATTCGTAACTTTTACAAATTAACGTAACTCAATTCAAAAACATATAAATAACTAGCCGTCCAATAAGATTAATTCAGTGTATACAAATACCAAAAAGTAGATATTAATATTACAGCAAAACTACATAAAGTATATTCATTTGCTTCAAATTAAAATGGGTTTTAAAAATGATTTGGACTTTAAAATCAAAATTATGAAATAATCTGATTTATTTAATTAATTTGCTAATTTGTATTAAAAAAATAAAATAATTTAATTAATTCAATATAAAAAATAAAAAAATTATTTAGTTTCGGTTCTTATTCGGTTCTTCGGTTCTTGGTCTAGACCGAGATCCGACCCAAACCCACATCGGTTCTCAATTAGGGTACCCGTTCGGGTTATTTAATTTATGAAGAACCGTTCGGTTCGGTTCGTTTCGGATTCGGGAGTTTTGGACACCCCTAAATACAAAGACACTCTGACTTGCTCTGTTAAAAAAGTTAGAGATAGATAATTATAGTTTGATACTAAAATTTATGTGTTGGTTTATATTTTGGTATACGATGAATGTGAAATTTATCTCTTAAGATGTCATGTAAGATGATGACTCATTTGAAATCATCAATCTTGAAATATGTATACTCATTTTAATTTTAATCGGATAAAATTGTTCATTTTTACCTTAATGAGTTCTGATATATCAGAACTTATATTTCGATATCTAATCAACGTGAAATTTGTCCATTTGACAAAAAAGGACCTTATAATAAAAAGGGTGAAATGATGTTAGGTAAAGACATGTTTTTGTAACAACACATTGAAACATGTAATGTGTGAGGTCTCTTCATTCTTGAACATACCACACGTTATTAAGCCTCTTTTTTATGGTCATTATTGAGAAACAATGATATTTGGAATACTGATTTTTTTAGAAAATATGTGGTCAAAAAAGTAAGAAAAATTTTAGGTTTACGTGCAAAATATTTTATTGTGTCAGTGTGTGATTGAAAATGAGTATGAGAATTAAAGAGTGTTATTTTAAACAGAGATAAATGATGGCTAAATTTGAGGTTGATTATGTGTGAGATCGAAGGAAACAACTTGTGTTTCCTACTCAAATCCGAGCCACCAGTTATTGTAAGCTAGGTTTCAGTCTATGATATATCATTTGAACCCAAATAATTTGTCTTGTATGAATAATCCTCTACAAGGTCACCTTACCTTAGCAAATCTCTAGGTATCATGTATTTAGTGAGATCGAATATATTGTCTCTTAATTTAATTTAAATTTTTTTTAAATTATGCTACCCCACCGTACATGTCATGGTCAAGAACCGAGTTGCGAGCTCGGATTTACCTTTACAATATTATGAATAAACCAACATTATGGAATATGAATACAAATGCCTAACCTAACCTAACGGAACAAAATTTTGATTTGTTTTATACCGGAGGACTCAAAGCTTTACTTGAAGGAATATGAACTGGAATAATCACCACCTTAATGAGTTTGGATCGCTTGCTTGCAATCGAAATCTAGCCCATCAATGAACATTGTTGATAAGACAGTCTAGGGTCTAAGTCCAATATGAAGTAACGATTACCAAATCTTACTACCTTAACCAGCCAATGGGAAAAGGAGGAAAGCACTTGAGTGGCTCAAATTTCCACACCATGTCTCGTGTGATTGAAGTATCTAAAACGGTGTAAATTCTCTAAACCTCAATATAAGGGGGGGCATTTCTACCAAGAAACGTACACAACTGTTACAACTTTCTATAAGAAACACATTTGAGTTTAGAGAACTTCTCACCTTGTTAATTTGATTCTTCGACCGTTGCACCTCATTAGTCTGACAGACGCAATTTCACCGCCACTAATTTGATCAAAAGACACCGCGTTACATTTTTCGATCAACACTATATTTTAATTTTTAATTAGAAAATATCTCAAAAAGAAATTAATTCTAAAAGTGCAGGTAATAATTTTCTTTTACAACTTCATAATTGGCAGAAATCACATCCATCTATGTTAAAAGCTGTTTTTTTAAATAAACAGTGCGAATATTGACAACTCACTAGTTGTCAAGCTTGATTAATTCAAAAACAGTGCGTGGATAGCTTGGTTATGATCAATTTCCATCCACCTGCAGAGTGCAGACTATACAAGTTTCAATAATAGGGTTTATAATGAGGAGCTACTGCCAGCAACCATCACCTCAGGATCCCGACAGCCATCGCAACAAATCTATGATCTTCTTCTCCGAGACAGAAGGGTCCCAAACCCTGAAATTGAATGAATATCCAGCCGACAAGTATAATCACAAACGTCTTTAGGAAAGTTTCATGTGACATTTCATTGCCTAGGTTTAGCAGAACATGAAAATTTGACATGGATGGTCCATCACGTGCTTGGCAATGAAATTTGCATGGTTTGAATCATATCCAGGGACAACGTTCGCGTGGCATACGGAATAGTGTAGATGGTTATTTTTGTGATGGAGTTGGTCACAGTCACTTAACTAATTCAATTATTGCTTTTGCACATACCAACCTAGAATTTGTTGTCAAGTTGGGTACAGATTTCTCTTTTCTTTTTTTTTTTCACAAATTCATTTTCAATATCACATTCTTTCAATAAAATAATTTTACGCTTAAATTCGTATTTTTCATAACTTTACTTTTCACGAAATCTATTTTAAAGAATCTATAGGTTATAAATTACTTTTACATGTGTCTTTTTCATTTTTTTGACATCGTTCTTCGTATTTCGAGATGCGTGCAGTGAAACAGCTTCAATTCCACCCTTGTTTGATTCCCATTAATTCAAAATTTTATTTTTTTTCTCTTTTCTTTTCAACCACACATTTTTCAATAAAATATTTATACAGGCAAATTTAAAAATTTTTCTTATTTTTTAATCACATTCTCCATTAATCTACTATGCCATTTGTACACTCATTTAATAGGGCTCAAACAAGGGCATAAATTGCATGGATTATGCCATTTGTACACTCATTTATTACACCATTGTTGTCAACAATAATTGCTTGAAAAAACCTTTTTTTTATTTTTTTAAATTGTCGAATTGAATAAGATAAAGTGATAAAGTGTAAATAATAATTTACACCATGATGTACACCAAACACGATTGACATTGCATTTTCATCAATGAAAAAGGACCTCTTTTTGTTAATTACGTTTCTCCATTTATGTGTTCAAAAATATGATTTTTAGCTAAACTAGATTGGGGCTAAAAATTTACCCTTTTTGAAAAGAAAAAAAAAAAAAGAGTATACCCTTTTTGAACAACCGTTTGATTCTCTTTACAATTCATTGTGCATGCATTTATTAATACTACACGTTAATATTTGAACTATCTATCTTTTTATTATTACTAATTAGAGTTGAACATGTATTGTACGTGATTCTAAAATACTCTATAAGTATTGTAAAAGTAATATTTGAAAATGAATGTTAATTAAATGAACGTGAATGTTAATTAATTAAGAATTAATAACAGAAAATACCTGCATGAAAAATAATTTTGTAGTATTTATTACAATTTGTAATTGGGTTTCATGTGGTGAAAGCATACAAGTGATGATAACTGATAAGTGTATTTTATACACTTATTCGGGCTCCAAATTATGACATTTTGTGGTTCTTTTAATGGGATTATAGCCTAATTTATAATATAATGTGTTATTAGGTGAAACTCGATGGATGATGAAGAATTGGAGAAAAAAATGCAAAAATTGGCGAAAAAATGGAAAGATCCAAAACTTGAGGGTTAAAGTGCAAATACACAAAAGTTGTGTCGAAGCTCACGATGAAGATTCAAGAATGCTAGAGGTCAAATGGATGCAACGAAAGATCAAAAAGGAGTGAAAACAAATCAATTTCCAACCGCACAAGGATGTCTAAATTTTAGTTGGAGATTGAGACACATTTTTGGCCTAGATAAAGTTCGAATTGAAGAAGAGCTATTTCTATCAAAGTTGTAGTCCTTCGAGTTATCTTTCTAACGAAACTTGAATCATCTCAATCGGACATCAGAAGGAAAAGTTATGGCAAAATTACTGAAACAGATGCAAAATGGATAGAAACTTGGCGCCCAGCGCTACACACCCAGCTCTTTGCTGCTACTAGCCAGAAAAAATGGATTTTTAACAGATTTTCAGCGCTCAAGCGCCGCCACAGCTATACAGATTTTAGGTTTTTATTGTTTGGGCCGCGAAAACTCCACAAAAAGACTCCAAATTGACCAAGAACGGATATGAAAGTATAAATAGACCTAAGGAGGCTTGGGAAAAGGGGGAGTTCCCACCTTAGTTCCAAACAACACAAACACATGGAACTTTGAAGATTTGGGAAGGAATTCAAGGAAGAACACATCAAAAGGATTTATTCTACTCATTGGGAGGGAAAGTATATACAATTGGAGATTCAAAGGCGGAATTCAAAGGAGGAAAATATCGCGCAAACCACGTTTTGAAGCATCAATGGGAGTTGGAAGAAGATCTTGGTGCAAGATTGGATTCTTTTTCTACATTATTCTTCTAAACCCGGTGATGTACTCTATAATAACTTTGTATTTTTCTTTCATTCCCATGAGTAGTTAAATCTAATTTAGGGCAAACAATGTAACCAATTGGGATCCTTTATTTCTTTAAATTGAGATTCTTGTGCTTTTATTTGATGTGTCGATTTTGCTATGTTCTCAATGCATATGTGTCGATTTTGCTATGTTCTCAATGCATTTAATTACTTGATCACTAATTAAATGATTTCGTGAACAATAATTACGTAGAGATGCGGATTGTTGTTTAGACCAAGTAGTAAATTCCGGTAAATTGGCATAACGTGTAGAGATACCTATGTTAATTGCTGCGGTCATAATTGAATTCTTAGAACTGATGTTTCGTTTAACTAAGGAGAATTCGCATAGAGATATGGAATTGAATTAGTTAAATAGGCTCAATGAGAACTCGAGAGGGGTAAATTGAATACAATAGAAGAATTCGACCGAACACTACCTTAGATTGTATGAATCTTGATTTAAGGAGTAAAGGTGATAAATAGGTGAAATTGTTCCGCCCTAATATCCGTTATCCTTTGAATTTCCAATCAATCGCTTCTGCATTCAATTTGATTTCAAGTATTTCAATTCAAGAATTCATAACCAATCATTGTTCTTGTTTATTTATATCAAATAAAAGTTAGAAATAATAGATTGAGACTAAAGTATAGTCCTCGTGGGAACGATAATCCGGACTCTTAGGTCCACTTTATTACTTGTCACGATCCGTACACTTGCGTGATATAAAAATCGACAACAAGTTTTTGGCGCCGTTGCCGGGGACTATTTACTTTTAGTCTTAATTTATTTATTTTTTAACTATTACTTGATTTGTTTATTTTCTTTTATTTATTTACCTATTTTTCTTTTTCTATTTTAGTTTGTTTTGTTTTGTTTTTCTTTGTTCTTTTTCAGATAAAGATGACCAATGTTGATTTTGACAATATGCTCGTATGTGACTACATCATAAGGCAACAATAATTGGTAGCTTAAGGAATTCATGAGGGAGATATGCTTATGGGAGATGTCATTATAAGAATGTGACTACGAGAGCTAAGAGTGAATGTGAAATTGATGAAACCTGTCCTCGGGAACTTGCCCGTTTCATTATTTCTCTCACACAAATTTGACATGGGTGATTTGCCAATGATATTATTTTCGTCCATGGCTTAAAGAACATCAATTAAGAGAATCGATCTACCAAACTTCAACCAAATACAACAAGAGGAAGAGACTTTCCATGAAGATGTCATTGTTTCTTTGGACGAAGTTTTGAACATGGACGTTGAAGTTGAGAAAACTTCAATCAAAGAAGAGAAGCCCTGAAAAGATCGAGAAATTAATCACAAGCGAAAAAGAACGTGCAACATTCAAGAAGAGGAAATCCTCGACTTCATCGTTTGCTCAAAAGTGGATTTTGTGATTAAACCTTATGAAGAGATTGAAGTATATATTGTTGAGTTCGAAATGGGTAATGAGGAAAAGTCATACTACATGGAGAAGAGCAATGCTAAAATTTGGAGGAAAAATGCAACATGGAACAAAGTCATATTAAGCAAGATAAGCAGAACATCCAAAGCCATATTCAAAGTATCATGAAACACTTATGCAACAAGTCAAGCTAATGACTTTAAAGAAGCGCTTCTTGGGAGGCAACCCAAGCTTTTTTCCCTTTTATTTATTTTGTCTTTTAAGTTTTAGGATAGTTTAGTTTATTTTTATTTGGGACTCATCAACCTTACTCGTTTTCCCCTTAGGTCTTTGATAAGTTAGTTGGATTATTAGATGTTAGAGCTAAGTAACACATGTTCCAGTTATTTGATCTTAATGCCTTATTTGACTTTTCAGGAACATGACGTCGCGGAACATTTAACCCAACATTGACTAAGGAGCCAACTGAGCAATATGAAAGCTAGCCATTGAATTACACGCCTTATTAGGGGAGTCTTTTTTTCACTTTTTGCCCCACCCGTTTATATGCAAATTTAGAATTGAAAGATATTGAGGATAATGTCCAGTTTAAGTTTGGGGGTGGAAAACATGAGTTTTCATTTTATTTTTGTGTCTTTGTGTGAGTTTTCTTTTTGTTTTTGTGTTTTGTGTGCTTTAATATTAAAAAAAAACTGAAAAATTTCAAAAATATTTTCATTTTGTGTGCTTGCGTGAGTTAGTTGGCATGACTGACAATGATGAATATATTGAATTATAAATTGATCTATGAATGATGAATAAGTTGAATACTTAGATTAATTTTTGCTTTTCCATGTGAAATCTGATATATATTGAGCACGTGAATTGAGTTAAGCATTATGTAGGAATGAGTTGATTTCATAATTGGATAGGTTGAAATAGTGGACCATAGATGCTAAACCCAAAATCACTAAATGTTACATTCTTAGACCAAGTTTAGAATAGTTTGGGGAGATTTCACTGTTGTAGGGAGATATTGAGATAAATAGGAATTCCATGTGTGAAATTAAAAATCTTGTGTGGATTGTCTAAGGTCAATAGGATGCAATTTGGTAAAAATCTTAAATTAAAGGTTGGTTTACTTGGATAAGTGTTTAATGAGGGACATTGCACTAATCAAGGCATAAAAAATATTTTATTTGAAAATTTCTCTTCGTAGCCTTTATGACTCGAGCAATTAAGCCTGCAAGGGTCTTTATAACCTGGTGTCCTATGGTCATTTGATTTGGGAGTCATCGGCTGAAAGCTTGTTACATGAGTCATTTAGAAAGTTTAAGGGAGAGAATATTTCAAATAAAGAAAAAAAATTACTCATTTGAAATAAAAATAATAATAATAATAAAACAAGAAAAAAAGTATCTATACTAAATGAATATAATTTAATTAATATCAGGGAATATATACGTGACAATGAAAAAAATACGTGACAATGAATATTAAATTATCTATACTAAATGAATATAATTTAATTTTCAATAAATGAATGAGATGCTAATTAGTATACATAGACGTGAATAATGAAATTGATTCTTGAATGTGAAATTCTAATTAACTTATAATTAAAATTAATAACACTAAAATGCATAAATGAAGGTGAATATTAATTAAATGAATATGAATTTTAATTAATTAAGAATTAATAACAAGAAATTCATAAATGTTAATAACACTAAAATGCATTAATAAAGATGAATGTTAATTAAATGAATGTGAATATTAATTAATTGAGAATTAATAACAAGGAATTCATATATGAACAATGATCTTGTAGTTAAAGTTTGTAATTGGGTTTCATGTGGTGAAAGTGCACAAGTAAAATGAATCTGTCAAATGTGCATTGATGGTAATTAAATAGTTAACAAAATAATCCATAATAATATTGTTCAAATGGTTAAATAAATTAAATACATATTGAATAATGAAAAGTAAAGTATTATTGAAATAATTAAATTGTAGTAGGGGTAAAAAGTCCAAAAAATGATTTTCCCTTAATATGATATTTAACGTATTATTGTTCAAATGGTTAAATAAATGAAATCTATATTGAAAAATAAAAAGTAAGATATTATTGAAATAATTGAATTATAGTAAGGTTATAATCGTTCAAAAAATAATTATCACTGATATTTATATATTATAGATTATGGTCACATATATACAATGAATTTTGCTTACTATTCTATCCACGAAACCATGATATAATTTTACTTTTTGTGATTGGTCCCACGAAATTGAAAAAGAATTAGGGTTCAATTTGTGTAGACATGAATGTGATGAATTGTACAACGTCACGTGCATATGTTTGATTATTTGCAATCTACAGAGGTCGCTCTTGACCTGTGGCTAAGAGCGGTCGGCAAAGAAAGTCCTTTCGACACTAGTTCCTTACAACTTTGTCTTGTTTGGTATTGAAGCTTTTGGAGCTGCAAGTGTCTCGTCGGTTATATCAGGAGTAATTAATTATTGACGATCACTTAAGTGGAAGATTATGGTTGGGATTAGATAATAGATGCATGTTTGGTTAGGCTTAAAATCCAATTAAAATTGAAAATATAGTCGTTATTGGGTTTCACTCGTCTAATAAAAGTCAACAATAACAACTAATTTTTCAATTTTAATCTCTACCGAACACGCCCTAAATAACTTCGTAAATAATTAGGCTACTCGTGCCCCATGAAATAAAGTTCTTGACACAATCACACAATTACTGTCAACATATAAATGGGTTTACTTATTTCGAGAATTTTCTTTCATAGATTCCCTTTACTAATGTTGTGTAGTCGAGAGTTGCCGGTAACCTTTGACTAATACAGCTCGAATACGACCAACTAAATCATTTACCTTGAAGTGAGCCTTTCTTTCCTTTTAGTTTGAGTCAACCTCTTTATTATGAGAGAGTTGTTTCCTAGTTCTCCATCTGTCCTAATATTAAGACAAGCCCATTACTACAAAATTGCTTGCACTCTGAGGTCGCATTTGACATTGACACTGTTCCGGACAACCCTCGTTGCTTCGCACACTTGCGAGTTGCGAAAACTTAACATTAAAATTGCCGAAACTATGTCCAAATCAACTATAGGAAAAACAAGATAGATAATTTAAAGAGGGAGTTGTGGAATTATGTTAGCGTTTGTGGCTAAGAAGGGTCAGATTAACATTCCAAGTTCTCCTGGCGGCCCTAAAGAAAATCGGCCCCCGCCTTTCGACCATGAAGCCCAAACAATGTCAGTTTCTATTTCATTTTCAGATCCAATTAACTCCAAACGGCCCGACCCAATCAATCTT
Organism: Fraxinus americana; assembly: GCA_035079005.1. Taxonomy (NCBI): domain Eukaryota; kingdom Viridiplantae; phylum Streptophyta; class Magnoliopsida; order Lamiales; family Oleaceae; genus Fraxinus; species Fraxinus americana. The sequence continues at coordinate 30,000,186 of CM068712.1, read as the reverse complement.
CCCGCCTTAGAAGATTAAAAGTTTAAAACCACTTTCAAACTCTCTCTCTCTGTGCGCGCACGCGTCGTTTCGTCACGGAAAATGTCACAGCCAATATCGGTTGACATCCTCTCCGATTCCGACTCCGACGATAACCGCCTGCCTGCTCTCCGAAACGATGCCATAGACCTTACTACGCCGCCACTCTCGGTTGCTCACTCGAAAAAGAAACAAAGAAAAGAGTATTTGTCGAACTCGACAGTCTTCATCATTGACGACGATCCCACGCCGTGTAAGTTGCCGCAAATGTCTTTTGCAGGCCAACAATTCTCCTCCACTCTTTCCTCCGTCCCTGAGACCCCGTTCTCGGATGCCTCAATCGTCAAATGCTCCCAAGGAAAATCGTTGTCTTCTGGTAGGGCAAATTTTAATCGTGTCTTTTACTATCTTTGGAAAGGCTCTGGAGACCCAAAATTGGAACTCTTGGAAATATCTTTTCTAATTTGGATGGGATCATATTTCTATTCACTTTTCGAGGCCCTCTATTTTTTACGTTTCCAAACGTAGCGTTGAAGTATTATTTTCTTTTTTCAAATTCCTAGCCCATTTGGGAATAGAGCTTCTTGGGGCGTAATTACTTCAGACTTGAAACAATTCGGCTACTATTTGACTTTGTACTGGTGAAGAAATATTTGATGCCCAGTGTTATAGACGACATGCACGATTTATTTCTTCATGCCGCACTTCCTTTTTTTTTTTTGGTAATTCTAACATCTGTGTTTATCTATTGAATGAAAAGACAAACTTTTTATGCACGTGCAATGAAGCCGGTGTGAGCTAAATTAATTATATGCTAGTATGGGTTTTGGATTAATATGTTTGATATTTTATTTTGGTTAATAATTATCCACAGATGAACACGTAGTTGCTGAAACACCAGTATCCGAGCTTTTGAAATCCCAAGTTCCAATTGTCAATTGCAACAGAGGATTCTCCAATTCTGAAATTGGGAGTTCTTTGATTTCAAACACTAAGACTTCGGGTGAGTTTAACAGGTGGGATTATTTTTGAATTAAGTTGAATAAAGTCTGTTCTTATTGAACTACAGTGACTGGCTTGCTGCAAATATGAAAATAATCAACCTGAAGAAAAGGTTATATAGGAAAAACTCGTGAGATCGTGAGTACAAAATCAGATCTTGTAGACGCATTAGGCATCAAAGCTTTTTTGACTATTGAGAACTAAGAAATGGAACCCTTAATGATGTTGTATTGAAATTATGAGCTCTAATCTTCCAATGGAACACACTTTGCATGGAATACTTAAATATTGAATATTTCTTAGTTATAATACTTGTAGGGCGTTTGCCAAATGTTCTCTACTTTGTTGTTTGCACACACTTCAATACCTTTAAACATTTTAAGACAAAGGAATTGCGGTGAATCTGTGATATATTTTGCACTTAATTGGTTGCTTGGTTCCAAATCCTTGATGTCTTGGTGTACGTTATACATATTCTCACCGAGTTACTATCAGTCCATTTTCTGTATTTCCTGGCCATATCTGCTCATTTACTAATTTTGGTCGTGTTATCTTATTTTTTCCAAAATCAGTATTGAAATCCTAGTCTTGTAGTCTACGCTTTTAAACTACTTGTCTCCGCTTCTTGATTTTGATAAAATGATTGAATCACCGGTTGCATTTATCAGAACAGGACAGTTTGCCACTTAGAGTATGTCAGAATGTCACTTATTTGGTTGGTTCTTCATATAATATAGTCTAGCGTACCATGTATTCTGCTCTTGCCCCCTTCGTCTTAGCTCAACCTTTAACTGATTTATAAGTTATATTTTTATTTCAGGAATCAATCCATTGATATGTGTGGAGTCAGATGACGAGTCTGAAAATGTTGGTGGAATTGAAGCTTGGAAGAATAATGAAACTGTTTTTGCTGCAGAATTGGCAGATGAATCAGAATTTGACTCTAGAATAGTTGCATCGTCATTTCCGCTAGGTACAATTACCTATCCGAGTGTTAATGTCATGACTTCATTTCAATTCTGCTCTAATCGTGAAATTAGGCTACAGTATAGTTGCTTAGAAGTTAGAATTTACTTTCAGGTTCTTCCATCGAACTACAAAAGAAGTTCTCAATGGGGAATGATGACATAATGCAAATGCCTGAAAGCAATCGCCATTTAAGTTCACTGGAAGATGACATATCTACGGTGGGTTGTCCTTATGCGTGAGAATCATCACTATTTTCCTAAAGTATTATTCTTATTGGAATCTGGAGTAAATTTTCTTTTTCATTATATTTCAATGCTCAAATATGTAGTTTAATAGATATTTGTTCTGTACTATAGCTGTACATGTTTGGCTGTTGCATTCCCTTCAAAATACAAGTTTATAGAGTTGCGTGTTTCTCCATCCTTAACGATGCTTGCAACAAATTTCTGATTGAGAATTCATTTCCAATCAGATATTTTTGACCCTACAAATTTTTTGTTCTTGTTCAGATAAAAATACTAGTAGGGGAAGAGTTTTTTTTGAGATTCCCATAGAAATTTGTGTTGTATGGAACATTGGAAAATGAATGCTCACAAACATACATTGTTTTATAACTTCAAGAAGCCTTCTCATTAAAAGTTTTAATCAAGATCACTTTTGCTTCTATATATACAAATTTTTTATAGAGAAGTCATCTTTACGATAGTATAGAGTGAAGACTTAGATCTGGAGTGGTTCTGCAAATAGTTACTATTGTTTGAATTTTCCTCTTTTTTTTTGCCACTTGCTGCATATTTTCCTAGTTACGTATGATTAATAAATTTCAAATTTTGACATTGATGATGATTTTCGTAGGACTCAATACTGAACTGATTTTTGAATCATAGAAATCATTCTTTACTTGATTATTATTGTTTCGATTTAATAAAGTTCTGTTTAGGCATGTCGATACCATGATGACGGATCTGATATTTTAGAGCCACTGGATCAAGTCTTGAGACGAAGTGGCAAAAGTGGAGACAAGCCAACTAAGAAAACTGAAGCAAAGAATGGAATGAAAAAAAAGAAAATGTCCAAGGAGGAGAGACATCATTTGATGGAAGAAAAGAAACAGCAGAAAGAAGTAAGTCTGATGCCCACACAATAAGTTGGTCTGCAGGCACATTATTTGGTTATCAGGTATCGAGAAAATTCTTGAAATATATTCTATTTTGTAAAATAGCAAGAGAAGTTGCTAAAGGCTGCTTCTAAGGAGGAAGCTGCGAAGATGAGAAAACATCAGAAAGAAATGCAGAAGTGGGAAAAGGGGAAGTATGCTCTAAAATCTATTATGGCCAAAATTGACACGAAAGTGGTTGAACTGGGTTCCATCGGTGGTATCCATCAATGCTTAGTTCTTTTATTTACTCACTTTCTCTTGTTAGGTTACTAAGCTGGTGTTTTCCTGTTATGGTTTAGGACATTTGCTCACAAGGTTTGCCGAAAAGAGTCTTTCATACCGAATAACATCAAATCCAGTAGAGAGATCCATCGTATGGACTATGGCTGCTCCAGAAGAAACCACACAAGTAATTAGTGCTCAAAATCAACGAATCTTCTGAAAAAGCATGCTCTTTCCCTTTTGCTTCTCTTGAAGTGGTTATACGGATCTGCTCCCACTTTCCCACTCTTTGCCATATTGAATTAACTCATCAAAAAGAGTTTAAATTGTTAAAGAAAGGACAAAACTTATTTATTTAAAACTTCTTCAACATTAATTCTCTGAGTGTCATTATTTTGTGTGTATAGGTTCAGACCAGTTATGCATAGGTTCAGACCAGTTATGCAGGAAGTCTATTCTTTTCTAATAGGAAAGAGAACACGACTGATGCGTGCAAGTTACATCATTCAATCACAATGAACCATTTAAATTGCTCATTCAGCCCCCCCTCTCTCTCTCTCTCTACATATATATACGTATATATATATTCACATATGCATACACGCACACACATCATAAAGCTTATGCTATTTAGAGGTGCTCTTACTTCGATCTCTACCGAATCTTCCCTGCTGTCTATGGTCCTAATTGTGTACACTAGATGTCTGATTAGTCCTTCAATATTAGCATATAAAAAATTTGTATTGCCATCTTAACAACATATGTAGTTATATGGTACCATTGTACTGCTGTTAATTGAATTATTAAGTTGGCGTCCTCTCGTAACTGTACTTTTTTGAAAAATTGCATGTTGACTTGTTTGAATGCACGTGTCCGTGTTGGTACATCATAACATCTAGCAGTCTTAATTGTCTTTTGAATGACTGACTTCATTTCTATGCTGTAGGTTTCATCCCAAGAGATTGAAATTTCTTATGTGTTAATTATTTATGAGGCTGAAGATTTCTGTAACCTTATTTTGAATGACTCTCTAATGGGTCACGTTCAGAGCATTCAACAACATTACCCACATCATACTATATGTTATCTCACAAATAGGCTTATGGCTTACATCAATAAAAGGTTGGTGGCATTATTTTCGTATATAACTTCTCACATCCATCTTATGCTTCAGTTCTATTATTGGTTTTTACTTCTTTTCAACCGAGTAATTTATAAATCCAATTTCATTGTCACATGTAAGGTCTAGAGATGCATTTCTGAATGATTCCAGTCATAAACAAATAAATTGACTAGACAGTCGGCTCTTTATTTCTTTTCATTCATGGTTGAAAAATACAACAATGTGGTTTGAAAACTGGTGGAAGTATACATAAAGTCTGGTGGCTATTGATGTTGGTTCAGGCTTCATATTCTATTTTATTAGGAGCTTGTTTGTAAGAGATTTTAATCCAATTAAAATTGAAAATATAGCCGTTATTGGGTCCCACCAATCTAATAAAAGTCAACAATAATGGCTAGTTTTTCAATTTTAATCCCTTCCGAACAAGCTCTAGGTGTCTTGTTCCTCTATATAAGCTTGATTGTCTGCTTTTGTTAAATCTTAGGTCCAATTACATCTTCAATGAGTTCCATAAAAAAATTTAATGTTCCATGACCATGCTTTTATTTTTAGATTGACCTCAGTAAGCATCCAGAAGTGAAGTTCAAACTAGATTTTGTTGCCTTCAAAAATAAAAAGAAGGTGAAATTAGACAAACACATTTAAGTTGGGAGTGCCTGGTCCTTGGAGATGCTTTGGCATTCAATTTATATTGGCAATTGGACATTATGTCTAGGGGTTATGGCGGACTTAAATAGGGCTGGACATTGGTCGGTTCGGTTCTCTTCAGAATCGAACCGAACCAAAATTTTCGGGTATTTAATAAATGGAACCGTTGGGTCCAAATATAATTATAGAACCGTTCGGGTTCGGTTCTATTCGGTTCAGTTCAGTTCCGTACTATAATAAAATTTTATAACATTTACAGCAACACTACATAAATACAACTAATGACATGTTCATTCGTAGCATTTACAAATTAACGTAGCCAAATTAAAAAATATATAAATAACAAGTTGTCCAATAAAATTAATTCAACGTATACAATACCAAAAAATAGACATTAATACTAAAATATCGGTAATTCATATCAATAATTCATTTGCTTCAAGCAGACTACATAAAAAAATGAAATGTAAGTTAAAACTTATAAAAATAAAATATTTTTAAGTATTGGTAATACTTACCAACTATTTGAATTAATTATCAATTGTTTGACTTGTCATATTAAGAAATTCTACAAGCATAATTGAAAAAACACAATTAACAGATACAAATAAACTAAAATTTGTTCAACTAAATTAGTTAATTTTCTAATTTGTTTAGAAAAAATTAAAATAATTTAATTAATTCAATATAAAAAACTAAAAAAATTATTTAGACTCGGTTCTTATTCGGCTCTTGGTCTAGAACCGAGAACCGAACCAAACCCATCCGTTCTCCAGTTAGATACCCATTCGGGTATTTAACTTATGAAGAACCGCTTGATTCGGTCCGGTCCGGTTCGGGAGTTTTGTCCAGCCCTCATTTAAAACTTGTTCAAAGAGCATTCATGTGCATTCTGTTAGGTTTTAGGGGATCACTGATACTTAAATTGTTAGTATTATGTTGTTAATTTGCATGGCTGCAATTCTTAAACCTCCTCAAACACCTAGTCACCTACCATCTACGCTTTCTTCATTTCTACACAGTATACCACCTTTTTACACCTAATTATTTTTTTAGACGTGCCTAAAATTTACTGTCAATGTCTACACCAAATGTTCACTTATCCACATTTTATTTTATCTTTTGGCTCATGTCTTTGCAAATGGTTGTGTTGTTCAAATGTAATGTACAAGCATTAGTCCCGTGTACTTGAGAGTGTTCACTTATTCACGTTTTATTTTTTATCTTTTAGCTAGGGGTGTCCAAAAGTCCCGAACCGAACCGGACCGAACCGAACCCGAACCGAACCGAGCGGTTCTTCATAAATTAAATACCCGAACGGGTACCCGAATCGAGAACCGATGGGTTTGGGTCGGGTCTCGGGTCTAGACCAAGAACCGAAGAACCGAACAAGAACCGAAACTAAATAATTTTTTTATTTTTTATATTGAATTAATTAAATTATTTTATTTTTTTCCTATACAAATTAGCAAATTAATTGAATAAATTAGATTATTTCATAATTTTAATTTTTAAGCCCAAATCATTTTAAAATCCATTAGCCCATTTTAATTTGAAGCAAATGAATATACTTTATGTAGTTTTGCTGTAATATTAATATCTACTTTTTGGTATTTGTATGCATTGAATTAATCTTATTGGACGGCTAGTTTTGTATATTTTTTTGAATTGGGCTACGTTAATTTGTAAAAGTTACGAATGAAATGTTATTAATTGTATTTATGTAGTGTTGCTGAAAATATTAAAAAATTTAATTATGGTACGGAACCGAACGGAACCGAACCGAACCGACCCGAACCGAACCGAACGGAACCGAACCCGAACGGTTCCATAATTATATTTGGACCCGACGGGTCCATTTATTAAATACCCGAAAGTTTTGGGTCGGTTCGGGTATCTTCAGAACCGAACCGAACCGACCCATGGACAGCCCTACTTTTAGCTCATGTCTTTTCAAATGGTTCATGTCGTTCCAATGTATTGTAAAAGCATTAGTCTTGAGTACTGAGTAGTACAGTATTTATTTGAAATGTCGACTTGGGAGAACTACTAAATATTTTATGCTCACCTACCAGTCTTGTTGGTGTTTATTTGTTATCCTACCTGTAACTTTGATAACAGTTTTACTTGATATTGATGGAAATGTTTAAATTGATACTGATTCAGATTCAAGCAACTGTCGCAACTAACTCTTGTTTTTTTGCCTTTTCCCAACTGTCCTTTTGCTGCTACTGTCCATAGGGAACAAGGGCAGTACAAGAATCCTAGCAACTACAGTGGGTGGAAGCGCCCGCCTATAGAAGAGGTTAGCAAAACGTTATGTCATAGTGCATGGGATTCTGAAGATGTGTCTTGATCAGATCTATCTAAAAGAACAACAAAACATACACACATTCATTCTTAATTTGTCTTTTTTCTTACAGATTCTGTCAAAATTAATCACTCATTTTTCCAAAGTACATTCAAGGCAGTGCACTGATGAAGCTGAACTAGCTGAACATGTAGTTGGTCTGACTTGCAGTCTTGCCTCTTGTCAATTTAGGTACCCATTAGCACAAACATGTGTTCATCTGTACAAGCCCAGACACGCGTGTATATTATACTTTCAGCGTTCTTTTCCCTATGTGTGCATGTATGTGTATTCTTATTTGTAAGTACATTTACATTTTAGATAAAGAAATACTGTATATTTGCTTAAAAATCAAGTCTGCTTGTCATTTATGCATGATTTTATTTTTTATTTATAGCTCATACTGACTTGTGTGAAGAAAATGCAAAATCTGCCGTATTGCCTGTCCACTAACTAGTACATTGTCTTATTATGTATAATGCAATTAAGCTAATTTGAACGGCAATGCACATGGATTGAAATGGACAAAATTGATACATTCCATGCTTCCCAAACTCATTTTTTATTATGTTATTACTTTTGCCAGAAGTTCACATACATTTTTACTTATCATACATAGCTGAGGGAAAAAATAAAGTAAACCTACTTTTATATAAGATTGATAGGGCATCTTTTAAGCTTGACGATTTCCATGGGGTGGTATGTCCAATTTTCTTCAATCTTCTGATATAGGAAAAAGTTAACGCGATTATCAGTTGATGCAAATGGAGCCCTTATCCCTAACGACTGCATTGACAAGAATCTAATAAAGAAGAGCCCGTGGTGAGTGTGTTTCTTTTTCTTTTGTTTCCTTTCAATTTGGTATGTCATGCAAACAGTCAGTGGATTGATTAACTTATTGTTTGATCATCAACTTCAGTCTCCATGCCACGCAGCCACAGAATAATGGCAATTGATTATAAGTTTTAGCATGACCTTATGTTATATGGCTTATATAATCTTGTATCTCACAAGACAAACTTCATTAAAGAAAATTATACCGGTAATTGGATAGCCTCTCTTAGATAGCACAAGTTTTGCTACATGTGCAGCTTATTTCAGTTTTACAAATGTGTGCAAGTTTTATACATAGTCGATAATGGTCTAGCTAAGTGGCGGTAAATTTCAGCTAGATATTTTAGTTAGGCAACAGGAATATCAAATTGCAATTGTTTCTTAATATGACCACTTAATATATAATGTAGTTTCTTGTTGGTTGTTTTTAATGTCATTTCTATGTTTTGAGTTGCCTTCTTCTTGTTGATGGAAAAAGAAAATCTCTGTTAACAATTGACCACATCTGAACCATAAACGTAGATACGTTTGAGCATCAAATAATTTTATTCTTCACTTATAGATGAATGCACAAATGAGGCCAAGTACCTACCCACCATGTGTATATTGAAATAAAAATATCAAATATGTTATTTTTGTTATAGTATTTAACTTTCTGATTGAATCTTATTATCACAAGATGATAAATGAAGCATATGGCAACCATTCTGCATCAAGTGAGTATTCGTTCAGGTTGTCTGAGTTTTGTAGTGTACCACCACACTACACTGGTCTATTAGCTTAAATAGCCTTGGTTAACAATTGGAGCCCAAATGGATGCTCTGATTTTTAATAGATAACTATTTGTGTACTGTATTATTACACATTCTTGACTTATCTTTCTCTTGTAGGATGAAAGCACTGATAGCTATCCCGAAGGTACAGCCCCGATTTGCTGTTGCCATTTGGAAGAAATATCCCACAATGAAATCTCTTTTGAGCGTTTACATGGATCCTGGTAAATCGGTGAGTCTTGTGTAAAGTAGATATACCATTCTTTGCTCTACTTTTTGGTGCAACATTTTTCTCTTTGAATCTATTACCAACAGATCAGCTCATGCATGTTAATTGAATACATGATTGGAGGTAAAGTACTTGAGTTTTCTGATTATGTACTTGGAAGTTGGAATAGTTATCAAAGGCTTAAGAACAAGTAACACGTAAACTAGGTTCTTGATCTGACTGTTCTCGAAGCATACACGAATGAGTTAAAAATGACTCACCTCTCTCCCCCTTTCAGTGTTTTCCCTGAATCTCTAGAGGTTCCTGAAACCAAATGAAGCTTTCATTTTTCTTTTGCGTGAAAACCGAGTTCCCTTAGTGTAACATGAGGTTCTAGAATTTTAGGAACATAAAATAAGCTTCACTCTGAATTAGAGGAATAAAGTAAATAAAATAAACAAACAATTGAACTCTTGATAACAGATTCTTTGACATATATAACTCGTCAGTTGTCAAATATGTGGTGCAAGTATTTCAGTTCCACTTTCACTAGGTATCGGTTGATTTCCCTTGGGACTTCTGTAAGTGAGTCACATCAAAAGAGAGGCTTGTTTTGGTAAGTGTCTTGTTTTAGGTCTAGTTTTCACAAACTCTATCTTTGGATTAAGCGTTATTACCAAATTTGGATCTATCCCCTCCAAAGAACATTATTCTCTTTCCCTCAGTTGATTATCTGTTGCTATAGCCTGTCATATTTCCTACTCGCTTTTTCCTTGTACTGGTTGATGGCTAATTCAATGCATCTCAGCCACAGATCAATTTGTATATATTTGGAAACATTAAGATTCTTTCCTTAGTTTTCTTCATGATGCAACTCTGATATATGTACCAAAATTGTCAGGTGCACGAGAAAGAATTTCTGTTGAAGGATTTGACGATAGAAGGCTTAACTGGTGGTGATAGAAGATTAGGAGAGATTTGCTCTAAGAGAGTATACAGAATACTAATGGCTCAATGCGGAAGCATTAAAACGGATGATGTTGAGAGTGGAGCTGATTTCTTTAGCTAAAACTCAGTGATGCACAGCGTAGCTCCTTGTTATCATCAATCTACGTTTGTTAGACTTGCAAATCAAGCATTTTGTGATTACAGTGTTCATGCCTCGTGCTTTTCTGCCTCATACCTGTTCTTTCTTGTGTAGATTTCTGTATTTCAGAAATAAATTAATAAAGTTGACAGGGGAAAAATGAAAATAGATGAATAGATGCCCCATTGGTTTAGCTGAAATTAATGTAATTGACACAAGAAGCAAAGTGTTGACTTTTGTGTTTGTTCTTAAAGAAAGATAATGCTAATGCTGTGCGTTATCATCATAATGTAGCATTAATGAGTTGTACCCAATCATGCATCAGCTTCCAACATTATGTTTGAACATGTCATGTTTCAAAGAACCAGCTTCATGTGATTAAGCCATGCCATACCATGGATTTTGAAGTGACTTATGTAGAAAATGAATTACGTCCTTGTTTGATTTAGCTAAAAATCAAATTTTTAGTATATTCTGATAAAAAATTAAAATTGATGAAATGTGATTGAAAAATAAATTTGAGGAAAAATAAATTTAAAAAAATGAGTCATCGAGGTAAATTGATTGTGGTTACAAATGTTAAGTTTGGTATACAATTAGAATGGTGAATAATACTCGTAAGTTCGTTGAAATTTGCCGCTAAAATGAAGTTTGATTAATAATTGTTATTGATAAAGGAAGAATAAAAAAAATTAGAAACAAAACTAACCAATCAATTGCCCACGTTGGGCCAGGGTGTTTCATAACCAAACTGTACTGGGCCACCTCCACTAATGACATTAACATTAGTGGGCTATGCCACTAAATGGGCCATTTGTGAGTGGAAGTTGGCTCAACGTCAATTACCAACTTTATTTGTATACGATAAATAAGATGACTCTAAAGTCTAAAGAAGTATTTTTTCCAAAAAGTTATTTGGTGTTACTACACTCAAATCTTCCGAAAATCTTTGGTCTTCAAATCAAGGTCACCTCATGGCGCGTGCAAGCCGCACTAATGTACATATTGCAGTGGCCCGGGTCCATGTTCTGTTCTCTATCCTTGTATATAAAAAGCAATAAGCTATTCTCTTTTCCTCAGACTTGTGAGTTTTTGATCATGGAGAGAAGCAAAACATTCCCTTGTTACTCGTCTTTGCACACAGATCAAGCTCGATTCGACTTTGGAGATTGCACTAAATCGTATAGCTTCAATGGTCCGAGGGACAATCCAGAGATGGAAAGGAGGAAGAGGGTGGCAGCCTATAATATGTATGCCGTGGAGGGTAAGCTGAAATCGTCATTAAGAAATAGTTTTAAATGGATTAAAAGCAAATTCAGAGACGACTACTATGATTCATCGTCGAGTTAGGCCGATAAAAAATCTAGTCTTTTGGTTTTCATGGAACAAATCAAGTGTGTTGTTTGTCCTATAAAATTTCTGTTGTTCAAGGATAAGTGTTTTTTGTTTTTGGTTTTCCTGAATTGTTGTCCTTGTGAGAATTGTAACATATATGATGATGAATTATGAAACTAGATAGATTGAAGTACTTTTTGTACATACATTTGTGATGTCCTGGCTGGAGATGATCATTTGATAAATCTAGGAAAACCAGCCAAATTTGTACTAATACTAACCAACATTTGTACATAAAAATGGACCAGAAACTTCTTTTTTTAACAAGCTACCACCAATTCAGTGATAAGAGAATAGCAACATAACTAGCATGTCCAAGGGAAACAGAGATCTTCTCCTGCAGCTTACTTATCCTCTAGGCCAAAGAGTTTTGAGATCTTTTCCAGATCAAGATTTCTGAAATCAATGTTGGAAAAGGATCTGCGATAAAGATTTGATCTACTCTCTTCAAGGTGGTTGGCAGCTTCAGTCAAAGAGGCCAGTAGGAGAGGATAGTTCTTGATGTTTTTCAGTGCATTAGGATGTGCCTCGGTTTTTGAAGATTTGTTAAGCATAGAACGAAAAGCTGGAGAAGGCGAATGAGGCAGGGTCTCTTGATTGCTTTGGTTGGTGGTCGAGGAAGTGCTACTCATACTATGAATCATATCTAAGCTTTGGAAGCTATGAGATGTCTGTATTTCCTGCTAAAAATTAGGAGAAAATTTGTGAGTGGTGACAGAATTCAGCATTCTCATGCATTTTATGTAAAGCAATTCCTCAACTAAACTAGGACACTTTTCTTTTTAAATCGTTGATAGGGAGATGTTTGTGCTTGCATTGGGAGAAAGTTTAACATGCAGCATAGAGTTAGAAAGAATGCCATAGAAACTCATTAAATGCTTGTGTATTTGGAGCCTTACTTTGATATGTTCGTGGAATGATACCTTTCTTCTCTGACCTCCATGGTTCTTGCGAGATAGTTGCTGTGCTTTCCCAGTTCTGTTTATACAGGACAGGAAAGCATGAATTATTTTCGAGCAAATTAACCAAGGCCAAATTTGACAAAAGAAGAAAACGGTACGAATAAGTTTTACTTCTCCCAAGTAGCTGTATCTTCGTGATATGTATTGGTACCCATAAAGTAACTAATTTAAATTCTTAAACCCTTTAAGAATACGTGGTGCAGAGTAAATATTATGCCTGACACTACATATCAATTTGACTTCTGCCTTCAGTTTGTTATCAATGTAACATGAAAAATCTCGGCACAATAATGCAATGATATTTACACTTCTGACAAAAAAGGATACTTCGAACTTTAAAGAGATGATTTTACCTTCTTCTATTATTAGACTGGATAGTCTCATCCTCTATTGTGCTTATCACAGGGAGACCAGAGAGATCACATGCCAATGGACTTGTACAAAAGAACTGTAAATTATACAACAGTCAGCAAAGGTAAAAAATTTCTCCTGGCGTATATCCTGTGTTGCCTTTAGACAGATATTGACTTCTTCATAAGGAAAAGGAGGTTATGCCTTGAGTGATAAGTCTTCGGAAGGTGAGAGGATAGAGGAGGAAGATGCTTAAGCACTTCTAAATTCTGTATATCCTTTTATCATTTGAAGAATCTAATGCTACATTGCTTACATCTTAGATGGTTGATTAAACAGGATACTATTTCTTGATTTTAACAGAAGCCTGAAACTTCCATCATTTTGCAATTTCAGTTGTTTTTCCCTTTTCAATCAAGTTTAGCAATTATTAGTGCGGTAAATGTTCTTCCTTTCTGTAACTCACCTCATTTTCAAGAGCAGAAGCAGCAGTGCCACGATATGCAGGATCTAAAGCAAGAAGTCTGCCCAAAAGACCAAATGCTGAGTCGGGGAAATTTGGAAAGGTTTCCTGGAAACATGGTTTATAATGCTGTGGAGGGCGGAATGTTGTTGGTGGCTTCAATTTTTTCCAATAGTGCTCGGGGGGCGAACCACAAAGCTTGAATATCTTATGAAGCTGCTCAATCTGAATACACAGAGCTTAATAAGCTTCATGAATACAGGGTGATTATATGTTTTACTCTTTAGTATTACAAATAATACTGCTTAGATTTTAGCTAGTAGCAGCACAAGTACTTGAAGATGGTATTACCTCGTTCCTGCCAGGCATAATTGGTCGTCCCTCAAACATCTCTGCTAACAGGCATCCTGCACTCCACAGATCAATGCCAACCCCATAATCTGTAGAGCCTAGTAGTAGTTCTGGGGCTCTGTACCATAATGTCACAACTCTGCTCGTGAGAGTGGGTTTTGTTTTGTTTTTGTAAAAATTAGCTAGCCCAAAATCAGCAATCTTGAGCATCCCATTCCTGTCAATCAGCAAATTGGATCCTTTTATGTCCCTGTGCAAAATTTCCCTCTCGTGGCAATGCTGAAGACCTGAGAGCAGCTGCTGCATATAACACTTGACCTACACACATTCAGGAGCTCAAAAAAGTATTCGTGTAGCCAACCCCAAATTTATTGAAAGTAGAGCTTAGTTTTGTGTTGTCATGATACCAATCAAAATGAATGAGATGTTTTCTTACCATATGCTAAATTTTTTTTTGAATTTTAATGACAGAAATCTAAACTGAAATTGTATTCAATAGTGGAGGATAAAATCGACCTGAGGTGCAGTAAGCCTTCCTTCTGAACGTGAGATGACTTTGGTTAAATCTGATGGCATAAAATCAAATACTAGATAAAGACTGTATTGCATTCTTGATGTGGCTATTCCTTCAAGCTTAATAATATTCGGATGGTCAAGGTGCTTCAACATTATGATCTCTCTTGCCATAAATTTTACACTTTCAGGCTCTGATTTATCGAAACGAACCTTCTTTAAGGCAACCAGCTTACCGGTGAACTTATGCCGAGCCTTATACACATTGCTATACGTTCCATGGCCTACCTGCAGGGTAAGAAACACTTGATAAAGAGATACACAGAGAGAATTTTTTCTCAATTCAAGAGTACCCTCTGTTGGTTTCAGAGAGGTTCATAGCTGGTAAAAGTCCATATAATTGAATATCATGTACCAAAACGCAATGTTTCTCACTGAATTTGCAGATAAAATCAAAGTTAATTATTATTGCATTCATTTTCTGATAAAATTACTTATTTATTTGTTTAATACTGACCTTTGCGAGCTTATCGTAAGAATCAGCAGTTGTTGGAATAAAACCAGCCAAAACATCGCTGGGAACATGATCAACAAGCCATTTAGGCCATCCACCAACCAGTTCATCTACAGCAAGTTTCTTGACTGAAATCCTTTGTGAAACATTTCCACCGCCATTGATTCCTCTCTCACCTTCTCTACTGATCTTTCTCTCCCGCCCACCACCGCCGGCGGCAACCACCTCATTCTTAACGTCCACTTTGGGCCGAGATGCCTTATTGTGATCCTGTTTCTTTGCATCACGTCCTTGAACATATCCATTGTCCAGTTTCAGCTTGCCAAGACCATTTGTAGGGCTGCACACGGTCCCCTTAGCCTGAATACAACCCATCCCTTACAACGGCGAATTTCCGAATATTCTTGACTTTTGCAAGGAATCTAAGTGGTGAAAGTGACTGGTTATGTTTTCCTTACACCATGCATAAGGTGGTAGCAATTGAGGGTTTGGCATTTTGATAAGTAAAGACAAAAGGTGGTGTCACTGTCCCTTGGCCGGCATAAGGGTGGCTCCTTTTTCTCCGCCGCCAGAAAGAAAAGCCCAAGAATTTTATCCATTATCAATGAATTGAGCTGTTTTATCAAGGCAATCTGTGTGTTTTTTTGTATAGCTGGACAATTTACGAGAATAACTCACAGTTCGGCTACTAGATTTCGAAGCATGTTTTGCCATTATGAATTACGTTTTTAAAATATGTTACTTATTCGCTAATACTCATACTTCGCAAATAATTAATTTATTTGACCAAAAATACTAAGTTATAGATAACGAAAAAGCTAGATGTCCTCCATGTATGTCCTGAAACCTTTACTTGACATGGCATTGGTTGACTATTCAAAAATGACGGCAATCAGTTTGAAAAAAAAATCGCGTGATATGCTCCTTTTCAAATTTGTTTGAATCAACCCCCAAAAATCAAACCCCCTTGCACTCCTCTCTCTCTCTCTCTCTCACGATCACGAAATCAAACTCCCAAAATCACCCCCTCCCCTCCCCTTGCCACTCCTTTCTCTCTCTATCACGATCCGACGAAATAAAAAACTAGAGGCACCATCCGTGAAGTCGCCAGAGATCTTGTTGTTACTGTGAAATCGCTGGCACATTCTCTGTTAAATCAACCACTAGTCGCCACAACAACCGTAAGTACTGAAGTTACACTATCGAGGTTAGTACCCATTCACTCGTGTTTGGGAGACACCGAGTTTTTCGCTAATTTCTTCCCCATGCCCCAGTGCTAATTTCTGTGAAATCGAGACACCCACCACACCCACCATTTCGCACACAGCATAATAACCGTGAAATCCATTTCGAACGCAGTGGGTTTGAAATATTAGTTCCCACAAGTAGAGGAATGCTTCGTCGTTGAAATATTAGTGTGATTCGTTGTTGAAATAGCACTGCATATATATGGAATTTTTTTTTCTCTGAGCTTGCAAATAGTTTAAGTTGTGGAATGTGCACAGTCATAATGCTTGAGTGTAGCTTGTTCAAGTTGTGGAATGCATCAATTATACAAATATTTTTTTGGTCTAGAAGCATAATTTCAGCGTATGTGTTAAAAACATGATTTTCAGTGTATGTGTGAAGCATGATTTCAGTGTAGGGGATGGCCGGGAAATGAAGCAGTATGTTATGCAGTTTGTGGTAATCTGTTAGTTAAGCAGTATGGGAAAGTTTGTGGTTAATCTGTGTTGCACGAGTAATTTGTTCTTTTTTTTTTTAATTTTGTCTCAAAATGGTCGGGAATAACCGGGGAGTATGTCATTCTTGTAGGGTGGCAGGACACGTGTTGTCGGAATGCCCCAAAAAGCGGGATGCCTATACTTGTCGGTGATTTATCCCGTATGTTGAAAGCGTGTGCAAAAATAACTGAGGAGAGGAACTTGAAGATTTCGCTCAACATAATCATGCGTAAGGGGAAAGCAGTTCCGAAAGATTGGATATGAATTATGTTTATTATTTTAGTTGAATGACCTCGACTTATTGTACTTATTCGATTTTATGAACAAGAACGTCAAACGATGTACGTTTCATGTATTTGTATGAACATATTTTGATATTCCTTATTTCAATTACCGTTACCTCTTTAAATCAACGAGCAAAATTATATGACAATAGAAATGAATTTCATTAATTTCACACAAAAATATACAGCCAAAGAAGCTGCTGTGAGTACTTGTCAGTTAAGTGTTTACAAAAATATACAGCCACATTTGTGTGGCGATAAGTGACCCCTTAATCAAAATCACCCACGTAGAACATGTCAGTTCCTATTAACAAAAAATATACCACCAAATGTCTCTGAATTTTTTGGACCCCTAAATCAAAATCACCCACGTAGAACATGTCAGTTCCTATCAACCGAATGTCTCTGAATTCTTTAGACCCCTAAATCAAAATCACCTACGCTTCCCTGTATGCCGCCTAGTTGGGAAGGGAAGGTGGATGTATTGCGAATCTTCTAAAAAAAAAGGATAACATGTTCAAATATTTAGTTTTGGAACTCACGCGAACCAAGCGTATAGTTTGACAAATACTTGAACATTGAAGGGGGTGGAACTTTGTCTTTTTGTCTTTTCGATGTAGAGTTCGTTGGCACCTATATGTCATGAAAAAATATCAGTTTCAATGTGAAGCGATTCTAAAAAAATATATACATATACTACAGTAAATTGTCCCGAAATCATACCTTATGACATGTTCTGAGTTTTTCTAGATGCCCCTTTAGGCGAAGTTTTTTAGGCGCTCCCTTTGTTTTTGTGTATTTCGGGTCCAACAATTTTCCACCAACTAATTGTCCTGCTTCAGCGACGCTCTGGGAGCCCCCAGTCATAGACTTCAACATCGATGACTCTACTGTTTGAAATTCAATCCACTCCATAATTTCATGTGACCGTGACTCGTCATGTGCTACCAAGTCAGCTAACTTCTCCTATGCTCATATCAATCGGATTGTCTTCTTCGGATGAATTAATTTCCGAATAACCTGCATTCACGACAATGGAACAATTTTTAACTGCTTTGTACAAATCCAATAAGTTAAAATACACCCCTTTCATTAATGCAACCAGTTCAACCCCTTATAATGGCTACTGTCTAGCTGTAGGAAAATTTACAGTAAACAATTAGTCTTACAATGCCTACTGTCTAGCTCTTCTGGTAAACATTCAGTATTACAATCAATCTTGAAATTTACGGTAAACAACCATCAATGAACTGCCTAGCTAGTTCACCACCCCCTGCACCCCACCGTAACAACCATCAGCACCTCCCATCTTCAGAATGTACTCCATCCCCATCTCCATCCTTTCCAAATTCCCATCTTTAGATACTTCATTCCAACCAACCTCATTTCTTTATTCTCACATTTATTCAACAAGCAGTCACATTGTTCCTATTAACTACCCTTCACACTGCATTCCAATCTCTAGGCTGAATTAAGAAATTGTAGAAATCTTTTTTGAGTTGTCGGCGTGGGAATTTAAATTGAACCCATGTTGTCACCTTCTGGCAATATAATGAAGATTAAACAGAAAACATCTTACCCATGTTGTCGCCGACGTCGTAGTTGTCGGCTTGGGAGTTGTCGGCTTCCGCTTCATCTCCGTCTCCGTAACAGAGTGTCTCAGCGTCGAACTCAAATGGGGAGAACAATAACGGGTTCGCTGACGTATGGTTGCCGTCGTCCAAATCGCCGACGACGTGCTATTCCATTTTCGCAGGGAGCTTTTTTAGAGCGGAGGAGGAGGAGGCGATTGTAAAATGATGGGAGTTTCTAAAATGGCGCCTTTTACTTAGGTTTTTTTTTTTTTTTTTGCTGTGTTGAATAGTCAATGAGTAGCCACGTCAGCACATGAAGTAACTCATGTAGTAGTCCATGGAGTACGTGTAGCACTGCTCAAATACTTTTGCTTCTCCAAGAGGAAGCAAATTAGCCACCATGACAAAGGAGGTGGCTTTTGAAAAATCAAACATTGCTTTTAAAATTAAGAAGTATGTAAATAATTTGTTGAAAGTATTTCAATTGATTAGAAGAGTTTTAAGAAAAAAGTTAAATGATCTATAAACTTTTCTGCAAGAAATAAAAGTAAAAGTAATGTCAAACGGACTCAAAATAGCATGGGATACTACTTATAACTTTTTCTTTGATCAAAACTAAAATAAATAAATTACTTATTTAAAAGTAACTCATAACGTATTGTTAAAAAGTTAAAATAAGCAAAACTGATGGAGTCGACAATTATCAATCATATTGTTTATTTTATTTGTTTAATACATTTTAATTAATTAAGGGCAATATTGCCCAAGTTAGTCTAGGGTTTTGAGTCTTAATTAGGTTAGACCTTGTTTCTTGCCTTTTCCTACTTAAAACACTTTAAAGCGTTCTTTGTTGGGAGGTTGTTTTGATGTATAAAATAAAAACATTGAAATGTGTTCTTCAAATATGAATCAATCGTTAATTCGTGCACGAATTTATGTTTGTGATCCCAAATTATTCTCGTTTACACTTACGCCAAACCGTCATGACATGAGGTTAGAGGTGTCAAGACGGATGGGCCGGCCATGACCCGTGAAAACCGGCCCGTGAAAACTGGGACCGCGGGCCGACCCGTGACCCGTGCGGGCGGTTCACGGGCCAAGGAGGTGTAACCCGCGGGCTTCGCGGGTTGCACTCCCACGGGCCGCGGTTAACCCGCGACCCGTAAAAAAAATTGAAAAAAAAATAAAACAAAAATTTAAAAAAAGGGGGGGAGAGAGCTAAACAAAAAAATTTGAAAAAATAAAAATAAAAAAATTCAAAAAAAGGCGTAGCCTGCTGCATGGTCAATTTTTTTTTTAAATTTTAACTAATGGTAATATAAATTTTCTAACGGTAATATCATCCCCTTCATCGATAAATTCTAATTTATTCTTACATTTATTTTTACAATACTCTCTCATTATTTATTATACATTTATACTTCATAGTTCATACTTGTTACTACTTTACTACAATTACAATTATTCAATTGCAAATATCATCATCATCTTGATTATATTTCTTTCTTCTCTGTTCTCACAAGTCACTATTAAATTTTTTAATCCTACTATATTATGGATTCTCGCGATTCTTCTTCTCAAAATCCTATTTTCAATGATAGTTGCTCTCCATATGGGTCAAACCGGAAAAATTCTATATTTTTATAATTTTATTTATACAATCATACGGGCCAAACCGGAACGAACCGCGACTCGCGCGACCCGTGACCCGCATGGGCTCGACCCGGATGGGTCAGCGGGCGGGCTTGGGTTGTAGTCCAAAATTGTGGGCCGACCCGTAACCGGCCCGAACCCGCATCGGGCGGGCTTTTTTTCACGCGGGCCGTTACCGGGCGACATGTTGGCGGGCCGACCCGGCCCGGACCACCCGGATTGACACCTCTACATGAGGTGCAGAGTCGTCTTTTTCGAATATTTTTCATAACTTCTCTTTATAAAATGATGATGCATTACTCAATCACTTACATTGATTTTTAACACCAGTAATATTGAATAGCATTACTCAATTACTAAAGACAGTCCAACTACAGGTACAATTTGGTGGCGGTATGTGAAGTGACCAACATTTTTGCCATTAATTTTAACAACATTTAAAACAATCAATAACACAGCTTTTTACAACTCATTGAATGTCAACAAAGATGTATATTTTCAATATACAAATAGCATAATTCTACAAAAGATGGAGTTGAAACCTAAGGAAGTCTTGAAAAAGGAATACATGACAAAAAGTTGTCGATATTATTGATAATCTATTTGATTTTGGCAATGATTGAAGGCAAAATTTACAAATTTCAATATTTGGTGAAATATGTAATTGATTAAGCAAAGCCCCAGTTTGGGTTCCGTTATCTCAAAATAGATTTTTTTTTCAACCATACATTTTCCAATAAAATAATACTATACCTAAATCCAAATTTTTTTTTCTATTTTTTAACCACACATTCTCTAAAATATTACAATTCAAAAGTTCTTTTTTTTTTTTTCCCAAAAATGTATTTTTAATGGAGACTAAACAAGGGCTAAGGTTAACAAAATTGTGAGAAAACTCAAGGTATAATTCTCTTGAAAAGTAGCCACCTTCTTGGAAGGATTTTTAGAATTTATTACGAATCCTTTGCATTATTTCAAAATTATTTGTATAGATTCCATTTATTTGTTGACTTTTTTATTTTAGGAAATATTTCTTTGATATAGGATCACGTTATACTATGCTTGTAATTAGCATATGATTTGTATGTATGTATGTATGTATGTATTTGCTTCTATCAACCCATTGGCTGCAAATGGGTCTACAAAATCAAATATCAATTTGATGGCACTATTGAGCGTCATAAAGCTTGCCTTGTTGCTAAGGGATACACTCAAGTTGAAGGTATTGATTACCATGAAACCTTCTCTCCCACTGCCAAGTTCATTACACTTCGTTGCATTCTTGCTGTTGCTTCCGCATGTCATTGGTTCATCCATCAGTTAGATGTTCAAAATACTTTTCTTCATGGTGATTTACAAGAGGTAGTATACATGGAACCTCCACCTGGTCTTCGCCGATAGGGAGAGAATCTTGTGTGTCGGCTTAATAAATCCCTCTACGGTCTCAAACAAACATCAAAAAACTGGTTTTCTACCTTCTTCACTGCCATTCAGAAAGTCGGTTATTAGCAGTCAAAAGCCGATTACTCCCTTTTCACCAAAGATAGAGGTACTTCTTTTACCGAAGTCCTTATTTAAGTTGATGATATACTCCTTACAGGCAATGATCTTCAAGAAATGGAACATCTCAAGAAGTTTCTCTTCAAACACTTTCGCATGAAAGATCTCGGTGACTTAGAATATTTTCGAGGTTTTCATAATTTTCTCGATCAAAAAAGGAAATTTTCATGTCTCAAAGGAAATATGCGGTAGACATTTTACAAGATTCAGGACTTCTTGGTGCACGTCCAGACAAGTTTTCGATGGAGCAAAATTTGAAGCTTACTCCTACAAATGGGGTCTTATTAAGTGATCAACTAAGTATAGAAGGTTGGTTGGTAGATTGATTTATCTTATTGTGACAATGCCTGACATAGTATACTCTATTCGCACATTAAGTCAATTCATGCATGAACCCAGAAAGCCACATTGGGATGCAGCTTTATGTATTCTCAGATACATCAAGGGTAATCCTGGTCAAGGTTTACTATTTTCTTCTACAAACAGCCTAACTCTTAAGGCATTTTGCGATTCAGATTGGGGAGGGTGCTGTGCCACAAGAAGATCAGTTACAAGATATTGCATTTTTCTTAGAGATTCCCTCATCTCATGGAAATCCAAGAAACAAGCCAATGTTTCTAGATCTGTAGAAGCTGAATACTGAGCCATGGCAAACACGTGCTTGGAGTTGACATGGTTACATTACATATTACAAGATCTAAAGGTTGCACAACCATCTCATACACCTTTATTTTGTGACAACCAGACTGCCTTATACATCGCAACAAATCCCGTTTCCATGAACATACAAAGCACATTGAGATGGACTGCCACATTATTTGAGAGAAACTACAAGCCGGAATGATTAGTTCTTCGTACATACCCACACACTTACAATTTGCAGACGTGTTTACAAAAGCTTTAGGAAATGACCAATTTGTAACATTACGTAACAAGTTGGGACTTCATGATATTCACTCTTCAACTTGAGGGGGAGTATTACGAATCCTCTACATTATCTCAAAATTATTTGTATTGATTCCATTTATATGTTGACTTTATTGTTTTAGGAAATATCTCTTTGATATAGGATCACAGTATACTAGGCTTGTAATCAGTATAGAATTTATTCTCCTTTTTGTATATTTATATTTATTTGCTTTACGGCATCAATACAAGAAAACATTTATCAATTCACATTCCATTTCTTAGTTCTATTCTGCAGTTTATTAGAATTCCATCAAGCATAAAATACATGACTTGAGTTTAGAAGTGTTTGTACTCCTTATCCTACTAGAAATAGTAAACTGTTATCAAAGAAAGAACGATTAGCTACTTGATTCTGGAGCCTATAATTATGTATGCTGCGACAAATGTATGTTTAACACTTAGGGTCTGCTTGATTACAAATGTGAAAATGGGTGGAAAGAAAATGAATTTCAGGGAATTGAATTGCTTAGAAATTGTTTTACTGAGAATTGTAATTAATTGTGTTCGATTGATATAATTTTCCTCCTGGAAAATGTTGAAAATTTGGTGTCCATTTGTCTTTATTTTTCATGAAAATTGTCCATTAATATGATAATTTGTTCTACCATTGGATCTAGAATTTATTCGAATCGCAAAAAATAAAAAATATAAAAAAAATTAAAAGTTACTATACCGAGTACCATTCGTTTAACTTTATTTTATATGAAAATTGTTAATAAAAGTGATAATTTTTTTTACCATTGTGTCTAAAATTTTTTCCAATTGTCAATAAATAAATAAAAACTAAAAAAAAATAAGGTGGAAAACAAAAAACCACCAAAACATCAAGAAACATTTTCCTTGAAAAGTAGCTAAAAGAGCTCGTGAGAGGTGGGGGGAGGAAATGGAATTCCATGGAAAATATTGCCATCAAACAGCTAAAATCTTGAAAAATGGAAAATATTTTCCATTTTTCATGGAAAAGGTGACCTATCAAACACAATCTTACACTTCGCTTCGCTTAAAGAATGAGAATAGGTTTACATGGAAATTATGAATCTTCTCGTTATTGGCAAAGGTCCGTGGAATTAAGGGTGTGTTTGATAGGTGAGTTTTTCTAGGGAAAATGGAAATCATTTTCCATTTCCCACTTTTTTTAGTGTTTGATAGTGTTTTTTTTTTTACAAGAATTTTTTTTCCCATGGTAGCACTCAAGCGCCCGTTTTCTTCATAATCTGGGAAAAGGTTTTCCCAACTTTATGGTGAGAAAAGCTTTTTCCACTGCTGCTCGTAAAAAAAAAAAATTTGTTTTTTTATTTTTTTTTATTTTTTGTCAATGGAAACAAATTTCATAACCACTTGTAAAAAAAAATTTCACTTTCATGGACAATTTTCATATAAAACGAAGTCAAACGAACACTAAACTTTGATGAAAAATAGTTTTCGAGCAATTTTTTTTTTTTTTTACTTTTAGGCAATGTTAACAAATTTCATAACCAATTGTAAAAAAAAAATTATTTTAATGGACAATTTCCATGTAAAATAAAGCCAAACGTGAACAAAAAAAATTCAAAATTTCAAAATTTTTCCGGGTGGAAAATTATACCAGAACACACCTAATTAATAATTCCCTGCAAAATAATTTCTAGACAATTACTTTCCTTGAAAATCATTTTCTTTCCACTCATTTTCCACCCTTACAATCAAACGCACCCTAAATCTCACTTCGACTAAAGTCCTTCAACTCGATGATATTTATCATGTACTAAATATGTTAAGGAATTTGATATCTATAGGTATTCTTAACAAAGCACGTCTCAAGATTATTTTCACGTCAAATGCTTTTATGATTTCGAAAAATAGAAGATGTGTGGGGAAAGGCTATTGCAATGATCTATTAATTCAGAAAAATTGGCGATGACACTGTTTCTATGAAATGAAAAAGCTTGCTAGAGATTTTTATTTTGTTTTGTCAACGAGCAGTGGAATAGTTCAAAAGCTTTTTTGACCGCTAGTCGAAACTTTTTGCTCGGGCTTGACTCGAGTAAAAATAGTTCAAAAGTTTTTTTGGCCCGAATCGAGTCGAGCAAAAGTTCGATAAAAAAATTTAGGCTCGACCTGAACTTTCGACTGTGGCCTTAGCGAGCCGTTTTTAAATTTGTGACAAATCTAAATTTTTTTAAAGAATTTAAAATTTGTACAATTTATATAATAACTAAATATTAATATATATAAAAAATTACAGCTATAAGCTTTTTTTTTTTTTTTTTCAAGGTTCACGGGCCGAAAATGGTTCAAAACAATTTCAGGAGAAATTTAGAGCAATTTTAAGTATGAAGTAAATTTCTTTTACACACTTCAACAATATTTTATATTTTGACTCTTTATTTGTTTTTTTTTTAATATATATTTATTATTTTTCCTTCATCTTTTATTTACACCCTGTTTTGTAGAAATTAAAATAAGATTTTTAGTAAATTTTGATAAAAATTGATGAAATATGTGGTTGAAAACTTGTGGGTCTCATGAAATGTATAGTTTAAATCAATTTTTGATTTTGACTTGAGATTTTAATCCAAACCAGAGCTTAGCATATTTTTATAGATTTAATTATCAATCAATTTAAAGCATATTTGAATAATTTGAGAAACTTAACTTAATAAATGCAATTTTAGTTGGCTCTGTATTCATAAAAAAACATTTTATGCATAACAGAGTAAGATTTTTTACACTTCAAAAATATTCTCTATTTTAACTCTTCATTTTGTTTTGTTCAAAAAATATTTATTTATTTTTCCTTATTTATTATTTAATAAAAAAATTATATTTGAATTACAATTAATTTTAATATGATTTGAATAATTTAATAAGTAGAATATTAAATTTTATAACTTGTTAAATACAACTATGATAAAAGTATGAATAGAGGTTACTCACTATTTTAAAAAAATTAAGTAGAGAGTTTATTGGAGCTTATTTTTAAGCATCGATATTGTGAAATAAATAACACTTTGTATTTAGAAAAACATTAAATTTCTAAAATATACATTATTCGTATTTAAATAATCTATTGAAGATGCTCTCTTCAACACTAAGCCTTAAAAAACAGAACAGAATCGATACCTGACCCCACAAAGTGGGACCTTTTTTTATTTTCTCCCTCCATCTTAGGATAATGCTTTTTCTTTAATAACTCCAATGCCAACCGGGAGCAATGACATAACTTGTATCCAAATATGAATTGAAGTGAACTTTGGAGATCAAGTTTAAGATCGTGGTTGCTGGCTCTGTTTCTACGTTTCAATTATTGTAATTGTCATATGATCAAGTGGCTAATTCCAATTTGAACCACTAATTCCAATCTCAACAAAACAAGGCCCCCACCAGAAGAATAATTAAAACAATTGTCTGTAACAAAATATCTTCCAAATTGAATCGAGCAACAAGAAAATAAAGGGAAACGCCTAAACGAATATCGACATAAAGAAAGCACCAATGGATTCAGCTAAACTGACCTTTAATCATATAGTATATCAGAAGGGAGATCTTAAAGGTGAGTTGCATATCTCACTGGGTATCACAAAGCTCTTTACATTTCGACGACCTTCAAACTATTATTCTGTTACAATGACTTTTCTACTTCTCTTTTACTAGTATGGAGATTTCTGACGAAGCTGTAATCTTAATTAGAAGAATCATGGTAGCATGTCCATTGAAGTGTCATAGGAGCCAGGGGGATTAGGATCCCTGATTTGATAATTACTGTTCTCATTATTGCGCGTAACGGTATTTACATAGTAACCTCCCTGCATCAAGTGCTGGTGCTGGAGGCTCCGACTAACAGGACTGGAGAGAGCATTTGTGAAAATAGTGTTCCCAGAACGGAGTCCTTGCCCAACGGTTGCAGGACCAAATGAATTAGAACATACTTGAACTCCCGTGTTAGTAGACTGCATTGCAGTTTGAGACTGTTGCTGCTGCTGGAATTGCAACCTTGGGGAGGATGGGGGTTCTTCTGTTCCATAACCGAGCTCATTCTGCAATGTTACAAATAGACAAAGAAGCATTCAAAAGGATGTATTCTAACACAAACACGCCTCTAAGAATTGACAACATATTCACAGTACCCATCATATACCCCATCGACAAAAATAGCAGCGCAGTTATTTTTAACACCACGCAGATCTTAAGAGATAAAAATCCCATATAAAAACAGTAACCAAATGCAGATAAATAAAATAAAGTGTGGTTACATTCATCTTCTGCCAGGTATTTTAGCAGACCACATAATGTAAACATGGCAAAAGACAAACAAATATAATTTGAGCAGCCCAAGGGATAATTTGTGTGTTCTCTGGAGAAATAACATGTTCTACAAAACTTTTCTAGAATGCTAGAAGTCCTTTTATGACGTCACTCCATCATTATTAGAAAGGTTTTAACTGTTAGATATGGCTTCGCTTAATTATTGATTAAAAAATATTCAATCATCAGATAAATGTTGTGCTTTGGCACTATGAAGTTCTAATTTTGGAAACATTCCCAGAAACATGGCAAGCAAACCTGCCTTGGCATCATGCAGGAAATCAGGACTACTTTTTCAATCAATATGCCCAGAGAAGTAAAGCATAAACCAGAAAAAGGCAAAGCATAACTTCAATGAATGGAGTCCCAAGTCCTCAAATCAAATTATTTGAGATTTGCCTAATAATTAGCTAGGAAAATAGAACAAGAATTAAACAATTCAACAGGGCTATTTTTTCCACAATAAAAATTTTCATTAGAAAGGCAGAATTTAATTCATACGAGCATAAAGATGAAAATATAGTGGATGTCTATAGAGTGATGCTATCGAACAATTCCACACTTGGACAGAGAGAGCAGAGCTGAATGAACATAAGAATAGGACAGAGAGAGCAGAGCTGAATGAACATAAGAATAGCACTTTACAAAGTTCATTAAGTCCATAGCAACTCCATGGTTTGAATACATTTACCTATGACATGAAGTATCCATAAGATCATTTTCTTCTATCAAATAGGACAACGGGCCTACTAATTATTTATTTATTTATTTTCAACTTAAGCTTTACTCCCAAGAAAGTTAGAACAAGAGTACGGAGAAACCTTGCTTCTTTGCAGAGTATTTGAGAACTGATAATTTACTGAAGCAGGATAATTTACATATGTTCAAACACTGTAACAAACTTTCTAACTGGTAAGACAGTTTATAATGAGAAGATTAATTACCATACATAACAAGTTGATAAATTTTCATACCACAAACAACTTCATAATTAGTGTGACAAGCAATATCTGGCTCAAATGAAAAGAATTAATCCTGTAACTAATTCTTGTTATTCAATACGTGATGAAGTTCATACGATAGCAAAATCAACAAGGAATTACCTAGCAAAATAACCACATGCAACCCCTTATATTATATGGACCTGTAAACTTGGTAGATTAATTCAATAGTAAATGAAGTACTTTGCCATGAGTGACCTGAAGTTAATAGCTCGACGGAACAGTCAAATCCATTAAATTGAAATCTGCATTTTTCGAGTTCTAAATTTAGTTTCTATACCATCAAAAATCCTTGCACATTCAAGAAACTAGAAACAACAATTCGAACCCTAATTCATGTTATAAGATTTACAGTTTCTGTCTTCAGAAACTTGGATCAGAGTTGTTCAAAAACAAAGATCCAGTTATGATGGCAGTAAAACCTCAAAGCTAATATCTCAGCTTTCTAGAGATTCACATTGCGCTCCTGTTATTATTCATTACAGTTTAATCATCAGAACTTTACACAACAAATATGAGCAACGGCCGTTCAAATGATATGTAATTTTACTCTTAATTTAGGGAAGTAAGAGAAAAGAAACTACACTTATCAACAAATAGCATTGAAACTCAAAACCAACATTGTCAAAGCAAACACTAGAGGCCTATTAACTGCTAAAAAACAATATATGCAGAAGATAACCAATATATAGCACAAGAATCAGCAAAGATGCATCAAGTATATCATAACGACCTCAACAAATTGCAAAGAGGTATAGGCATGCGTTTTGGGGTTATGAATCATTAAACTAATGATAACAAGATAAGAAACCTGAATATTTGCAAATATATCTCCGGTAGTCACTCTTGCCCCATCTTCTTGTTGCCTTAAAATCCAGTTATAAAGTTTCTCCTGCAATAGAACAGAAAATAAACCTCGATAAAAACTTAGGAAATTAGAATCTGTCCTAATACGCAGTACGTGCACAAGATGTGGTAAAAAAAGAACAAAATATCATGGATTAGTATTGATTACTAATTCACATTCCAAGTTGAACAAACGGGGTGCTGAAATTACTCTATTCTACAAAGGGATGCATAATTTAACATCAAAATAATCACCAAACGTATACAGCCATTAATAAGCGCTCAATCGGGGGAATCCTATGAGGTAAAATCGATAAAACGAAGTCAAAAAAAAAAATAAACACCATAGGTTACTAACCAGCGCCTGGCGTTCACCGGCCTGAAAGGATAGGCGCTGGTGGTGCGTGGCCTGGGTGTAAAGCTGGGAGAGGGAGTTGGCC
Source organism: Fraxinus americana (assembly GCA_035079005.1). Taxonomy (NCBI): domain Eukaryota; kingdom Viridiplantae; phylum Streptophyta; class Magnoliopsida; order Lamiales; family Oleaceae; genus Fraxinus; species Fraxinus americana. The sequence continues at coordinate 29,970,909 of CM068712.1, read as the reverse complement.
GCGCTGCAGAAGGTAGAGTACATGGTTCGATCCACCTCATCTAGTCGCGTCGCATCGGATTTCCTCTTCTTTGCCATTCGTAAAAATGAAATTAAAGAAATTTTCTACAAAACCCTAGATTGGTTGGCGTGAATTATTTATCTGATGAATACGGTGCTTTTTCTGAGTTTCGGGGACATTGCGTTACGGAAGGAAAAGAGAATGTGAGAAACCGAGTGACGGAGGCTTTCCGTGGGTCAGTTTTGTATTCCTTTCCTCAATTGCATTTGGAGTCATTTTTCCTATATTATATTGCATACTAAGCCCTTGTTTGACAACCATTATTAAAAGAAAACGAGTTTTAAATAATTATTTTTAGGAAGATGTATGGTTAAAAGTAAGGAAAAATTTTATATTTAAATGCAGAATATTTTATTGTTTGTCCCAAAAAATATTTTGTTTAAATGCAGAATATTCCAGAATATTTTGTTTTAGTTATTTTATATGTAAAATATAAAATTACATTTTTATCCTTTTAAAATTAGTTAACATTTGGTCAAATTTTTTATTTTTTGTCAACTAACGGTCAAACTAACAGTTTTCATTCACTTGGACTCCAGTACGACATTTAGAAATGTTTGGTATCGTGAGTAGCACAAATAAAAAGTTTGAACAAAGCCTGCTATTTAATGAAATGATTGGTACCATTGCTGCAATTTTCCCTAAAATATATTGTGCTTGTTAAAAAATCATGAATATTGCTATTTGTGTAACATTTTTCATAATAGTCCCTTTATTATTACGTAGACTTGAGAAATGCTTTGTACTTCCAACAAATTTGCTTCAACCATTAATGTATCTATCGACCAATGTTTATTTCAAAATTTATCATAATGCATCTCGTGAGGTTCTACTTGGATTAGGGTTTACGATGGCTAAAATTTTGGTTGGTTTGGATCTCTCTTCTTTCTAACTTGGTTTAACTATCATTCTCAAACTACAGGAGTATTAAAAATTAAAATAGGTTAAGGATAAATTAACCCAATTAAAGTTATTTTCGTTCTCGTTTTAAAAAAAAATGGTAGTAATAGGAATAATGGCACGCCTTGGTTCATGATCGTATATTGTCGTTTTAAGGATTTTACTACTTGTACTCAAAATTATGTATAAGGAGTTACATAATATGACGTGGATGAAAAAAATTGGGTGCAAAAGTTGACTGTGTGTTAAACTGGCAAATGATAGAGTACCACGTGGCATTATGTAATTCCTGATGTACACGTAACAAAATCCTTGTTTTAAATATTTAGAAGCAACTATTAGCAAGAAAAATTCGACACATTATCTTACATGAAATAGAGTCGAGTTTATTGGATCATATAAGTTTGATTTGTCTAAATCTTAAACAAGGAGTCAATCTCCATGTTAAACTACTCCCCTAACAAAATTGACATTTTAATATAAATCTTCATTACTTTTATTATAAATGAAGAATTATATTCTTTTTCTTAATATATTGCCTTTGTTTACAGTTTGGTGACTCCTCCAAGGACTTGTATTCATTGGATTATCACCAAGCTAGATCAGTAGAAAACTATTTGTGTTTGTCAATCATTAGAACGTTACATATTGGACTAAGATTTGACAAGTTCAAGGAAAACAGGACACACTCATAATGCAAGATTGGACTGGATGAACTTTTTAAAAAATATTTTATTATATATAGCTTATATTTGGTCCAACTAAAAAAGTTGATAAAAATATAATCAAAATTAACAATTAATTGAATCACACATTTCATATAATAACCTACAAGTTTTCAATCACAAATTTCATAAACTTTTGTGAAAATCTACTAAAAATATGATTTTATCTGAACCAGATATGGACATAATATCAAACCCCTAACCAATTTATATTATCCGTAGTAATTACTGAACAATCTATTCAACATTTCAACTCTTCTTAAAATGATAATCACACGTTTTAAATTATTAAACTTTTTTTTCTTTTGCCCTAGTCGTCTAACTACGTTAATACAATTGCAATTGAATCGATAAGAATACCATGCTTCTATACATAGTACATATTGAGAATACTAGTGTATAGATTAAAATTAAACGAGAAAAATGCTACCTTAATTCTTTGAGATGGTAATGAAGACTTGACGATTTAGAAACTGTTGCTGGTCTATGCTTAGAGATCCAGGAAATAGCTTGTACAATTCTGGCGCTTATGATGTTGCTTCTATCACTCCATTGCGCTTATGATGTTGCTTCTATCACACAACATGACGAGAGTTATATAATTTTTGATTGACTGGATCAAAACGACAATATCCTTTTTAACCTACGCCATAGCCCAGAAAGACACAGAAAATAGACCGGGAGGACAATTTATTACGCTCGACATGAGGTCGGAGGACAAAACAGGAATAACCAAAAACACGTAAGGAAGAATAATCAAGAGCATATCCATACAACTTCTCAAAGGGTGACAGACCTAAATTGTGCGAGGTTGGAATCCTATTAATCAAATGAGCAGCAGTAAGAATTGCTTCTCCCAAAATGCACTAGGAACATTGACAAACAATAAAATATGACGAGCTGTATCAACGAGATGCCCATGTTTCCTTTCTGCAACACCATTCTGTTCGGGGGTATCTGCACAAAAAGTTTGATGAAGAGTACCATCAGAAGCAAGCAAATTAGAAAAATCATTATAAGTGTATTCTCCTCCCAAATTACAACTAAAACACTTCATAGCAGCCGAATGTTGAGTTTTTACAAGAGCTCTGAAGTTATTGAAAATATTAAGATAATCAGAACGAGGTTTCATAAGATAAACCCAAGAATAACGAGTGTATTTATCAATTAACGAAACATACTATCGCGACCCCCTTTTGTGGTTATAGGGGAAGTTTCCCACACATCGGAATGAACAAGATCAAATGGAGCAAGATAAAAAGACAGACTTCTATAAAATGGTAAGACAGAAAATCTTGTCAGCTTGCAACCACTACAATTAGAAATATCATGAGTTTTTAAATTTCCTAATGCTCCAGTAGAAGCTAAAAATTGTAAACGAGACGCTGAGACATGACCTAAACGACTCACATAATTGACTAACAAAATCAAGATTCAAAGTAAGACTAAGAATGTAATAAACATCTGGAAGAGACAAACGAGATGTAATAATTGAACCAGCGCCTACTAATGGCATAAGAATGCCATCAACAGTCACAATTGACACAGACAAATTGAGAGAAAAAGAAGCAAATAATGATAGATTATGTAACATATGATGAGAGGCTCTAGAATCTAAGACCAACAAGGAGGGAGATATACCTGAAGCACGAGAAGATAACAAATATATATGAGAGGAAGTAGACATGTCATGTGGTTGTAACGCAAGAAACTTTTAAAACTGCTCAAACATATACAGATCTAGCGATGGTGCAACCACTACATTATTAGGCTAGGGTAATTGATTACCAAATTTCCATGGAAGAATCTGAGATGGTAGTGGTGACTGCTGAGGTCGTCATCGTTGTTGTTGCTGGTACTGCTGAGGTTACAGTTGTTTAACTTTATTCAACAGTAACAAGCACTAAGCCTTCCAGTGACCTTTGTTGTCTTACAGAAAGCACATTCATCAAAGAAACCTTCGAATTCAACCTATTTTGATTATTATTCAGAGGTCTTTGAGGTATTGCAAAAACAGATGAAGTAGACATTGGGACAATCCCCTTGTCTGCCTGAGACTTAAGATATGTCTCTCCAGCTAAAAGTTTATTGACCATCGAATCAATAAAAGGGAGTGGACTACGATGTAAAATTGTCCCACATAATCCCTCAAAATCATGATGTATGGCCATCAAAAATTGTTCCAGTCGCTGTTCATCTCTACGAGCGATGTAAGGTGTGAATGCTTGTAATTCGGCTGACTCTATAAGTGCTAATTGATCCCATAATTCTGACATGTCAGAATAAAATTTTTAAATACTCAAATCCTTCTGTTGAATAGTACGAATATCTGTCTCCAGCTGATATTGTATTGCAAAGTTAGATTGCGTGTATAGTCCTGCCAGATGATCCCAAACTTCTTTGGCACTTTCATACTTTGCCAACTGAGCACCTATATAGTGCGTAACAGAATTATTGATCCAAGTAATAAATTTCGAATTCTCAGCCTCCCAGACATCCAACGATTTCGCATAATCAGAAACATTATTTGTAGGTTGAATTCTTGTACCCCGTAACATAACCCACATAGATTTGCCCCTCCAAAAATTCTTCATAATATAACTCCAATACGAATAATTTTTTTTCATCTAATTGCACACTAATTGACTGGAGTGAATCATCTTTACGACCAACCATGATCAAGAAAAGTAAAGAACACTAACAAATAATCACCAAACAATAAACGAAATCAAATTGGGATGCGAAATTAAACCAAAATCCAAGCAAGAAGTGCGGAAGCCAACGAACGGTAGCGAAAGCGATGCAAAAAATAAAAGAAAACGATAGTTCGATCCGGGAAAGCTGTGGCTAAGAATAATCTTTCTTCAATAAGATGAACAAAATCCATGGAGGAATGGTGGCTCTGATACCATGTAGAAATTAAGAAAATTAGGATTTCTTATTTCAATAAAACTGAATAATGAAACTACATAATAAATGTGTTTTATAGACTCACTAGAAAATATAGAAAATAGGAAACTTACCAATTATAAGAAATCTACTAATAATAGGAAATACATAAATAAATAAAATAGTCCACAAATATATTGCACTTAGGCCTTGTGTGTCCCACCACAATTAAAGCATGTAGGACTAAATCTATGACCCAATTTATGTGGTTCCTGAAATTATATTAGTATTTAAAATGTAATTTAGCTTAATTTTTTTAAGTACAACAAATTCTACGTTCCACGAAAATGTTAGGCAGAATGTGAGTAGGGGGTGGGCTGAGAGGTTGTGACAAGATGGAAAAGGATTTTATGTTACTTATTATGAAGATAGTATTGTTGATTAAGCCCATTTAACGAACTTGTTCCTATGTTGGTTGTTATGTGAATTCGTGGGCCAAATTTGTCATACAAATATAATTCTTGTACAAAAGGTAACCTAGAGGTCCAATCGAACGTCACAATTTTATTTATTTGTTCGAAATTTGTCCTATTTACTCCTATCTATCGCAAAGCTTTGAATTCATCAGCCTTGAAATTTTACGAATATTACATCATGGTAAGGAAGCAAGAGTTGTTTTATCTTTTAGAAAAAGGGAAAAAAAATGATTCGAAATTTATTTTATCTGTGCTGTAAAATATTTTGTAGTTTTGTAATCTGGAGATGTGAAATTATTTATCTTTGGGAGTTTCTAGAATTTCTAGGCTGGAATTAGCTGTTTGCATGGAAAGTGGGCTCCAAATGCAGCTATCTCTTGACCAACCTCTTCTTGTGATTTCAATTTTTGAAACTAAGCCAACATTTGGTCATTATTGAGAAAAAAAATGACATTTGAATAGTGATTTTTTTGAAAATGCACGATTAAAAAGTCTGAAAAGATTTTGAGACAACATGCAAAATATTTTATTGTGTGAATGTTTGGTTGAAAATGAATATGCGCATTAAAGAATTTTGTTTCAAAAGGAGACAAACAAGAGCTACATTGTGTTATTTGCTTCTTCAAACATTTAACTTGCATGTTCGGTTTCTTGGTGGTTTTCGTGTATTTTTTTTTTTCTTTTAGTAGGCACAACCATGTAAAGTTTCAATTTTGGGCTTGTTTATCGTGATTTTTAAAAAGTTAAAAGTTTCTTATGAGACAAAAAAACCGTTTTTAAGCCTATTTTGATAATTTTCTAGAACTGCTTTGGCTGATTAAAAGAGCTTTTTGTCCCCCTTTTGATTTTTATATTTTGGAATGGTGATATTTTTGGAGAATATATAATTAAAAAATAGATTTTTTTTTTTTAAAATTTATGTATAAAATTATTTTATGGGAGAATGTGTGGTTGAAAATGAATTTAAAAAAAATGAGCTCAAAAGAAGCTTAGAGGAAACAAATTTAAGGAAACTTCATTAGGACACTCTTATACAAGAAGCAAAAGCCCTTCCAAATGACTTCTTCCATAGTCAAATATGAGCATTTACTATGCAAAGAAGATTTAGCACCTGTTTCGTGGGAATTAAAATCAAATTTTTAGTAGATTTTGATAGAAGTTGATGAAATTCATGGTTGAAAAGTTGTGGGACCCAAAATATATATTGTTGAAATTAATTGTTGATTTTGACTTAAATTAAACTAAATTTTAATTCCTACCAAGCGGGGGCTTAATGAAAAGTCGACAAAGATTTAGATGCATGTGAGAGAATCCGTGAGCACCAGCTAATTCGTTTATGCACTGCAAAAAAAAAAAAAAAAAAAAGTTACTAAGCTACTGCTTGATGGTCATTATTTGGCCAAAACGATGTTTTGAATAGTGATTTTTAGGAAAATGTGTGATTAAAAGGTAAAGAAAAATTTTAGGTTTACGTGTATAATATTTTGTTGTGTATATGTGTGATTGAAAATGAGTACGTAGAAAAAGAGTTTTCAAATAAGGATTGTCAAACACGGGCTAAAATAGAGTTTTTCAAATAATGACTTGAACTCGCAACATAGTCCCATAACCCTTGCGTTAGTGAGGAAAGGCAATGGAATATTGCAATCTCTCGTCATTAAGAGTGTGTTTCATGGATATTATTGAGAAAATAATGTATTTTAAATAGTGATATGATGAGAAATATGTGATTAAAAAGTAAGGAAAAGTTATTGATGTGATGTAAAATATTATTTTATTGAAAAATGTGTGGTTAAAAATGAATTTTGAAAGAATATATTTCGAAAGAATGTATGTCAAACAAATGCTAAATTCCAAAATCCAAACATACTTGTCCGGGCCAATATCAGGAGCGAAGTGCTCAAGTCATCTAGCAATAGGATTCTAACACCTAGTAATAGATATGAAGCAATAGTTGTTGTGTATGACTCGATTATATAGGTCGTTGTGTAAATCATAAGCATCCACTTGAGCACTTATGGAAGAAGAAAAACCAAACGGTGAGTGTCTATAGTTTGCGCAATCTATTATAAACTGGAGGTGTGAGAAATATGTTTAGTGAGAGCTACCTACATGATCCCACTTTGCCTGTGGCGAAGGATATTAAAACTCCACCAAATTTGCTTATAGATTATGTGAACTTCTCGAGGATGTTCAGGATCTAATAAAGGAATTAGACCATGATCAATGTATAAAAAGAGGGGATTGAGTCTTCGATTAAACTGGGATATCAGAAGTAAAATGACATGGAACTTCAAGCTGAATAAAACTGTGGATTTCTTGAAGAGTGGCCAATGTTTTCTTACCCTACACTAGTGATGGCAAAAAATAACCAGCCTCGCCCTGACGGATTGGCGGGGTGGGGCCCCTTGAAGAATAAAAAAAATTATTTTGGACATTGTTTGTTTCGAGTGCTTGCTTTGGATATTGATGTAGTTAGTTTGAATATTATTTGTTTTGAATTTTAAAATTTTGAATTTTTATTTTAACTGAAAATTCTTGAAAAAAAAAACGGGGAGGCCCCCTCCCCGCTGCCATTTCTACCCTACATTTAACAATGTCTTCTTCATGGCACATTCAAATTGGTGGAAGAATGGCCTTATTACGTGAAAATTTCAATTTTTCTCCAACAATGAAACTTTAGTATGTCCATGGAAAGATAAACAGTTATTCTATTTAATTGTTGAAGTCCAATGGAACTATTTCACAAGCTCTTACACTTTAAGAGACACTCGACTGATTTATCAAACAGGCAAGAAATACAAATATGACACGATACGATAGCAACATTGACTACCGAATATCTTGAAAAGTAAAGCTTAGTGTATTTGCTAGAAATTTGTTTAATAGTGTATTGCAAAGGGTTTAATCAGCTCGATCCATTTTGTTGGGCATATTCTTCCTCATATAGGCCACAACATTAGAGTTATCCGTTTTTGTCTTGTCAAGCTATAGTGCTCGACCTAGTAATCTGTGCCACCTCCCTAGTTTGTAGAGTTTTCATTGACTGAAGAGTGGCGATGACACATAATCATGACACTTAGGTCGTAGCCTGTAGCCTAAACCATCATTATTTTTGTTATTTTTTTAATTGTATTGGCAATTCTGTAAACAAATTAATTGTATTAAAAGAGTAAGAGAACTGATCATTGAGAATGATAAATTATAAATTCAAGTTAAGAACATTCTGACCGAACTTGAATATTCCAAGTCTCATCTTCTTGCACTCTTTTGTTGTTCTTAGAAGCTTGATAATCTTTTAGGAATGAACAAGCTTTTTGGAAACAAGAGTGGTATAGACTATGACAATTCGCATTCTCATGACGCTAGCACTTTCAAAAACACATTTGTTCCTATTGGACAGCATAGGAAGTTTCCAAATAGAAATTATTCAGCTTGTTGTGTCAAAAATGATTTTAACATGTCCCCTCAAAATTAACTCAACCTACTTTGGAAGTCGACACATTATATGAATAATCATATATATAGATTTGGGGGGACTATTGTTGCGCTTCGTCAACGGGACTCAAACAGAAGCCCATGTGGTAGCCACTGAGACTCGAGATTAGATACATGAAAACCCATCAAAAGCTCAACCAAATGCCTACACTCCACGTCATCAAAGATGACGAAGCAAACATGCCTCAACCGAGGCACCTCTTACTGCAAGTCACTCAAGGGTGCAATCCATTGCTTCACTGAAGCGCAATGTAGCACACATTGTCAAAGTGGATATGAAGCACAATTTGTGAGGCCAAATCTCACATTGTCGAAGTGGTGACCTCATCATAGATGAGCATCTTTCACAAATCGCTTCTCCTAAGAGATCCTGTGCATAGATCTTATGAAAGTGATTGATGTGACATCTTGTAACAGCCTAATGTTAAGTTTTGTTAGCATGTATCCTAGGTACTCAAGCCTAAGTCCTAGAGCGGCTACTTTTTCATCTAACATTAAATGCTGGAAGGCCTGGACGTTTGGTGTTATAACCTGTGATGGTATGCTTCAACCATTAAGTTGAAGTCACGTGCTTCTTCATCCAACGGCCACCACTCTAGCAATGCTACTATAAAAGCTCAAATTTACATCAATTGAGGGTAATGAAATTCTAACTCTCAAACATTGTAAGATTGCTCACATTTTTATTTGCATACATATTCTCGATGTTTGAACACTTTAGTGGCTTGTACTTTAAAGCTCGTCCCACACTCACTATATTTCTTCTCGTCGACTGATTTGATTGTCGAAGTGCTCACGACCGCCTCTCCCACCACCAGAGAAGATCACTGATGACTAACAGTTTGTCCAAGTTTGTAGAAAATGAGCTTACATGGACGCAAATGGGCTCAGGATCTCTGGACCATGCCAGGGCGCAAAAATAGCGATCCAACATACCTTATTAGCAAGAAATTATTTATTTAAAATGTAAATCTTATATATATATATATATATATATATATATATATATATATATATATATATATATATTTTTTTTTTTTTTTTTTTTATTTTTATTTTTTGAAAAAATAACTTTTAAGCCCAATCAAACGCGCTCTTAATTTCTATCAAGTCTTAATTGAGAGAGAGAGAGAGAGAGAGAGAGAGAGAGAGAGATTAGTATTAATGGTGAAGTTAGATGAAGCAAATTGATCTAAAATAACTTACGATTAGGTAATTCAAAAAAAATGGAATTTTTGTAATTTAAGTTTGGAAGATGACTGATATTATTAACTAGTATAATAAATGAAATGAAAGTTAATTAAATATTTAATCTCTTGCAATAATCGAAAGGAAAAAGAACGTGGAATTATTTTATGAATAATATTATTTATCATTATGATGATGAAACAAAGGTGACGAACACTTAAAATGAATAATGAGATATGACAGTTCAATCCCCCCTCCTTCTCAAGAAATTGAACTGTCACATCTCATTATTCTATCTAAATTGCCACATCATCGATATTTTCATTATTATAATAATAAATAACATTACTCTTATTTCATTGAAAAGTTTAAATGAGTAGAGATATTTATGCATATAAATTGTCTACAATTCATTCATTTATGTGCATATCTTCAACTTTTTGACAAAATCTTACATTTACACAATTTTTTCTTTGCTCTAATATTATGATATAAACTATAGAACAAAAGTTACTTAAATTGGTATGCTGAAAAATTGGTACGATAATTGGTATAATTTTACTGTAAGTGAATTATAAAGTAACGAAGAGACAGACAACTTATAAGCACACATGTAGCGAAAAAAAGTAAAAAATAAAATTGAACACTATAGTTGAAATAGTCATATAAAATTAGTTGAGAAAATTTCATATTTAAGAGATTAAGTATGATCCATTTTAAAACTAAGAAATAAGGTTTAAAACTTCAAAAATTAGATATTAATTAAATTTTGTTTAAGAACTAATTAAAAATATATTTTATTAAGATCACAATTCTATACAATTTGATCACAAATTATCGAATTAATTGGTCACAAATTATTTCTCGATCACTAGTAAAAAAATTTATAGGTCAAAATTTATTCATCGGTCACAACTTACCAAATTCTAGTCACAATTTCAAATTTAGTCACAATCACGCACTCTATTAGGCCTCAAATTATTTATTGGTCACATATTAACCAATTTATTGGTCATAACACCCAAATAATGGATCACATAGTCTTCGTCCCACACCATCTCCATCGCCGTCGCCACTCACCTTCACTGCCAACAACACCACCACCTCACCACTACCACACACATCGCCACTGCCATGCCCACATCCACCTGCTCCTGTAACCACCCACCATTTCTACCACCACTCCACCTACAACTCCTACCAACCATCGCATAACTACAATCGTCGCCTGCTAAAATCCACAATTTCGTCTGGCCAAATCCACCACCACCACACCAATTCACCATCACTCTCGCAGCTATAGCACCACTACCTCACCACCACCACGACCATACACACATCGTTGCTACCACCCTTAGACGCTTGCTCCAATAACCACCCATCACCTCCACCTGCAATCCAATCAACCATCGCACAACCACCACCATTGCCTGCTAAAATCCACCCTTTCTTCCGACACTACACACCCACGGAAATCACATATCAGAAAACAACTTACCCATAATGGTGGCGCGGCACTGGAGAGAATTTAACGGAGAAGAGAAGTGACGTTGATAAAGAAAGATTGTGCAAGTCGCTGATGAAAAAATAATGTGCAGAATCGCTTGGCGTAGCGAGGCCGAAGAGAAGCATTAGAGAAGATGAGTCACAACAATGCACGAAAGCAACCAGTCATCGCGCTTGCATTGTGAGTCAGCAACCAGACACTATGGGCTTGGATCCGATGTGTGATGCGCTCGTCTGCTACGCACTGTGACCGAACCCCTCGTCGCCAACAAGAGGATAGAGAGAGGGTGGGAGGAGAAAATAGAGATAAGAGATTTAGAGAGAGAAAAAAAGGGTGCATATCTATATATTAAAAACATATGATTTTTGAATTAATAAACCTAACCTATAATTTATGAATTGAGATCTTGAAAATATTGGCTTCTTGTAATTTCCCAAAATTAGTTACTCAAACAAGAAAGGCAGCTCAGAGGATGAGTTATGTTACTCCTCGCCTCTGAGATTCAGTGAAACGAAGCCATGTGATACGACACGTGGACAAACAGTCAACAAGAAAGTCAAAAGGAAGACCCAGTAGGTCAAACATACCGACAAACAAATAGGACGAGATCCCCATACAATGTCCGAAGCTTTCACGCAGCCTGATGAAGTCCATTCTGAAGCACTTCATCAAAGGCGAAGCTCAGATCCATCCGAGACTCCCCCAACTCGTTCGAAGTCCATTAAACCGACACTATATCTTGTAATAGATTTAAGGATCTACTAGAAATGAGTGATGTGACACTTGTAATAAAGTTGTCAGTGTATCAGTCTATTGTATAGGGCGGCTGACCCCTTATCAATGTATTAATTGTATAAATAGACAATGATATGATGTCCCAATTAGGGAGATGATGTCACATGGTTCTGATCTGACGAATCACCACGTCAGCCAATGCAGTATAAGGGTGTGTTTGAGCCACATTATTTTGGAAGAATGTATTCTGGAATAGTAGATTGATGCGAAATTTGTGGTTGAAAAAGAAGGAAAAGTTATTGATGTGATAGAAAATATTATTTTATTGAAGATTGTGTGGTTGAAAATGAGTAGAAGAATGAGAATGAAAATTTTAATGTGTACCAAACATGGGCTAAATATGTCATCTTTGTAATTAAAAAGGGAGGTTGGATCATATGATAAAAGGGAACAAACAATCATATATTCAGTATATACACTTGAACTCTGGAAAGAAACATATTAACATTTCATCTATCCTTCAACATATTTTTGTTTGTTATTATATAGATTAGTTTGGTTTCAGCTCGGCGATCGTTGTTAGTGCGATCGCTTTCGTTCCACCCGCCGGAGGTCGAACAATCTTATATCTCGCTGCAAAGTACCTCTTGCGTCCACTTACTCATTGCTACCGTCATCATTCTGGTAGGAACGAGTCATAATCATACTTGACTTGGTGTGAGTGAGCCCGATATCTGTTGATTCATTTTTGGGGGGTCAACATTTTAGTTACAAGAGAAAGCCCACTTTACAATAATGAAACCAACCAGAGCAAAACCGTTAATGTTGTACGGGCCAATAGATATTTGTTTCAAATTAATTATTCAACTTTGAAAATTGAACGACAACATATTTGTGCCATTTTTTGAGGGAGGATTCGTCCATATAAACAAATTTATGATATGCAAGGAGACTAATACAGTGACCAACGTGAAATAAATCTTGATATTGGATGATTAATTTGGAACAAGTTGAAGTTTAGTAACCAATTGAAATCTCCTACAAAATTAAGTGACACGTTGGACTTTGGACGAGGAGTCGGTGAAGAACGATGGAATAACTCATTTTGGGTAAGAAAAATGATATTCATCCCCAGTGGGGATGTATCCCCCAATCTATGTGGATGTAAATGATTGGTTAAATGATAAGTGAAATTAAATGACTTATTTAATTTCACATATCATTTAATGCCACATTAACGCCACATAGATTGGGGATGTATCCCCAGTGGGGATGAATAACATTTCTCTTTGGGTAATACACGTCAGCATGCAGGACATGGGCGCATGTCACCTCTATTAAATAACGTCAACATCGCATGCTTTCCCCGTAATTATTTTAGAAAAATAAGTGGAAATAACTAAAAAGTAAATGTTCCATCCTCTTCAATATTTCAGTGCCCATTTATTTTCAGAAATTTATGCACCCAAACGGGACCCACTCATTTTTCCAAAAACACTCAAGAAAGGTTTTTCAGGTGACTCTTTTATAAGGGTTTAAATAATTTTCATTAATAATTTTTGGCAAAAATATTGTTTGTGAACAATAAATTCAAAAATATAAGAATAATAAATACTATTACTAATGCAAACTCTTATAGTATGTTTTGTACTCTTAGTTAGAAAGAACTAGGCACGACGAAAACAGAGATGTGTACGTATATTTCGTTTTTAATCTTGTTCAATTTCAATAAATTCAACATAAGAGCATACATTACGATTCTATATTATTGTAATAAAGTTGAGTGCTTATAAAAATTGTCGCAATCCCATTCTAATACGAACATTTTGGATTAACCCGATTTGCATGTAAATAAGCTCGTTCAACTCAAATTTCGAATGATAAATCTATATTATATCATTGTTCATGCAAAAAAAAAAAAATTACAAAATTATTTTTTACATTTAGTCAAAGTCAAACATAAATTTTAAAAATATATTCTCAATTGCTATCGTTTAATAACCACAGATTTAGTCCATGTTTGGTAGAGATTAAAATCAGATTTTTAGTAGATTTTGATAAAAGTTGATGAAATGTGTGTTTAAAATTAATTGTTGAATTTGACTTAAAATTTTAATTGAATTTTAATCCAAACCAAACAGGGGCTTAATGAAATCTAATATTATTTCTCTTCACTAATAATTTTGCTTGAAAATTATTTAAATTTAACTATTCAAACTACTTTAATAATTGGGCGATGTGTTGGAAGTTTGAATTTGGAGTTGGACGAATCTATGAAGAATCCAAAATGCTTATCCATTTTCCTTGTGTGGAACTATGCCGTCCCCACACGCTTTCCGTTTCATACATTTTGATATTTTTCTAATTTTCAAAAATATTTTGGAGAAAATGTAAATTATGGATTATAATTAATTGATCTTAGATTACTATTTTTCGTATTTTTTTAAAATTATTTTTAGGTAAAGAAAAGTTCATCTATTGTGTTTATGAAAATTAAAAAACTTTTTTCTGTCTCCCTCTGACGAAAAAGCTCATTTTCACGTGAAATTTTAAATTAAAATAAAAAACGAAGACTTATAATATTGGAATTTAAATTAAAAATCAACCCCTACAAGTATAAAATAAGAAATTATAATTATTTAAGAAATGAAATGATTTTTTTATTTTTTTCTCTTGAAAAATATTCATAATATTATCAAACTGAAAAAAACTATAGCCCTTGAAATATAAAGTAATTAAAAAGAAAATTTCAACGTACTTAAAAATAGTCTATTATTTATTTTATAAAATTGAAATAATTTTTTTCAAAGTAAAGATAAAGAGAGCTTTATGACGAAAAGGACAGCACATTGCATGGTCAAACGTGCGACCTCGTCCTATCCTTGCCTATGCGACAAAAATTCGTACATACAATGACAACAATGTCCCCTTACAAATTTTAAAGCACATTTATTTATCCAATTAACAATTTTCAAGTACATTTATTATTTATCGACAAGTAATTAAGTGCCTGTTTGTCAACCATTATTAAGAAGAAAATGATGTAATGAATAGTATTTTTTGGAAAATGTGTGGTTAAAATTGAAAGAAACTTTATCGGTTTATGTGTAGAATATTTTATTATTTGAATGTGTGGTAGATATTGATTACTGTAGAAAACAATTTTTTGAAAAATGGTAGACAAACATGGGCTAAATAGGTTCCCTAAATATGCTTTCAACAAACATTTTATTTACCATTTTAACCCTTGAGAAATAGTAAATAAATATTTATGCCCTCTAAATATTTAATTTGGATTACATTTGTTACTTTTCTTATTGACGCCAACGTATTATGTTTCTTTTAACTATATATTTTATTAATAACAAAAATGAAACAGCAACACTACAAAAAAATACATCCCATCAAGGACGGGGAGTATAATGTAAGAAATATATGAAACTGCACTTTATTCGTCTTAGTCATACTCTTTGTCATCATACGGCGAGTGCAGTGTCTCTTTGTTTTCTGATCACATCTAAACTTGCTAATTGAAGAAGATTTTATAAAAACAAATATTATTGTATCCAAGTTTTGGAAAATCCATTGCTTCGTCCGAATCTCCATGTCCAAAACCATCCTCGACGTAATTTGTACTTGGATAGGAAGATGGAGCATCCGCTCTTTTTCTCGTCGCCTTCATTGTGGACTGTGGAATATCTTCTTTATTAGCACTTTCCTACACGATCCCATATTTCTTAAATATTTTTTATTTAATTGATCGATCAGAATTTTGTACAAAGTGTCTCTAAGCCTATGGTCAACGTGCTCCAACAAAGCCTTGCAATCACCTTCCGCCTGACCTTCAGGTGCACTAGGAATAAGGGGCGAAGGGGAAAGTCAAGTTCTGTCTCCGACTATTAACTGATTTGTCCAATATGTCCCCATGCTTATTCCCTTAGACCATAATACTCCCAGCTGAGTTGAAAGACCTTGCACATTATCTTCATATTTTCCAGCTTCATTGCCCTTCTTATTCTTTATCACGTCATGGGTCAAGTGGGATTGAATTGGCCTTATCCTCAGCTAGGGTTTTGTCATGCAAATGTATATCCGCCGTCAAATCTTTAGAGTTTGGCCGAAATACCCCTTTAATTTTTTGTTTTCTCGTATCTGCCCTTGCCGTATTCTTCCAAAAAAAAAATCCACGTTGCTTCTCCTTGAATGGCAGGCTGCCGGTGAGGATTTCTTACCTTCTTTAATTCCTTTAACGTTGACTCATGCAAAATTATGCAATTTTCAACTTCTTGGCTTGGCAAGATGAAAATAATAGGAACAGTAGCTGGGGTTTTTTCGTAAACAATTTCCTTTCAAATCCTATCTTCATCATCCCCGCAGCCTCTAACCTAGGTTTAGAGAAATCAACTGGATTAAGCTGTTTGAACATGGTCATGTGGGCGATATGGTGCCCCCTATTCGTGGGGGCGTTTGTCCATGTTCATCTAGCAGGGTCCAAATCAACTTCTACCAAAATACGAGCAACATTAGGCCAGATCTTCAAAGAGTGGGTTCATCTAGCAGGGTCCAAATCAACTTCTACCAAAATACGAGCATCATTAGGCCGGGTCTTCAAAGAGTGGGTTCATCAATTTTTAGGGGATTACCTACTGATTCTCCAATAGGGAGAAGGACATCCCTTCTTTTTGAAGAAAAAACATGAGGAGAAGAAAAGTATTCTTGGATTCAAATATTTGGAACTGACGTATGAAAACTCCTAAGAAATTGAAACCAGCAATAACATATCAGCAGAAATTATGAACCAGCAGGAAGAAAATGAAAAGATAGAATTCAATACGAAAATTCATATTGAAGGAACTTGATGATAGTATATGTAGAACACTTATTATTCATCGAAAGCTCAAATATAAAGGTGAATACAATGCTCTATTTATAGAGTGCAATATCTAACAAACTAACTACATAAGAAGAATCTAAAAGAAGTAAATGTGCAGGCCGTGTGAACTCATGTGCCGGTGACTGGTGAGCTTGAGAATAAGCTGGTGAACATGTGATCTGCTGAGATTAGAAGGATCTAGAAGAAGGGCAAGCTGCTGGTGAAGCTGATGACCTTGTGAACGTGTGGAATATTTCAACAAAAACAGTGACCTAGTTAACAATTAATAATAGTTCTTAGCGTATGAGACCATGATTATGTATATACCTAGTTAGACATGTTGCCAAGTACAAATGCGAGCGTAAAAGTCGAAAACATGTTAACATTTATTAAATTTTGAAAAAAAACAATTTTTTATCTAATTTACTTTTGAAAAAATATACATTTTTAGACATGTTGCCAAGTACAAATGCACCGCACAGCCTTTCGAAAATTAATTGAGCAAGAAGCTCAGGGTTGGCCTTGATATTTTGGGGGCCTTATGCCAACTTCAAATATGAGCCCCTATCAATATTAAGTTCATGTTTAATAAATATTAAAATCAAATTTTGATAAAAGTTGATAAAATGTGTGCTTAAAATTAGTTGTTAATTTTGACTTAGAAAATAATAAATACAATTAAAAACAATGAAACATAATCAGGAAAATTAGAAGACAAAATACAAGATTTAAACTCTAGTACAAATATGAAAAAAAGGAAAAAAGGGAATAATAAGTGGATCGAAAAAATCCCAAATCAGATTACATAACACATAGAGAAATATTAGTTTAATTAAAATATTAATCAATACAATGATACTAAAAAAAATGGAAAATGAAATCCAAGAATCTAGAGAGAAATGAATACTGGTGCCTTTAGCAACAACTCATTGAATAAGTGTAAGACCCATCATGAGAGCATTAGAAAAAGTAATGGCTGTAAATTTTGAAGAGAAAAAATGACACTTGTTTCTTGTTAAGAAAAAGAAAAATGATGGTTTGAAAGATAAAATGTCAAGTTAATTATATATAGAGAAAGTAATGGTTGTGATATATTTACGTATATGAGATTTTTCTTTACATGTTTATATTTTCAAATTTTATTAGTTGTTTATTGTGTTTGCAATGATAATTCTAATTTAAAAAATTTCGTAATTATAATTATCATTTTTTAACCAATCAATTAACTTTATATAATTTTGGGTCTTCATCAAAACGGGGCCTTAGGATCGCCTACACCGTCTATGATCTAGGCCGACCCTAAAGAAGATCGAGCTCGGAGTGATATTTTTTTTTCTTAGCCCCTGTTTGTTTCACATTAGTAAAAAAAAATGGACCATTGATACAGTAGAATAACAGCCATATTTGACCAATTTGTGTGTTGGTGGGACTCACTTTGTTTGAAAAAAGATACAAATTTTAATTTTCTTACTTAAATAATGTGAAACAAACATGGGCTTAATCTAAAATACAACTCACAAATCAAAACTCTAGAAAATGTAGTATTAGTCCAATCACTCGATGCCATCCTCTTCCTTTTTTCCTTATGTTTCTTTCTTTTCTCTTCTTCTTTCCGTTTCGGTTTCCATATCCGTCTCCCATTTTCTCTCTCTTGACAACAATATATTTTGTTTGAGCCCCATTTTTTTCTGAGAGAAATTTGTTTTGGAATAAATGTTTAAAGACTGTATCGTTAAAAGAATGAAGAAATTTTTTGAATTTAAATGTAAAATTATTTTTTAAAAAATGTGTAATTAAAAATAAATTTTTAAAAATATAAGTTTCAAGTAAAATCTCAAGTGGTAAACAAGCATAGGGGCTGGTGTAAAATGGTAATTTGGAGGTATGGGTGTTTTGGTAAATGGAATCTATTGGTGCTAGATTTACTGACAGATAGTGTGAGTAACACAGTCAAGTCACTATTTAAGATGGTCCATCAACGCTCAGGATTTAAACACTGTGGGCACGTACGTAAACTAGTACAATCCTGCTCTGCTGCACCTTATTTTAACAACGTTCTTTGCAACAGCTGAATTTACAAGCGCGTGATTACACGTGTCAGGGGCTGCGGGTTGAAAGCGGAAATGCATTTTGCCAAATTTGTTAGAGCAGCCGTTCTGGTTTTGGATTTATGCCGTGTTTGGCTAAACCTAAATAAACTTACTTTTAATTAACTCTTTAGCTCCGAACATAGCTCCGGTTTCGGTTAGATAAAAATAATATTTTTTAGTAAGTTTTAATAAAAAATGATAAAACTTGTAGATAAAAAGTCGATAAAATTTTTGGATCAAATGAAATGTGGGTTCGAAAATAAGTTTTAGAAAGTTAGAACCAAACATGGACATATTTATTAATTAATAATTCATCTCACAATTTCGAGTATATTGTTTGAACAATCACTTAACTTTGACATGATCACGACTTACTCATTGAACTTCAAATTGTCTCTAAATGGTCACTGAACTCGATTCCAATTGCCCACCCCACTGCCCTCTGAGTGTTGGATGTGGTGCAATTAATGAAAGTTCAGTAACCATTTAGAGGCAATTTGAAGTTCAGTGAGTAAGTTGTGACCATGTTAAAGTTCAGTGACTGTTCAAACAATTTACTCCACAATTTCTTAAAAGTAAATTTACTCAATAGGGAAGTTTTAAAAATAGCCAAACATGCTCCTAGAGTAGGAAGATTGGAAAAAAAGAATATTATATATATCAATCATGAAAGAAATTACTTCCACGAAACAAAAAGGAAAACGAAAAAGAAAGCAATCATGAAATTACTTTTTTGGTTAATAATCATGAAATTATAGTCCCAATTAAGATGCCTAAAAGCTTTTCTTTTCATTTCTTCTCTAAATCCTTGTTTGGCATTGCTTAAACACTTAATAAAAAATTAAATCAAGATTAATAAACATGCTTTACGAGACCCTCAATTTTTATCAAAAGTTACTAGAAATCTAATTTTTTATTACGCCGAACATGGGCTAAATCTTCATTTCGACAGAGAATTTATGGATGAAGCTCAAATTCTTGAAACTGAAAGGAATCAGAAGCCATGCTGCTGTCTGAAGATTGGAACTTCCTGGCAAGAACGAACACAAACAAATTTTTAATAATCTTAATTAATTATCATTCTTGTAATTATGAATGAAGACAATTAATTAATGAAAGGGCGTGGAATCTCCATTAAAATAGACAGTGATGGATCCATCCGTCCATCCTTTGAATTTGATACCACTCACACGCACGGGGAAAACCTAGAGAGAGAAACAGACAAACTGATTGTTTTACCTATACATATATAGAGAGGGAGATATATATGTGTCACGTCACATGCCATGTGACCAACAGCTGTGTCCACTCCCTAAACAATTACCCTTAACAAATAATTCTTCAATATATATACCATTGTTACCTTCCACACCCCGGCTTTCTTTCTTTTGACTGCTTTCAGTTTTCGCCACTCTCTCTCAGGAAACGCCAAAGTCCAAACCATTTTCTGTGTCTACACCACATCTCTCTCTCTGAAATGAAGCTGAAATCCTAGAGAGGATGGAACTCATAAATCCAAAACTGAATTTGAAGATGAAAACTGATCAAAATTCAACTAATATTATGTTGTTGTATTATCATCAACTGTTTATTAGCTTCTTGTTCATTTCTCTCTCTTTTCGACCAATTTCTTCAGCAACACCACCCAACGGTCTCATTACAGACTCGCAACACCTCATTTCCTTCAAGAATTCACTCCCCAACCCCACTCAACTCCGAGACTGGGTGTCCACAATCAGCCCTTGCAATTTCACCGGTGTCTTCTGTAAAGATTACAGAGTCTCCTCTATAGACCTGTCGGGCTCACCTCTCAATACGGATTTCTCCTTGGTGGCCAATTTTTTGTTGGGCATCCAGAACTTGGAGTCCCTTGTGCTGAAAAATACCAACCTCAGTGGTGGACTCACTTCTATTTCAAGATTAACGTGCACTGGTTTCTTGAATTCGATAGATCTAGCGGAAAATGGCATTTCAGGGCCTGTCACTGAAATTTCAAGCCTCGGAGTTTGCTCTGGTTTGGCGTTTCTCAATCTCTCCAGGAATTTCATGGACCCTTTTGTCAAGGAAACTACCGGAGGCTTCCCCGCACGATTATCATCATTACATGTTCTTGATATATCGTACAATAATATTTCGGGTCAAAACGTGGTTTCTTGGCTTTTATCGAATGAATTTGCTGAGCTTCAGCACCTGTCTTTGAAGGGCAATAAAGTGGCAGGGAGTTTGCCTGAGTTGAATTTCAAGAATTTGACGTATTTGGATCTTTCAACGAATAATTTTTCCTCCAAATTCCCACGCATAGATGACTGCTTGAAATTGCAACACCTGGACTTATCTTCCAATAAATTCTTTGGCGATGTTGCGGATTCACTTTCTAGTTGTGGAGAGCTTAGTTTCCTTAATCTCACCAACAACAACCTCACAGGCACAGTTCCAAAGCTGCCAAGTGGGAGTATGCAGTATCTTTATCTTCAGGAGAATGGATTTCAGGGTTTTTTTCCACCTTTTCTCTCTGATTTATGCTCAACCATTGTGGAGTTGGATCTGTCCTTCAATAATTTGACTGGTTCTGTTCCAGAAAGCCTTGGTACATGCTCTGCTTTGGTACTTCTTGATATCTCCAACAATAATTTCTCCGGTGAGTTGCCTATTGATACACTCTTGAAATTGAGTAATTTGAAGACTTTGAGGTTGTCCTCCAATAATTTTATTGGTTCTTTGCCCGATTCTTTCTCAAAGTTGGTAAATTTGGAGACTTTAGATGTGAGCTCCAATAATATTTCTGGTTTGATTCCTTCTGGGATCTGCCAAGACCCTAGGAACAGCTTGCAAGTGTTGTGCCTTCAGAATAATTTGTTCACGGGTCCAATACCAGAGAGTCTAAGTAATTGTTCGCAGTTGGTTTCACTTGATCTTAGCTTTAATTATTTGACTGGGACTATTCCCTCCAGCTTGGGGTCCTTGTCAAAACTCAAGGATATGATCATGTGGTTGAATCAACTCCGCGGGGAAATCCCACAAGAGTTGATGTACCTGTCGAATTTGGAAAATATGATTCTTGATTTCAATGACCTGACGGGTTCAATCCCTGCTAGTCTTAGCAATTGCACGAATTTGAACTGGATTTCATTGTCAAATAACCATTTGAGTGGTGAGATACCTGCTTCTTTGGGTCTTTTGAGTAGTCTTGCAATTCTGAAGCTCGGAAACAATTCATTCTCTGGTAGTATTCCGGGGGAACTAGGTGACTGCCGTAGCTTGTTATGGCTGGATCTTAACACTAATTTTCTGAATGGGACCATCCCACCAGCTCTGTTCAAGCAATCTGGCAATATCGCGGTGGCAATGCTCACAGGGAAGAGGTACATTTACATCAAGAATGATGGAAGCAAACAGTGCCATGGAGCGGGGAATTTGCTCGAGTTTGGAGAGATTAGACAGGAACAGTTGGACAGGATTTCAACTAGGCATCCCTGCAATTTCACCAGAGTTTACAGAGGTACCATTCAGCCGACATTCATTCACAATGGTTCCATGATATTTCTTGACCTTTCTTACAATAATTTGGAAGGAAATATTCCAAAGGAGCTTGGATCTATGTATTATTGTTCTGTACTTAATTTGGGGCACAATGATCTCTCCGGACCTATTCCTCAAGAGCTTGGAGGATTGAAGAGCGTTGCAATCCTCGACTTGTCCTACAATAAGTTGAATGGAACGATTCCACAGTCTATGAGGAGCCTCACATCTCTGGGAGAGCTCGATATGTCGAATAACAATCTCTCTGGGATAATTCCCGATTCAGCTCAGTTCAATACATTTCCAGAATATACATTCGCGAATAATTCTGGACTTTGTGGAATCCCTCTTCCGGCATGTGGGTCTAATGCAGCTGTAGGAAGTAGTCAGCATCAGAAGTCTCGTAGAAGACGGGCATCCCTCGCTGGCAGCATGGCAACGGGGTTGTTGTTTTCCCTGTTTTGCATCTTCGGGATTGTAATTGTTGCCATCGAAATTAGGAAAAGGAAGAGGAAGAAGAAGGAGGCTGCCCTGGAGGCCTATATGGACAATCACTCCAACTCAGCAACAGCGACTGGCAATTGGAAACTTAGTGCTCGAGACGTGTTAAGCATTAACCTTGCAACTTTCGAAAAGCCTCTCAGGAATCTCACGTTTGCAGATCTTCTTGAAGCGACTAATGGCTTCCACAGTGATAGTCTTATTGGCTCAGGTGGATTTGGGGATGTGTACAAAGCTCAGTTGAAGGAGGGAAGTGTCGTGGCTATAAAGAAATTAATACATGTCAGCGGGCAGGGGGACCGAGAATTCACTGCTGAAATGGAAACCATTGGGAAAATTAAGCATCGTAACCTTGTTCCCCTGTTGGGGTATTGCAAGGTAGGCGAGGAACGGCTCTTGGTTTATGAGTACATGAAATATGGAAGTCTAGACGACGTTCTGCACGACAGGAAGAAAATTGGGATCAAGCTAAATTGGGCAGCAAGGCGGCAAATTGCAATTGGAGCTGCGAGGGGGTTGGCTTTCCTTCATCATAATTGCATCCCACTCATTCTTCATCGTGATATGAAGTCGAGCAATGTTTTGCTCGACGAAAATTTGGAGGCTAGGGTTTCTGATTTTGGCATGGCAAGGCATATGAGTGCAATGGACACTCACTTGAGTGTCAGTACATTAGCAGGGACTCCCGGATACGTCCCTCCTGAATACTACCAGAGCTTTAGATGTTCGACGAAAGGTGATGTCTACAGCTACGGTGTAGTATTGCTCGAGCTTCTTACTGGAAAGCAGCCAACAGATTCAGCTGATTTTGGCGATAACAATCTTGTTGGTTGGGTAAAGCAACACGCTAAACTGAGAACAAGCGACGTTTTTGATACCGAATTGTTAAAAGAGGATCCAATCTTAGAGATTGAGTTATTACAACACCTAAAACTTGCATGTGCTTGCTTAGACGATCGACCTTGGATGCGTCCGACGATGATTCAAGTCATGGCAAAGTTCAAAGAATTTCAAGCAGGCTCGGGTATGGACAGTACTGCTTCCACGATCACAGAAGATGTCGGTTTTAGTTCAGTCGAAGGGGTAGAAATGAGCATAAAAGAAGGCAACGAGTCATTCAAGAATTTGTGAAAACTTGACCAAAAAAAGAGGAGGATTCATTGGCAAAGATCAAGAAGGGAAATAGGGATGGCTCGCATTCATTCACCTTTCAAATTTTCTGGCTCTGATACCACGTCAAACGGTGTAAAACTACGCTTGTATTTCTACTAAAATTATTGTATGTACCATTAGAACCTTAAGAATCTTGTTATTATACATAAAAATGATGTTTTAACTTGTAACAATGTTGTACATGTACAGTTTTGAGTTTGTTACGTTTATTTCAGTTTCCATGGCGTATTGGAACAGAACTTTGAAAAATTTGCTGTTGTATCTGTGACCTCACACAGTGATGGTGACTAAGTGATGGGTTCTTTTTGGACTTTTCTTCATTGCATTCCCATTCTCATCATTTTTTATTTATATTTCTCCAATTTTTTTTAATGATTATAAATTATAAAATGCCAAACATGTCCCTTATCGTGCATGCATGCAAGTCACAAATCTCTTCATTAGACTGAAATATTGTTTCCAGTTGTAGGCCCTTCCCTCACTCATATTCCAGCCATTTTTACCTGTTCGGCTGTCCTCTCACTTACAATTGAAAAAAAAAAAAGCAAAAAGAGAGGATAAATTAGTAATTTCATAATAATACAGGGTTCTTAATTATGCATGATTGAGATGCAAGTAGATTTCCCTTCCTTCAATGTAATAAAAGTTTTTAAAAAATAATGCCGAATTTTTTCCTTAGGAATAGTACATCAAGATTTTATTTTTTTCCCCTTTAAATTCTAGAATTAGGGTTCAACGGTATTCTCTATATTTGTCCAAGTTATGGATCTTCTTTGTGAATCAACGAGTTTTTGGACCGTTAATCATCATTCTGCAAATTTAGCTACATCACTCATAAATAATAATTAACAGTTTTCGACAAGATCTTGATGCGTGAATAAAGATATGCTATTTCTCAAAACCTAAATTGTCATATTTTATATGTTAGTTTTACTTCTTTTAAGACAACTTACATTGGTTTTGTGTCCTAAATATGTGCATGCGCAAGTGCACGTGCATTCGTTGCTTGAAGACTATGCATTCTACAAAACAAGGGTGGTGTAGTAGTTAAAAAAATGGGCACATTTTACCTTAAAGTGAAGAATATCAAAATTATGTATTGATATTGGACCATCGAATACTTTATTTGCTAATCTTTTCTCAATCCCTTTATTTAATTCCTCAAAGTATTCAATTCCAGGGCTGGATTTTATAAAAATAATCCCACCTTGTTAGAGTTTCAATGCATCCACACAAAAACTATGCAAATTCAATTTTTTTTATTGTGTTTTTATAATTGATGAAATACAAAATTTGTCCACTCATGGGTTGTCTTTTTATGGTTCACAACCAAGGGAACAAAGAGTAGTAAACAAATATACAAGTATATAATTCTATATTCCATCCATAAGGTAAATAAAATAAACTTGGTGATTTTTTTAAAAGGGCACTTTTTTCTAAAGCTCCACTCTTTCTTTAGACATCAATGGTATTTTCGTAAATAAAATGAAATAAAGTTAAAATATTGTCTATTGAGGTCTTTTTTATTCTCTCTCCAAATTCTTTTTGGATAATTTCCTTAATGAACTTGAATAAGATGAACCTATATAGTTGAAAATGTCGAGAATCTTGAAATAATTTTGTTATGGCTCTATCTACATGGCACGTCACGTACTGACCAACTAAACAAAATGTCATTTAAAGTCAGCACTTCACTCCGTATTACCTCTTCCTAATACTTCTTTCAAGATGATTAGATCATGACTTTATATGGCTCGCTCAAAATATTATTGATATCCAAGTCGATGCATAATCTCTTCTCTGCAATATATATTCAAGGTGTGGACATCTTATATAAGTCTCACATCGATCAAGTCGCACAAATAATACACTGCACAAAGTGCTTTATATGACAATTGTCTAGCAACAATGCCCAATTAGATCACAACTTTTCAGCCAATATTCAAGCTATGAAAATCACAATATACGATGGCTATGAATTGACACAATTGAACATGGTAAATGAGTCATTAGGATGATGACATGTGTCAAGCATCTAGAGGGACTCTCTTCTACCCACCACTTCCACACATAAGTACTCAATCATCTCTCTTTCAAATAATGGTAACAAAAAAACTTTATTTGTAAGTACATTCTTCAACTCGAACCCATATTTTCATCCGTGCTCTCTTCCACACCTTATATATTCTATTATCTTACGTGAACTTTAGCGTGCACGTGATCTAGCTAGTTTCAAATAGATCAAGATCGTGGATGGCTAAAATGCAAAGTTAGTGGATATAATCAGCATATCCCTCTTAATCTACGATTTGTGTTGTCTAACATGACTGTTCAAGTTTACAGATAACATATACGTGGATGAAATTAAGAGGAATTAAAATTTGTTGATGGTTGGATTTCATCATATTTGAATGTTAACAAATTATTGAAATCTAATTGAGTTTAGCTCAATTATGACCTTTCATAAACAAATGAAACTTCCACCTCCATAATAAACACCTTCCTTCAACTTCCACTTAAATTTATGTACATTTATCTATTTTGCCATTTTTCTTCTAATAAAATAAAATTTTGGTTCAAAATTTAATATATAATGACTGGACCATTTTATATTCAAATCAAAAAAATAATACATCAACAAAACAAATTAAGTGCTCGTTTGGTAAAGATTGAAATTCAATTAAAATTGAAAATATAGCCGTTATTGAGTCCCAATAATTTAATAAAAGTAAAAAATAACGGCTAATTTTTCAATGTTAATCCGATTTTAATTTCTACCGAACACTCCCTAAGTAAATAAAATGTGCACTTCAATAGCAGCAGGCACATCTATTCTTCTTGTTCATAGCTCCAAGTTTACATTACACAAGTTATCATATTTTGTTGTACTATCTAGTCTTAGTTGTACGGTTCGTTAGTTCTAATTAATTCGAATATTTCTCGATCATCCTACCGTAGTTTAAATATTCTCTGATCCCCAGAGAAAAAAAAAAGTTTCATATGTATTTTCCTTTCATTTCCAACCTAGCAAATCTGTATACCTTGTACGAAACTAGAATTTAATTGATATTTTCACTGATTAACGTGTATAATTATTGGAAATACTATGTTTGATTATGATTGATGAATGTACAGATTAAGACATCTGCATTAATAGTTGTAAATTAGTCTATCTTTAATTCAATCAGAGAATTGTATACCATACGGCTGTCCTAATGAACGTACATTAGTACGATTAATTTCTATTAATCAATTTTCAACTAAAACTATTAACTTAATGAAAATATATAAATAATTAATTCAATGAAGCTTCCTAGAAAATAACAAAAATTATGAACGTGTGAATTTTACATCAATCATGTTACCTAATACCAGACAATCACGGAGAGTTTGTCATTAATGAAGACAAATGGACATTAATTATGTGTTGCTTAATAGAAATAATTGATTATTAAAACCTCAACCTTCCCCGACACGAAATGTGATGATAAACTTACAGGCGACTTTCACATTAGAGGGAAAAAGTGTTAACACACTTAGGGATTGTTCTCTTTGTATTTCAGTTTTGGTATTTTGAGTTTTGAATTTATTTTGGGTTTTGTGTTTTGAGTGTTTATTTTGAGATTGTTGAAAATATGTTCTTTCTGTCATTTTTAAAAATTGTTTTGAAAACTTTTTTAAAATTTTGGTTTGATTGGGTTTTCTTTATAAATTTTTAACTTATTTTAAAAAACGCGTTTTCGAAAATAGGAAAAAGAACGTGTTTTCACTGTTTTGGGAAATCGAAAACAGAAAACGGTTTGAAAATGGTAAAGAGAACAGACCCTTACATTTTTTGTGTTTTTCTTGCTTTAAGTCACGTGAAAATCATATGTAATTTATCAAAATCTATTAAAAATCTGATTTTTATCTAAACCAAATATGTGCTAAGTTATACTTATTTTACAGAAATAAAAAATAATCTACTCAGAATATAGATGAAGCAACCTAAAATTAAACGGTGAATGAAAGCATTATTCTCCTTTTCATCAATGATAGAAATATGTTGACCAATTGTGTCCATTAAATTATATTGCCTTGCATTTTCTTGATAACTGTATATGTACGTGGGTGGGTGGGTATGTGAGAGAGAAGAGAAGTTGACCTTGGGGACAAATATAACTGTGTATGGGACAGGGTTCGTGGTTTTGAATAGCAATGAAATAATATAAGAAGAAAATTTGTACACGACTAGATATGAACATTTTCATTGAAATAGAGCCTTTCGAATTGGAAAGGGAGGTTCTAGGCCGATTTCTAAAAATTATTCGAAACTAGAATCGAATCGAATCGATGGGTCCCGACAAATACTTGATTCTTGAAACAAAATCGTAGATAACCCGCATTTCTAACCGGAACTGTCATTTCTTACAGGTTTTTAATTTTTACAATTTGTTACCTGGACCAAATGACCCGACGGATGCATAGGAAACAATGGAATGAATTTACGTTGGTTTTAGCATTTGTTAAATCTAGCACTTCCTTATCGTTGGTTTCTAGTTTTTGGTTCGTTGCTTGAGTATGTAATTGAGTATTGTGCTTTACTAGATATCAATTATTGGATGTTATTTCGTGTCATATTTATAGTGGATTAAGAAAGCGTGAAATATGTACGTGGTGATGTATTTTTATTTCTGCTAGATATTGATAAAATAATTTGTATTGTCAGCTCACGATTTTTTTTTTTAAAAAAATATTATGGATACATCAGAACTCGAATCTATATCGATAATTTCGAGTATTGAAATATTAAAAGAGACCCATCTCATTATCAAGCCTAACCCACATAGTGAAACCTATATATTTTGAAGGATTTTGAATAATGCTAAATAACAGGTAGATATTAGGTAGCGTGGGCCACTGCATTTCCCCATCATTTTTGACTCATTCTTTATAAACATTTGTAATTTTGGTTAATTCAAGAATAAAGGGTCGAATCCATTATTTTGATTGGGTAGAATAACAACTGATTTCTATTTATTAGAGTTTGTTTGGGAGGGATTTTAATCCAATTAAAATTAAAAATATAGTCGTTATTGAGTCTCACTCGTCTAATAAAGGTCAACAATAATGATTATTTTTTCAATTTTAATCCGATTTTAATCCTTCCCAAACAAGCTCTTAATCAAACAACATTCGAGAGGTAATCAAATTTTCGATGAAGAGCGAAGATGTGTACGGACTCTTTCAGTACAAATTATACAACGAAGGACGAGATTTCAAAAAGAAAAGTTCATGATCGTTGTAGTAACAGTTTTGCTACATGTACATCAAGTTTAATATCGTTGTGATGTGACATTTTTTTTGTACATTGATTTTAACAACACTTTAAACCATCAATGACAGATTTTAACATATCTTGAAATGTTAAAACACAATGTATACAAAGAGTGTACAAGTAATTTAATTTTGGTAGTAAACGTCCTCGTATTAAACAAAAAATTATATGAAAAAAAAAAGGTCTTGCTACAAGTAAAGGATTTCAAAAATCTTGTACTGACCAACACCACACAATAGGGGGTGGGTGGATGTGAGATAAAATTCAAATTCCTGTGTAAATTCTGTGATTTTTTTATGTAGGATTATTCGAAAAAAAAAAAAAGGTAAAAACTTGGAATATGACGTTTACCACGCAACGGATGGAGTAATCCAACAGCCACCGTTTTTCTCCAAGGTGGGCCCATAAGAAGTTAGTAACGTGTAATAATTAGCAAGCGTGTCCATATCAATTCAACGGCCGACACGTCAACAGAAGCAATTTATTGGGACCCACTAATTGCTAACGTAGGGAGAATCCAAGTGAACATGAAAATCAGCTAATTTGATTGGTACTATTACTTTTCCAATTTATCGTCTTAGGTTTTTAGGTGATGCCTAAAATGCCCAGAGCAAAAGGTACGCTCGAGCAAATATCCTAATGAAATTCCGTGTCAAGAATTTTATAATTCATTTATTCTCCACAATAATAAATATATAATATAAGTTTTTTTTCACACGTGTGAAAATGAATATACTTTCCTTGTGCTAAAATTACTCTTTTAGCCCCTGTTTGGTATCCATTCTTTTTTTCATTCTCATTCTTCTACTAATTTTCAACCACACATTCATCAATAAAATAATATTTTCCATCACATCAATAACTTTTCCTTCATTTTCAACTACAAAAAAGGTGTGATTTGACACAAAGAATGCATTTTTTTCTAGAATAATGGTTACCAAACGGTGCCTTAATTAACAGATGAGAAGAATTGATGGGTAATTAACAGTAATTTTAGCACAGATTTCAATAATAGGGACCACTTGGTTTATTTTGTTATCACATTTTTTTTAAATTTAATTGCTTTACTTTTATTATATTTTTAGTTTAAACAATTTTCTACTTGTAGACTAACGTGTTAGTATAGGCGAAGTATTTAAACCAATGCTTTTAAAATCGAATCGAATCGGTCGTTTCGATTTGAAAATGCGCGAACCGGTCCGGATACCGGTTCGGTTGTATCTGGATATCTTGTAGTACAAGAATCGGTAAAAATACTGTAAAATATCCCGTCCGGCCAGAAACCACGGTTTCCCAAAAAAAAAGAAGCATATATAAAATATTTGCAAATGAACTTCCTTAACTTGCCCAAGGTACGTGAAAGACCATCCATCAATGTAGAAGAAATTGCCGAAAAAATGAAAAGCCACTGCCAATGGAAAAATGAGAAGTAGTAGTCGCTGGGAAACAGAGAAGGAGAAAGCCTCTACAGAAGTTCTTGGCTTTCTAGGTTTGAAAAGTTAATGGGCCTTTTATCTTTTGACCCATTTAGTTTTAGGTAATTAAATGATTTTTAAAATATAATTAACAAATATTAAAAATAAAAAAATTCTTAAACTTAGTAGTATTAATTCTTTTCAAATTATAATCCGTATAATAATTTGTTTTTAATTTTTTAAATAATACATATTTTATACAAGATTTTATTTATTTTATTAGTTTAATTTTCGAGTCGACCCTGGTTCAATCTCAAGTCGACCCCTTGACCCTTGACCTTCTTCAACGTCTGGTCCGATTTTCAAAATATTGATTTAAACCGAAACGAAAATTAAATTTAATGTCTAATTTAGAATGAAAAAATGTTCGTTAAAAGTAAAACAAAATATGAATTAGATCCATCAAATATATTCAGTGAAAAGCCAATATATGTAGTGGCTAAGAAGTTACTTCTTAACATAAAGCAAATTCCAAGTTGACTACATATTGGTTTATCAGACTCACTAGACGAGGAAGTCTCTCTTACTATTTTAAAAAGGTAACGATGTGAGCATTTGTAATCACACCATTCCAACAAGACGAGGGGCTCTATCTTGTCTAATTGATGTTGAGCAGAATATCTAACAAACATATTAATGACTGAATTAATCAGCTATGATGCTACCAAAAATCGCATATGTCGAATTCGAGATTGACAACTGAGAATGAGTACGACCGTTATCTTTTTGTACTTAAAACAAAGGCGTCGATGTATGTCATTGTCACCCCTTCGATACTTAAGTCAGAGAGAGAATATGAAGAGTTTTAGTGCTGAAATTATATGAAAAACATACATTGATAATGAATTGGAATAATGTATTTATAGAGGTAGACAGTGCCTTTCCAGTAGGATTACGATGTTGAAACCCCTAAGAGTTCTAACGTGATTGAAAGTTGTAACTTAATTGATTTTGTATCATCCATGTGTTTGGATGAGGATGGGACTTGATGGTAGAATCCTTTCAGGATGAGGTATAATATTAACAGCAGAACTCTATCTCTCTCTTAAGTTTGGATAAGCCTTGACACGAGGGAGGGTCCTAATAAGTTGAGGGCCACACGGTATGAGGTTTAGTCGTGATCCCGAGGAAGACCTAGTGGCCGAGAACAGACAATCCCGAGGAGGTCATGAGACGCCTATGGTCAAGTTGGGAAAATGCTCACCAACTTTGGGACAATGGGATCATCAAGCTACATGTTATTTTACACACAAAACTAGATAGACACGAGTTAATTTCAATGACAATCAAGAAAGTTCTCTCCTAAAATCTAAACACTCTCAAACCGAAGTGATCAAACATTAAACTATACTAGTTAAAGATAATACACACCACTAAACTAGTTCGAAAGTGGGATAAAAGTCACAAAACAAGACCTTTGTCAAGTTGTGTAGAGAATATTTGAGGTTCCTCTATACGTATTAAAACCTACCATGTAAAGAAAAATCGTGCAATACTAAGGAACCAACCTTCTTACCTAAATTATTTAGTCTCAAGAACTAATCGTTGTAAGCACGTTTGCATTCAATCCTATCACAGCACTTGAATTTTAACATGCTATTTTATTTTTGAATTTTGGGGATATAATGGTCTTATTGCCTTGTTTAATACAATAGATTTGTGTCAACACTTTTCTCTTCTTAAACAAACTGATTTAATTAAAGCACAAAAAATAACAAATGTCGGTAGACAAAAAGAGTTCTAGTTTTACACCTTGCTTAGCTCAAGGGATTAAATTCTTATTTGAAAACTTATCACATGTCAAGTAAATTGCAGACCTTAAATAAAATCGAGCAAATGATCACCGATACAACTTCTATCAATTATAATTAATGGTAGTATTGTCCATGTTTCTAATGAAAATCAATGTTTACGCAAAATTATGAATGACGATATTGTCGGCTATCAACGATACTCCTGTGTCAATGATCCCTATCTATATTGCCTTTGATGATGCGCTAACAGTCACCAATGATATTCGATCTCTCATTAACGATAAATAACATTGGTTCGCTGACGGAAGTTTATTCCTTGTTTATTAATTTTTTTTATTTTATAATAAGTTCAAATCTAAATATTTTAGTATGTAACCTACATTATCTTTTTGATCTATAGTATTATTCATTTTTCTATCTATTTTTTTTGTTTCTAATTGATTTTCTGTAGTTAAACAAGACCCAAGCCCCCTCAGAGGACAATTATCATTAACTTTAAGGAATTCCTATTTGTAAATTTTTAATGTAATTTTCATTCTTTGAGCGCTTATTTGATAAAGATTTATTGAGAAATGATTCTTTGAAATTTTTTTTTTAAATGTGTAGTTAAAATTAGAAAAAAAAATTATGTGAAACACGAAAATGATTCTTTGAAAAGTTTTTTTTTTTTTTTTTTTTAATGTGTAGTTAAAATTAGAAAAAAAAAATTATGTGAAACACGAAAATGATTCTTTGAAATTTTTTTTTTTTAAATGTGTAGTTAAAATTAGAAAAAAAAAATTATGTGAAACACGAAAATGATTTTTTTTTTTTTTTTAATATTTGGTTGAAAATGATGTGACAATGACATTTTCCAAGTTTGGTCTATACATAATTAATTGGAGGCTGCCAATGAATAGTAAATTAGTTGTGTATATGACAAATTCAGAAGCTGAGAATCCACAATAATGAAGTGGGAAAGTTTGGTCGTTGGAGATAAATTCTTTTCTATTAAGTATTTTATGTATGAAGATGTGGTAGTATTTTTTTTATATACTCATTTTCAATTACACATTTGCACAATAAAATATTTTGCACGTAAATTGAAAACTTTCTCTTACTTTTTAACCGTACATTCTCAAAAAAATCACTATTCAAAACTCTATTTTATCAAAATAACAGTCGTCAAACATATTGTTGTAGCAATTAGGGTTTTGAATTTTCATTTTATAGTAGGAAAGAAAATCACCAGTTTAATTGCATATGGTACCATAAATTCTACTTTTTATTATATTGTGTCATTCCAAGAGTTTCCTCTTTAGTATATATAGCTTTAACATAAATATGAATTAATATATACTGCCTATAAGTTCTTTTCAAGAGATTTCAGGAAAAAAAAAATTAGTTTTCTTCAATCTAAAAAAAAAGAGTATCGTTGATGATTAAAAATAACGTGGCACTTTTAGATCAACTTAGAGAAAATACAAAATAATAGTGTTATATTTGTTGAAATCTAAGTATAATAAGGCCGTAATTTGCTAATTTGAGTAGAGAGAGATTAGCTCGCCCCTTGCTAGACCTTCATCCCGTTATATAGGCTATTGAACTCGAGCTTGCCATTCTAACCATGTCATGCTACGTTGCCCAATCTAAATCTGTGTCCCACTGTCCGTTTTGAAAAGATTTGATTGCCTGGAGAGCTCTATGGCTACGAGTTATCGTGATACCGAGGTTCTAGGCTTGCAACTTAGGCTATCATTACTTTTATTTGATTGGTTGTCATTGATATCACTTAGTAGAAACACATTTTCATTAATGCTATGATAGTGTTTTCAGATGATATCTTCAGTGATCAAACCCGTGTTGATAATGTCTTCAATCGATCTAAACTGTTTGCCTTCTTCGATAAAAGACTCGTTTGATCAAGTCAAAATGGATCCTCAAGTAATTTTGCGTTAATTTTTGGATCGATACCTACAAGTATTCAACGTAAAATCTTCAATAATTAATAAACATGCAAATTAAACTTGACACGTCACTTGAAGATAATTTCAAAAATAAAGATGTTGTTTGATAGAGTCAATGCTATAGTTCCCTTTGCCAAATTTTGTTCTCACTAAGCAAAAGGTTGCAAGTGTTGAATTAGAAATGGATTGATTGCCAATAATTAGAAGCATAACAAAGAAGAATTAATTAGTAGTAAGCGTTTCACACTTAGACTAGAATGCCTAGGAATTAGGGTTTGAACGTGCGATTCACGATGTACCACGTGACAAGAAGGAATAGTCCAAGGAGTTGGTTTGGAAGTATGTGAATGGTAACATACTTTAATGAAAGTAACACACAGAAATATTCAGGCTTCACGTGCTTTTGTTTTTCTTTCAAATTTCACTTCATTTCCTAGTCCTTCTTGTTGACTATTCATGCCTTATTTTGTAAGCCAAATATATAAATGGAATTTTATCGAAATATGATTTTTTTCTCTCTCTAACCTCAAAAAAGAAAATGAAAATGTTCACAATATATAGCAAACTTTTTTGGAGTATCATCAAGAATTTTGTTTTTAAATGATATCCTGCGTATAAAAGAGAGTATCTTTAAATTTAAAAAGTAAAATTTTGTACTATGACAAACAAATCGAGGTTCATTCTCCATTCGGTATACGAAAAAACAAATGCTCATAAACCAAGTCTGCTACATTGTTTCGTGTTTTTTTTTTGTTGGCCTTTTTAACTTGCTTCTTTTGGTCTCCACAAGAACTCTTTATGGGACAAAATCTTGGAAATTTTCAAGCACCCAAAAGCAATACTTGGGTATTAGTGTCTAACACTTCATTTATTTTATATCCAAGTTTTTTAGGGCCTTTTCTATAGGAAGAAGTGAACTTCAAACACCCCCCCACCCACCCCCCTCCATGGGGATTTTTTTTTCTCGAGTTTTTTTGTTCTGAAAATATAAAAATGGATCTATTACATTTTATTCAACTGATACTAACGATCTGATTTCATGTCCCCTGTGGATAGAATAAAATTTTTTCACTACTGATGTGGCGAGAGAACCATACTTTGTGATTATACACTACTACTTGAAATCGTACTTGCTCTTTAGATTTTTAATCTTCCAAGAAAATTCCCATAAATACCAAAATTGTGGATGGATAACTAAACTAGCAACCTAATCAATATAATTTAGGAATGTTTAGCTCAATAATTAGACCATGCAAATTAGAAATAGTTTCTTGGATTAAAGGAATAGATCGACCTATTTTCGCAACATATCATAACCCTTACATACATTTCAAGTACATATCCTTTGCACAAAGTTTATTTATTAAGGAAAATATCCAATGGAAAATGATTCATGGGCCTACTGTTAACTCACACTCTTCGTAGGCCCATATCGGTATCTGTCAAAAGGGTTTGATAAGGTACAATATTTTGTGAGTGAAGTGATTCATGGGCCTACTGTTAACTCACACTCTTCGTAAGCCCATATCGGTATCTGTCAAAAACGGGTGATAACTTGTTATTTTAAAGTGCCCGATACTACAGGCCTATTGTTACTTGAATAGAACGGAAATTTTGACGCAAATAGCACCAAAAAGGGCAGTTATCATTTGAGCATTCTTTTCTGGACTTTTACTTTTAACAACGTATTGAGGGATACTTCGTACTGAAAAGGACAATATTTTGTGGTATTCAATCTCATTTAGAAAACCTTAACTCTAAAGGAGAAGCGGACGAATAAATGAATTTATTGCTCAAGATGACAAGGTCTTAATGAAATTGAAATGTTCGAGTTCCCATTCTAGAGAATAGATTTTGTAAAAAATGATTTTTTTTGAAAAATGTGTGGTTAACAAATATGGTAAGATTTTGAATTTATGTGCAAAATTATTTATTGAGAAAATGTTTAATTGAAAATAAGCGTGAGAAAAAAATGAATTTTAGAAAATGAAGATTTGCAGAGAATTGAAGAAGATGAAATAAATTATGGGAAAAAGATTCTATTTAGAATGGATTCAAAAATTACAAAATGAGATCAATAACCCTCTATTTATACACTAGCTGAACTAGCAAACTCACACCTAATGTGTGAAGATCAATGTGTACAATTACTTAAATAACCTCTTCTAAATGGGTTTAACACTCCCCTTCAAGATGAGGAGTATATGTTCAATACTCCCATCTTGTATAAGAGCAATTTAAATCTGGTTCCACCAATTGCCTTAGTTAGCAAATCAGCAATTTGGTTTTGAGATGTAGTAAATAACATTTTCACTTCACCAGCTTGGACTTTGTCTCTAAGCAAATGACAATCAATTTCTATATGCTTCTTCCTTTCATGGAAAACGGGATTGCTCGATATGTGAATTATAGACCGATTATCTCAAAAAAGCAGGGCTGCCTTTGATTGCTTCACACCTAAATCAATTAACAGATTTTTTAACCAACTTAACTTGCACACAACAGCTGCCATCGATCTGTATTCTACTTCAGCCAAAGACCTTGATACCGTATGTTGCTTTTTGGATTTCCATGATATTAATGAGTTCCCTAAGAAGATACAATAACATGTAATGGATCTCCTAGTGTCACAGTATACAACCCAGTCCGCATCACAGTAGCCTTTGAGTTGGAGATCAGTTTTACTCTCAAACAATAAGCCTTGTCCTAGTGTGCCTTTCAAGTACCTCAGAACGTGATGTGCAGCCTCCATGTGAGGCTGTTTTGGTGATTGTAAAAATTAACTCAGTAATTGCACATCATAGGAAAGATCAGGTCTTGTTATGGTTAGATAGAGTAGTCTTCCCACCAATCTTCTATACTTACTAGCATCCAAGACATTGCTTCCTTCATCCTTACTCAGCTTCAGATTATGTGGAAGAGGATTGACTGTTGGTTTGGCACCCAAATAACCAGAATCAGTCAAGACATCTAAAGCATATTTTCTCTGGCATATAGAAATGCCATCTGCTGTTCTAGCCACCTCGAGACCAAGAAAGTACTTAAGAGTTCCTAAGTCCCTCAGCTTGAATTACTCATTTAACTCCTTCTTGAATTGATCAATATATGATGAATAATTTCCACCAATTATGATATCATCCACATAGACTAAAATCAGAGTATATGAGCAGCCATTGTGTTTGCTAAACAAAGAATAATCAGCATTGGATTGCTGAAAACCTTGTGACAGAATATAGGAGGTCAACTTAGTGTTCGTTTGAGCCCATAGATTGACTTATTTAACTTTCAAATAAGGTGTTCCCCATGCTCCCCCTGCTGCTCATAGCCCGGAGGCATGACCATGTAAACCTCTTCATGTAATTCACCTGTAAAAAAACATTGCTAATATCCAACTGATGCAATGTCCACTATAATTGAGCAGCAACAACTAACAAAGTTTTAACGGTTACCAATTTCACTACAGGGAAGAAAGTTTCCTTATAGTCCATGCCTAATTGCTGAGTAAAGCCTTTGGCAATAAGGCGAGCTTTCTTTCTCTCCTCAGTCCCATCCAAATGAAGCTTAACCTTATACACTCACTTGCAGGCCACTCGTTTCTTATTGGCTAGAAGCTTAACAACATTCCAAGTCTGATTTGAAACAAGGGCCTTGTATTCCAAATCCATAGCAAGACACCAATCAGGATACTTGGAAGCCTCCTCAAAGGTGTGAGGCTTAAACACAGTAGACAGAGCCAAGGCATAGTGTTTGTGAGCAGAAGATAAATTAGCATAGGTGAGGTGATCTGATATTGGATACTGCTTACCAGATGCAAGACCTTTGCCCATAAAGTCTGATGTGGGTGTAGGTGACATGGAGGATAGATTACAGTGATAATCTAAGAGGTATGAAGGTGGTTTGATGGTTCTCTTTGATTTTCGAATAGGAATCAAAAGGAAAGATGATGGAATTTGAGGTGATGAGAATTGAATAGCAGGAAGATCTGAATTGGATGAAAGAAGTGGAACTGACACTGAAACAGGATCAGAGGATGGATGAAATACATCAATTGAAATATTGGTGGGATGATAATTGGAAATATCTGGAAAAGAAGAACACTGAAGTGAAAATATAGATTGATCACAAGTGGGGAATCTGCAGAATTAGTTAAGGACTGCAAGAAAGAAGGATGAAGAAATGGAAAGATGCTTTCATGAAAATAACATCTCCGGAATGAAAAATTGTATTGGTATGAAGGTTATATAACTTGTAAGCATTCATACCATAAGGGTAGCCAAGGAAAATACAGGATGTTGCTCTTGGATCAAACTTTGATCTGTTCCTTCTCAAAGTAGCAGCATAACAAAGACAACCAAACACCCTAAGGTGAGAGTACGAAGGGGCAGAGTTATAGAGCTTCTCATATGGAGACTTATCATAAAGAACAGAAGTGGGAGTTCGATTTATAAGGCGTGTGGCAGTTAGAATGCAGTCCCCCCAGAATTTATGTAGTAAGTTGGCCTGAAATTTGAGGACTCTAGCAATGTTTAAAAGGTGTTGATGTTTCCTTTCAACAACCCCGTTTTGCTGAGGCGTTTCAACACAGCTAACTTGATGTAAGATCCCTTTGGAATGATAGAAATTTGTCATTAAAAACTCTGCTCCATTATCAGACCTCAGTGTTTTTATGTTGGTTTGAAAGTATGTTTGAATTAACGAGTAAAAGGTGTGGATAATAGGTCTGGTTTGTGACTTAGTTCGCATCAGATAAGTCCATGTGACTATGCTATAGTCATCAACTATAGTGAGAAAGTAGTCAGATCCATCTAAATAAGTGATAAGGGCGTTTTGCGCACTTATTTAGGCCACAAAACATGGACTATTGTCGATAGATATGTTGAAATATGGCTTAATTCGATATAATTTGCGTTTGTAGGACTACATTGATGGATGGAATGAAAAGTGTGCGAAAACGTACGAAAAAGAACCAAAATGGAAGAGAATGAAAGTTCAGGGACCAAAATGCAAATAACCAAAAGATGACCCGAGGACAACTCAAGAGACGACACGAGTTTAATCACAAATTGAGGATGTCATGGGATGATTTGAGGGAAAGAATGAACAAAAGAGGTCAAAACAAGAGAAAACGGAAGTTCAAGGACCAAAATGAAGATTCTGAAAATTTTTTGTTCCATGCAGCCGCATGGTGTAATTTACTTGCGGCTGCAAGGAAGGGTTCAGGGAAAATTTTCTGAAAATCTTTTGTTCCATGCAGCCGCATGGAAAATAACCATGCGGCCGCATGGTAGTATTTTTGGCCCGATTTTCTGGTTTCCTTTTCTCGCTAAAACTCTTATGGAAAGGAATCTAGGGCACTTATTTAACCCTAAACTCGTCCAAAGAAAGGGGGCTACGCCACTTTTGAGAGAAAAACACCTTGGAGAGCTTACAAGAAGGCAAGAACAAGGATTTACATTGGAAGTTTCAAGATTTCAAGATTTAATTCAAGATTTTGGTGATGTTTTCTTTTCATTATTTTTATTGTTCTTTTCTTTTATCTATGTTAGGCTAGACTTTTCATGTACTAGGTGAACGATGAACCTCGCATTATGATCTTTTAATTCCTATTTTGCAATTTGACATTTAAACGCGTTTGATGGCTATTGAATGGTTTATATACACTTTTCGTCTCCATGATTATAGTGCACGATAATTGTGTGAGTTTATGTGGTTTATTTTATGCATTCGAAAGAAGGGAAATAAACTCAACAAGGTATAAATCATCGTTTTGTTCATAGAGGATAGAAATATACCGATATGCATGACGTGAATCTCTAAATGTTTACAAAACTTCATGCATTCTTATGTATTGCATTTGTCATAGAAATATAGTCAAATGGTATACTAGGATAGGTTCAATTCTACTCGAAAGAGATTGTTGGATAGGTTAGAAACATTGATTCTTCAAACGATTCATCGTGTTGTCAAATTGTGAGATAGGGGTTAAGAGTGAATTTTGCTTGGCGATTCGGGATCCTAGTACGCTTTTTCATACATTAATTTCTTAAACTTTTGCATTCAAACAGTACTTTTGCATTTGACTCATAATTTTAGTTTCATTTATAGATTAGTCATAGTTTCACCATAAAGTCACAAAATAATCATATTGAGTTTAATAGATTCGGTTAAGGTCGCAATAGTAGAATTCAAGTTAAATCAATCCTCGTGGGAACGATACTCGAAATTTTAGGATTTCCACTTTATTACTTGTCAACGAACCGTACACTTGCGGTGGTTTTATTCGAAACATATTTTTGTGAACAAGTTTTTGGCGCCGTTGCCGGGGATTGAGTCTTAATTTGATTTTTGTTATCTAGACACTAATTCGAACTTGTTTTTAATTTAGTTTTTTTTATTATTTTCAATTTAGTTTCTTTACTTGGGTTGAGCTAAGTGCTACTATTATCATCAGGTCAATCAAGGACAAATACAAATGACTAATCAACAATTGGAACCGATTGTAGCACATGCAGCTCCAGCCAATGCGGAAGCACGATATGATGGGAATGCTCTGCTTGGGGATCTTTGGTCACCGTTCATCATTCAAAGCCAATCCAGCATTGTCTATCCAGCATTCGAACAACCAAATTTTCAGTTGAAGACAAATGTCATCCAACTCTTTCAGAATGGACACCAATTCTACGGGATGACCAATGAGAATCCATATACACATGTATCCCGTTTCTTGGATATGTGTCAAAATTTCAGATACCAAGGGATATCAGAAGATACAATCAAACTGCGATTGTTTCCACTTACTCTTCGGGATACAGCACTTGAGTGGCTCGATTCACTCCCGGTGGCAAGCATAACTACTTGGAACGATCTGGCTCATAAATTCTGCACCAAATTCTTCTCACCGGCCAAAGTGGGGAGGCTAAGGCATGACATATCAATATTTAGCCAAAATGAAGCCGAATCGTTTGATGAAGCATGGAACAGATTCAAGAACATGCTAAGGAAGTGTCCTCAACATGGGTTTGACAAGCCAACACAAATTAGATTCTTCTATATGGGACTAACTCCGACTTTCAGAAGCATGGTGGACTCATCATCAAACGGCTCCCTAAGTACAAGATCACCCGAGGGAGCTTGGGAATTGTTCGAGAGAATGGCAAATACCTCAGCCATGTGGTCTTCAGATAGAGTGGGTACAAATAAAGCAGTTGGAGTGAATGAAGTAGATACCTATTCGACATTATCTGCAAAGATTGACTCCTTATTTCACAAGATAGAAGGCATAACACAGACCGTGAATTCAGCACAAGTGAAGAAG
Organism: Fraxinus americana; assembly: GCA_035079005.1. Lineage (NCBI taxonomy): Eukaryota > Viridiplantae > Streptophyta > Magnoliopsida > Lamiales > Oleaceae > Fraxinus > Fraxinus americana. The sequence goes on along the minus strand of CM068712.1, from coordinate 29,928,968 downwards.
CCCAGTTGTGAAGAATGTGGAGCAGAGCATGGTACAGCTGAATGTCCCATTGTTACACAAAGGATGGAACAGGTGGATTTTGCTCAATGGGGTCAACGTCAGCAAAACAATCCTCACTCTGAGACATACAATCCGGGATGGAGAAATCACCCCCATTTCTCTTGGGGTGGTAATCAGAATCACAATCAGAATCATAATCGGGCTCAGGGGCAGTTTCAGCAGGAGAGGAAACCTCAGTTGGAAGATATGTTTGCGAAACTCATGGAAAAGACCAATAAATACATGGAAACCACAAATCAATTCATGAGAAAGACTGAAACAAATTTCCAGAATCAGGGTGCAGCTATTAAGAATCTGGAGACTCAAATGGGACAGCTAGCTCTTTCAATAACAGGGAGAGTACCTGGTGCATTGCCGAGCAACACAGAAATAAATCCTAGGGAACAATGTCAAGCCATCACTACACAAAGTAGAGTTCAGCTACCTGAGATACATGCAAAAAGGCCGGGTGAAAATAAAGAGCAAGTGGAGTCTTCTAAAGAAGAGAATGAAAAGCAGGTTGACAACACCAAGAAGACGCCGATAAAAGAAAGTCCACCAAGGTCACAGAAATTGCTAGATAATTCGATCAATCCCTATGAGCCACCCATTCCATTCCCACAACGGTTGAGGAAGTATCAATGGGAGCAACAATACAAGAAATTCCTCGAAGTTTTCACGAAACTCCATATAAATATCCCATTTGCAGAAGCACTGTTCAAAATGCCTAGCTATGCCAAGTTCCTGAAAGATATTCTATCTAAGAAACGAAAGCTAGATGAACATGATACAGTAATGCTAACAGAGGAGTGTAGTACCGTAATTCAGAAAAAGCTCCCACCAAAACTGAACGATCCAGGGAGTTTTACTATACCTTGCACTATTGGTGAATGCTATTTTAATAAAGCTCTTTGTGATCTTGGTGCAAGTATTAATCTAATGCCTCTATCTATTTTCAAGAAACTTGGACTAGGTGAAGCCAAAGCAACCACGGTGACACTTCAGTTAGCTGATCGATCATTTGCACATCCAAGGGGGATAATTGAAGACGTGCTAGTTAAGGTGGACAAATTCATTTTTCCAGCGGACTTCCTCATTTTGGATATGGAAGAAGACAAGGATATCTCACTTATCTTGGGCAGGCCATTCCTAGCTACCAGTAGAGCTCTAATAGATGTTGAAAAAGGTCAGTTAAATTTGAGATTTGGCGAGGAGCAGATCACTTTCAGCGTCTTCAATGTTATGGATGATCATGTCAAGTCAGATAGTTGCTATCAAATTGATTTGGTAGAGGAGGTATTGCAGAAGACAATTATGTTTCAAAACTTTTCAAATGCTACTGATGAACAAAATCTTGAGAAGCAAGAAGGGTACATTGTTGAGTTTGAGGCAGTTGATGAGGGAAAAACAGATGACAAAGATAAAGATAAGGCTAACATTTGGAATAACGCTGCAGTAAGAAAGAAACTGTCATTGAAGAAGCTAATCAGGACCTCCAAGGCTATATTCAACGTACCTTAACGGACTAACACAGTAGAGTCGAGCTATAGACTATAAACTAGCGCTGCATGGGAGGCAACCCATCGTTTCTACCCTTTTATTTATTTTGCCTTAAGCATTTGATTAGTAATTTTTTCTTCATGTTTTTTTTAATAATAAGATTTTTTTTTCATTGTCTCTACAGGTAATAAAAGAGCCCATGCATGGTCCAAACTTCTTTTTCCTCCACCATCTTCACATTCGCATCCTCATCGATCAGGAGAGTATTCCTCACCCTTCTTTATCTTCTGTGAATTTGTCCTTAATTTTATGCACTGCTAAATTTGCATTTTATTATTCTTTAAACATTGAGGACAATGTTCTGTATACATTTGGGGGTGGGAATATGTCAATATGTCATTCATTATGTTACTGCAGTTTTTATTTTTGTGTGATTGTGGGGTTGGAATATGTCAATATGTCATTCATTATGTTACTGCAGTTTTTATTTTTGTGTGATTGTGTTGTGTGAAAAAAAAATTCAGTTTTTCATTATTCTTAGTTTTACGCACTTCTAGTTGTAGTTTAGAATTGTGTGTGCTTGTGTGGGTTTAATGGCCCTGTCGGCAATGATGTGAATATTGGACTCAGGATAACTATAGATAGTGGAAATTGTGCATGTTAAATTGATTGATACTTGTCTATGTGGAAACTTGACATTTTGAGCACAATACTTGTGTTGGGCATGCTAAGCTAATGATGAGGTGTATGAATCATAGTAGAGTTGAACATGATAGGTAGACCCTGAAAACTTATACTGCACTTATCGATAAACCATCACTTCAGGAGTTTGGAGATGATTTAGCTTTTACCAGAGAACATTGAGATAAGTAGGGATTCCATGCGTGAAATTTTATTGTGTGGATTGGATTAGACCAATGAGACGAAAACAAGGTAAAAGTTTCAAGTTCGAGGTTAATTCTAGAAACTGAATGTCAAAAAAAAAAAAAAAAAGGGGGACATTGCACTGATTATTGAATAAATGAAGACATCTGTTCGAGCCTGTATAACTCGAGTGATTAAGCCTGCAAGGCTTTAAAACCTGGTGCCCTATGGTCATCTGACTTGGGAGTCATCGGCTTAAAGCTCGTTACAAGGGTTATATAGAAAGCAAATGAAAGATGTTAAAAAATAAATATATCTGTCTATCCATTGATGAAGAATTTACGTGCTTCTATGTATGAAATGCATTGATTAGCCCCAGACATTCGGTTGATAGGATCATATCTCTGATACGAAGCAAGTAACTTAGTCTAGTCTTAACGGTTGAAACAATCAAAGAAATAGGAGCATCCCTGTTTGTTGACGTGTGAACTTGTGACTGCGAGATCTATCCAAACTAAGAGAGGGTAATGATTTAAGTAAATAAAAAACTCTACTCTAGAACACACGGGATCTTTGAGCGAAAAGAATAAGTTTGGGGGGTGTGAATCTCACGAGTGAAGAAAGGAAGAATTTGACTACTACAGGTCGGGGTTAGCACCCATCTTTAGGGTCGTATGCTTTGCATAAGTATTCACACACACACATCAAGTTCTACATATGATAGGTGGAGGTTGGTTTGATTTTGCACTATTGAAACTATTCATTATGTTGGTCACTGAAATCTAATCCTGAGCACGACCGGTTGTTAAACCATGTTTTGTGTAGAGTTGAGTCACCATCGTGTTTGAGGACAAACAATAGTTCAAGTTTGGGGGATTTGATAAGGGCGTTTTGCGCACTTATTTAGGCCACAAAACATGGACTATTGTCGATAGATATGTTGAAATATGGCTTAATTCGATATAATTTGCGTTTGTAGGACTACATTGATGGATGGAATGAAAAGTGTGCGAAAACGTACGAAAAAGAACCAAAATGGAAGAGAATGAAAGTTCAGGGACCAAAATGCAAATAACCAAAAGATGACCCGAGGACAACTCAAGAGACGACACGAGTTTAATCACAAATTGAGGATGTCATGGGATGATTTGAGGGAAAGAATGAACAAAAGAGGTCAAAACAAGAGAAAACGGAAGTTCAAGGACCAAAATGAAGATTCTGAAAATTTTTTGTTCCATGCAGCCGCATGGTGTAATTTACTTGCGGCCGCAAGGAAGGGTTCAGGGAAAATTTTCTGAAAATCTTTTGTTCCATGCAGCCGCATGGAAAATAACCATGCGGCCGCATGGTAGTATTTTTGGCCCGATTTTCTGGTTTCCTTTTCTCGCTAAAACTCTTATGGAAAGGAATCTAGGGCACTTATTTAACCCTAAACTCGTCCAAAGAAAGGGGGCTACGCCACTTTTGAGAGAAAAACACCTTGGAGAGCTTACAAGAAGGCAAGAACAAGGATTTACATTGGAAGTTTCAAGATTTCAAGATTTAATTCAAGATTTTGGTGATGTTTTCTTTTCATTATTTTTATTGTTCTTTTCTTTTATCTATGTTAGGCTAGACTTTTCATGTACTAGGTGAACGATGAACCTCGCATTATGATCTTTTAATTCCTATTTTGCAATTTGACATTTAAACGCGTTTGATGGCTATTGAATGGTTTATATACACTTTTCGTCTCCATGATTATAGTGCACGATAATTGTGTGAGTTTATGTGGTTTATTTTATGCATTCGAAAGAAGGAAAATAAACTCAACAAGGTATAAATCATCGTTTTGTTCATAGAGGATAGAAATATACCGATATGCATGACGTGAATCTCTAAATGTTTACAAAACTTCATGCATTCTTATGTATTGCATTTGTCATAGAAATATAGTCAAATGGTATACTAGGATAGGTTCAATTCTACTCGAAAGAGATTGTTGGATAGGTTAGAAACATTGATTCTTCAAACGATTCATCGTGTTGTCAAATTGTGAGATAGGGGTTAAGAGTGAATTTTGCTTGGCGATTCGGGATCCTAGTACGCTTTTTCATACATTAATTTCTTAAACTTTTGCATTCAAACATTACTTTTGCATTTGACTCATAATTTTAGTTTCATTTATAGATTAGTCATAGTTTCATCATAAAGTCACAAAATAATCATATTGAGTTTAATAGATTCGGTTAAGGTCGCAATAGTAGAATTCAAGTTAAATCAATCCTCGTGGGAACGACACTCGAAATTTTAGGATTTCCACTTTATTACTTGTCAACGAACCGTACACTTGCGGTGGTTTTATTCGAAACATATTTTCGTGAACAATAAGGATTAGAGTAAGGCCCCTAAATATCACAATGGATGATGTCAAAAGCCTTTAAAGCTCTTGTTTCACTAAGGGGAAAAGGAAGTTTATGCTGTTTGGCCATAGGACAGATTGAACAATGCAAGAATTTATTAAATCTGATGTCAGGAACATATTTATGAAAGGTAGACAGCTTAGAAATAGGCACATGACCCCATATATCAATATCACTAGTGACTTTACTGATGTTTTGAGCATTACATGAAGTAACAACATCTTTATTACAACGAAAATTGGAAATAGGACTGCAACATGATATAACAGGTAAATCAGTGGAATGTTCGACAGAATTTGCAATTAATTGACAAGAGTTGATAAATGGCTTGCTTTTGGACTTGAAATTTGACTGATGGTGATGAGTGTGAAAATGATATAATCTATCCTCAAGTTTGCTTACCCCAATCATCCTCCATGTTAAAAGATCATGGACAAAACAAGCATTATACGCAAAAATCAGAAAACAATTATGCGTAAGAACTAAATTGCTGGCAGATATCAAATTGAAATTGAATGATGGTACCACTAAAACATCAGTTAGGACCAAATCATCTGATAACTTCATCGTTCCAACTTTATTCACAGCAACACGGTATCCATTTGGTAGCTTAACAAAAGCCTTAGAGTCAGCTTTAATGGTGGTCAGATATTTGCTAGAACATACTATATGTTCAGATGCTCCTGTGTCAATAATCCATTTTATCCCATCTGCATCAATATTATTTTGGGGTTGATTACCTTAAAACCCAGAAGTTTCAAGAATGGCTGATGAAGCCACTGAAATGTCTTGAGATTTTGTATTGCCAGTATTCAATCGTGCATGCAATTGAGGCATAAGTATAGCTAAAAGTTTCTGACATTGATCAACAGTGAAAGGAGCATTCAACTGGGAGGTAAACCCCTCAGACTTCCTATCAATGGGAACATGAGTCACCGCACTAGCAATAGGTGTTCTACCTCTTAGGGCTGTAAGCAAAAACCGTCAACCCGAAAAATCGAACCGAAACCGCAATTTCGAAACCGGCGGTTTGGTGCCACGTGGACCCGTCAACGAAATGGTTTTGAACCAAATCAAACAGGTTAAAAACGGTTTGGTTTAGGTTTGAGAATTTTAATTATGGTTTGAAACCAAACCGGACCGGCGAAAAATTATATAAAATAAAAAAATAAAAAATTGATTTTTTTTGAAAATTTATCCAAAATTTCAATTTTGTAAAATTGAATAATTTTGTAGGTATTTTTGTCAATTTCTAATTTTCTATTAATTATTAAGATTTATGACCTGCCCAAGCCTAATTATATATAAAAAAGGTCCAAATTTGAAAGAAGTAACACTAAGCAGCTCAACCCAAGTCCATTTACTCACAAGTCACAACCCTAATCTTCCAATTTCCATTTCTCTCACTCTCAACTCGCTGGTCGCAGCCTCGCTCCCCGCGGCGCCTCCTAGTTTCTCCCAAATCGTCAACGCCCTCGAAATCTCGAACCTCCTAGTCGCCAGTAGTGTACGTTCGCCGGTATTATTAGACTATTTCAGGTTCTTACATATTTATTTGATCGTGAGTAAGGCTTAAAATTGAAATTTTGTCACTTTCTAGTTGAAATTTGTTTACATATTTATTGATCGTGAGTAAGGCTTAAAATTGAAATTCGGGCTATCAGGTGCACAAAATACATTTGTTTACATATGAGAGAATATGTATAATTTCGTGTTAGATTGCAGAAGATGAATGTGGGTATATATAGTGAAATTGGAGAGAAAAAATATTTGCAGCTTGTCTTTTGGAAGCCATTATTAGATGGATCCGTGTCTTAATTCTTTTTTTTTTTTCCAATTTGCTAATTAAAATTTTTTTTGTGTATGAAGGACAAAATTGATCATGAGTTTTGTGGCTTCTTGAGTATGTGAATGTTTCTTCCTTTTGTTAGTTTTGTGAGTTCTGTGACAAAATTTGATATTTATTGAGTTCTATGACAAAATTAATTCGTTTATTCCTTTTGCTAGTTGAAAATAGACATTATTATGTTTTTTTAGACCTTATATTTATTTTAGTGGACTTGTATTGTATCTTTATCGTAAAGTATTATTCTAAAACGTCAAAAGGGCGAATAAAAAACTATGCTTTAGTTTTTTGTGATTTTACTTTTATTTTGTTAGTATTTAAATTTATAGTAAATATATTTAGTTTGTTTTAGATTTATTTCTAGTAAGATATAAATATATATTGAATTAATGGCATAAAAGTAGATACTAGATAGGAAAAAAATATACGCAAAACCGACGGTTTAAAACCGGACCAAACCGTTAGGTTTAGGTTTGAATTTTTTTCAAACCGGTCAAAACGGTTTGGTTTGAAAATTTGTCAAAAACCGCAAAAATCGGACCGCTTATACCCCTACTACCTCTCGCAAACTTATGACCTGGAGGATAGCCAACAAGTTTGTAGCATTTTCCTCTAATATTGCCCATCAAGCCATAATAACTGCACATAGGTTGGTCCTTCCTCTGAGATGAATTGTATGAGTTATACTTCTGACCTATGCTTGGTCTATTCATAACTCTACCAACAAAGGCACCTGCCTCGAAGTTTTGCTGCCTTTTTGCAGCAACATCCTTCTGTTTTTCATCTTGTAAAATCAACGCAAATACCTTTCTTAATGAAGGCAATGGATCCATCAACAATACTTGACTTCTAACAGTAGAAAATTGATCATCTAGCCCCATCAAAAATTGCATAACCTGATCCTTATGCTTATAGCCAGTGCTGTTAATATCAGGTCTATGATTATCCAATTCAAAGTCCTTTGAATCTATTGAAGTAAGAGCTGATTGACCCATTCTCCTGTGAGATAGAAGCAATCTGGTTCTTCAATTCATACATACGAGTGTTATTGCTTTGATTGTACCTGTCACGGAGCACAATCCATACTTCTCTGGCAGAATCCTTGTGTATCACACTAGGATAAAGTTCTTTATGAATGGAATTGATGATCTAGGAAGAGACGACATGGTTACATCGTCGCCAACACTAAACAGAGGATCGTCCTTGCTAGGCTTCTCGATTGTACCATCAATAAATCCTTCTTTATTTTTGACACTAAGAGCCATGATAACAGCTCGACTCCAGGTAGAGTAGTTGTCTTCTGTGAGAACAATCGAAATAATTTGCATTCCTGTATTATCTCCATGATGAAGGTAATAAGGACCTGTTGGATCAGAAATCAATTTACTGATAATTGAATTGTTATCCCCAAAAACCATCTTCCCAACAGACGAATTGCCAGACGAATTTGTATGATCGAACTAACTGTGTAAATCTTATGCAACATTCGAATTCTTTGCCATTACACGGAAATTTCAATTGCTTTTGTCTGATATCATGGAGATTTGCAGAGAATTGAAGAAGATGAAATAAATGGCGGGAAAAAGATTCTATTTAGAATGGATTCAAAAATTACAAAATGAGATCAATAACCCTCTATTTATACACGAATCGTGCGAGTGAGGATAAAGCATGCTAAAAAGACCAATGTTGGTACAGTGGGGACAGTACGTTGTCGATCTAACGGTCGGGACAACTCGTTAAGAAGGACCCAGGTCGTTACAAATGGTATCAGAGCTCGTTTGTCAGTCGATAATCGGGAACTAAGTGCTATGCCGGACAAAATGCTACGTCATAAGGTGGAAGCCACCTCTTGAACCCGTAGGAGCCATCTCTAGAATCCCAACACCTGGCAACAGATCCTCGGATGGATCAAGCGCGACGAGGACGTCGCAAGTCTAACGAGGGGTGATTGTAATACCCAAATCAGGAAAGTTTAAAAGATTTGATAGGTACTACTCATACCAACAAGGTGCACCTTCTTTTTCGGAAATCCATCATTAGAAACTCTACAGTTAAGCGTCCTTGACTTGGAGCAATTATATGATGGGTGACCCCCTGAGAAGCTTTCTTGGGGAGCATGCGAGTGAGGATAAAACATGTTGAAAAGACCCATGTTGGTACAGTGGGGATAGTACGTCGTCGATCTAACGGCCAAGAGAGCCCGTTAAGTGGGATCCGGGTCGTTACAAAAATTAGCAAGCTCACACCTAATGTGTGAGGATCAACGTGTACAATTACATAAATAATCTCTTCTAAATGGGCTTAACAGAAAATGTGGCTTAAACATGGATATAATAATTTTTTAGACTACTTCACAATTGAATGAATTTTTTTTTTTCATTTGTTTTGATCTAGATCAATATTATTATATGTTGATCCACTAAATTCGGCAAGTTCATATTATCGTAGTCAAGTAATAGAGTAGTGAATATGATATCGTTCCCAAGGAGATCAATATAGTTCTAATTAATACTAGGTTTAATCGAATAGTCAAATTATGAATATTGATTTCTAACACTAACGATCGAAACTAAATTAGCAACTAAGAAATTGTTTGTGAAACATATTAAGGCCCTGTTTGGGAGGGATTAAATTTTTCTATAGTAAATCAATTCTCATTTTCAATCACACATTTTTCAATAAAATAATATTTTCCATCACATCAATAATTTTTTCTTCTTTTTCAACCACACATTTTCCATCATATCACTATTCAAAATCAATTCTTTCCCCAAAAATCTCTCCCAAACAAGCTCTAAATATATAAGACTTTGAATCTCTCTTTATTAACTCATTTTTATACAACTGGAGACCATAACAAATTAACAATGTTTATTTATCTTGTGGATGAGTGCTCCTAATTTGCTTAGCACTCTTTCTTGAAGAGTTAAATATATTGTTACATGCGACATTCCCATATTTCTTTGAAAAAAAACATTAATATAACGAGAACATTTATTTAAATCATGAAAGGTATAGTGGTATATCTCTCTATCGTACCCCCACAATAATTATTATAATGTACTATATATATTATTAATTATCTCGAATACAATAAAAATTACATAACAATTCAATTAGTAGCTAATTAATGAAAAAATTTTTAAGTATAAAACAATCATCCAAGATAAACAAACATATTAATAAAACAATTAAGAAATTTTAAAATTGTTTTCAAAAAAATTATAATAAAAACAAAACAAATTAAACAAAAGGAAATTATGAAAATTAAACAAAGAATATAAATATTATTTAATTAAAATTTGATAAATAATTTTAAATTAAAAAAATAAACAATCGAGAAATTTTAAAATTATTTCCAAAAAAATCAAATAAAAGGAAATTATAAAAATTAAATAAAGAATATAAATATTATTTAATTAAAATAAAAAAATAATTTTAGATTTAAAAAAAATAAACAATCAAGAAATTTTAAAACTATTTCCAAAAAAAAAATTATAAAAAAATTAAATAAAAGGAAATTATGAAAGTTAAATAAAGAACATAGATACTATTTAATTAAAATTGAAAAATTAAATTAACAAAGAATATAAATAATATTTAATTATAATTAAAAAAAATCAATTTTAACATAAAAAGAAAAGAATTAAACATAATTTTAAATTGAAAAGAAAATGAAAATAATAAAGACGAGATTAAGCTTCATAAACGTAAAATATACATATAAATATGTACCACACCCAATAATTTACCTAAATAATGAAGTATAAACATTATACATAACAATTTAAAACACAATAAATGAAAAATCAATTTCATAATCCTAAAAAAAAACTAACGTTGTTGAAGATAATAGCCGGTGTGTGGTGATCGACGTTGGGTTTGATTGTGAGGATGTTTCTTCGACTAGGTCCGGACTGTCGACTGTGTCAATAATTTGAAATTTTTTTCCTCTCATCTCAAACAGTTGGTAGAAAATAAGAGTATTTTTGGGTTTTGATATTTAACTTAACATTTTATATTTTTTTAGTAGTCAAAAGCTAGTATGAAAATATGGCCACGTCAACCGACCATTTTCTTGTATTTCCTCATTATAATTAGCGGTTTTGGGATGGAAAAACGGTTATTTTATTTCTTTTTTTAGTTTTGATTTTTAATTATATATTTGTGACTCATTCGTAATTTTTTGGGATGGAAAAAGGGTTATTTTATTATTATTATTTTTTAGTTTTGATTTTTAATTAATATTTGTGATTCATTCATAATTTTTTTAAAGTTTTGGAACTATGGTTGCAATTAATTATTTATCTTATCTTTTTATTTTATTTAAATTGGTAAGTATATTCACTGTTTCACAACTTTTAATTGAGAAAATGGATGAAAATGATGATATTCACAATGAAATGTGGAAACAATGGTGAATATATATATATATATATAAAGAAAGGTAATGACGTTTTGCACAATAATATTGAAAAATATAGACATTTTGTGCTAATTACCCTAACATACAATTTAAAAACTAACCAACTTGTAAATTTTTTTTTTCCAAAAATTAGGTGATTATTGTTCACGAAAATACGTTTCGAATTTAAATCCCGCAAGTGTACGGATCGTTCACAAGTAATAAAGTGGAAATTCAAGAATTTTGAATATCGTTCCCACGATAATTGATTTAAAGTGATTTTTATTATGTTGACCTTAACCGAATCTATTAAATTCAAGATGATTGTTTTTGTGATTTTATGATGAAATTATGACTAATATGCGAATTAAACTAAAATTGCGATCTAAATGCAAGAATAATGGTTGAATGCAAAAGTTGATGAAATTAATGTATGAAAAGCGTACTAGGATCCCGAATCCCCAAGCAAAGTTCATCCCCAACCCCTATATCACAATTTGACAACACGAGGAATTCGTTGAAGAATCAATGTTTCTAACCCATCCAACAATCACTTTCGAGTAGAATTGAACATATTCTAGCATACTATTTGACTATATTTCTATGACAAATGCAATATACAAGAATGCATGAAGTTTGTAAACACTTAGAGATTCACGTAATGCATATCGGTATATTTATATCCTTTATGAACAAAACGATAATTTATACCTTATTGAATTTATTTTCCTTCTTTCGAATGTATAAAATAAACCACCCAAACTCACACAATTATCGTGCACTATAATTATGGAGGCAAGAAAGTGTATATAAATCATTCAACATCCATCAAACGTGTTTGAATATCAAATTGCAAAATAGAAATTAAAAGATCACAATGCGAGGTTCATCGTTCACCTAGTACATGAAAAGTCTAGCCTAACATGGATAAAATAAAAGAAGAATAAAAATAATAAAGAGAAGATATCACCCAAAAACTAAGAATTAGGGTTGAAATCTTGAATCTTGAATGAAATCCCTTGTTCTCGCCCTCTTCCTTGCTCTTCAATGGTGTTTTTCTCCCTAAAAATGCGTAGCCCCTCCTTCTGGACGAGATTAGGGTTATACACAAGTCCTAGATGTATTATCATAAGTGTTTGATATAAATAAGGATACCGGAATTTTCGCGCTCGGAATGAACCATGCAACTGCATGGTATAAACCCATGCGACAGTATGGTTATACAAAATTTTTACTGTTCAACTCCTGTAGATGCTTGTGCGACTGCATGGGTTTTCTACCATGCGACTGGATGGTAGAACTTGTTTTTCCTTTGATTCACTTTTGTCCCCAAGTTGGTTTCATCCACCTTTTGGCCTTAGTTTCTTCTCCTTCTTCTTCTAACATCCCATGATATCACCATATGTTACTTAACTCAACATCATGCTTGATTCGTCATTCGGATCATCTTTTGAATAATTACATTTTGATCCTCGGAGTTTCATATTCTTCCATTTTGGCCATTTTTCTTTCATTTTCTCATACTTTTCATTCCATCCATCAATGTAATCCTACAAACACAAATTATATCGAATTAAGTCATATTTCAACATATACATCAACATTTTCCCATGTTTTGTGACCTAAATAAGTGTGTAAAACACACTTATCAAATCCCCCAAACTTGAACTATTGTTTGTCCTCAAACAAGATGGCGACTTAACTTGACACAAAGCATGGTTTAACAGCCTGTCATGTCTCAGGATCAGAATTCAGTAATAAACAAAATGAACAGTTTCAATAGTGCAAAATCAAATGAATCTTCACTTATCATATGCAAAACTTGATGTGTAGGTGTGTGCATACTTATGTGAAACATACCAAACTGATGATGGTTGTAAATCCCGACCTACAATAGTCAAATTTTTCCTTTCTTCACTCGAGAGATTCACACTTCCAAACTTATTATTTTCGCTCAAAGATCTCGGAGTGTGTTCTAGTATAGAGTTTTTGATTTACTGAAGTCCTTACCCTCTCTTAGTTTGAATAGATCCCGCAATCACAAGTTCACACTTCAACAAGTAGGGATTCTCCTATCTCTTTGATTGTTTCAACCGTTAAGCCTAGACTAAGTTACTTGCTTCGTATTAGAGATATGATTCTGTAAACCGGGTGTCTGGAGCTAATCAATGTATTTCATACATAGAAGCATGTATATTATTCTTCAATGGATAAATATTTTTTTTTTATAACATCCTCCATTTGCTTTCTATATAACCCTTGTAGCGAGCTTTAGGTCGATGACTCCCAAGTCAGATGATCATAGGGCACCAAGTTTTAAACTCTTGCAGGCTTAATCACTCGAGTTATACAGGATCGAACATATGTCTTTATTTATTTGATGATTAGTGCAATGCCCCTTTTCTTTTAGACACCCAGTTTCTAGAACTAATCTCTAACTTGAAACTTTTACCTCGTTTTTGTCTCATTAGCCTAATCCAATCCACACAACACAATTTTTCACGCATGGAATCCCTACTCATCTTAATGTTCTCCTGTAATAGCTAAATTATCTCCAAACTTCTAAAATGATGGTTTATTAATAAGTGCAATAGAGGTTTTCGGGGTTTACCTATCATGTTCAACTCTACTATGATTCATATATCTCATCATTAGCTTAGCATGCCCAACACAAGTATTGTGCGCAAAAAAGAATACCAAGTTTCCACATAGACAAGTATCAATCAATTTAACTTGCACAATTTTCACAATTCATAGCTATACTGCTTCCAATATTTTCATCATTGTTGGCAAGGCCATTAAATCCACACAAGCACACAAAATTCTAAACTACTACTACAAATGAGTAAAACTAAGAATAACTCAACAAAACGAAAAACTAGTTTTTTTTTTTTCACACAATCACACAAAAGTAGAAACTGCAGTAATATGATGAGTGATATATTAACATATTCCCACCCCTAAACGTATACAGAACATTGTCCTCAATGTTTAAAGAATAATAAAATGCAAACTTAGCAGCGCATAAAATTAAGGACAAATTCAGAGAAGGTAAAGAAAAAAAAGGGTGAGGAATACTCCCCTGATCGATGGGGATGCGAATGTGAAAATGGTGGAGGAAAAAGAAGTGTGGACTATGCATAGACTCTTTTATTACCTGTAGAGACGATGAAAAAGTAATCTTATTAAAAGTTATATAAAGAAAAACTTGAAGAAGAAATTACCAATCGAATGTTTAAGGCAAAATAAATTAAAGGGCAGAAACGATGGGTTGCCTCCCATCCAGCGCTAGTTTATAGTCTATAGCTCGACTCTACCATGTTGGTCTGTTAGGATACATCGAATATAGCCTTGGAGGTCCTGATTAGCTTCTTCAATGACATTTTCTTTCTTACTGCAGCGTTCTTCCAAACGTTAGCCTTGTCTTTATCTGTGTCATCTGCTTTTCCCTCATCAATTGCCTCAAACTCAATAATGTAGCCTTCTTGCTTCTCAAGATTTTGTTCAGGTTGAAAATGCACATTATGGTCATCAACAGCATTTGAAAAGTCTTGAAACACAATTGTCTTCTGTAACAGCTCTTCTACCACATCAATTTGATAGCAACTATCTGACTTGACATGATCATCCATGACATCGAAGACGCTGAACGTGATATGCTCCTCGCCAAATCTCAAATTTAACTAACCCTGTTCAACATCTATTAGAGCTCTACTGGTAGCTAGGAATGGCCTGCCCAAGATAAGTGGGATATCCTTGTCTTCTTCCATATCCAAAATGAGGAAGTCCGCTGGAAAAATGAATTTGTCCACCTTAACTAGCACGTCTTCAATTATCCCCCTCGGATATACAAATGATCGATCAGCTAACTGAAGTGTCACCGTGGTTGCTTTGGCTTTGCCTAGTCCAAGTTTCTTGAAAACAGATAGAGGCATTAGATTAATACTTGCACCAAGATCACAAAGAACTTTATCAAAGTAGCATTCACCAATAGTACAAGGTATAGTAAAACTCCCTGGATCTTTCAGTTTTGGTGGGAGCTTTTTCTGAATTACGGCACTGCACTCCTCTGTTACCATCACTGTCTCATGTTCACCTAGCTTTCGTTTCTTGGATAGAATATCTTTCAGGAACTTGGCATAGCCAGGCATTTTGAATAGTGCTTCTGCAAATGGGATATTTATATGGAGTTTCGTGAAAATTTCGAGGAATTTCTTGTATTGTTGCTCCCATTGATGCTTCCTCAACCGTTGTGGGAATGGAATGTGTGGCTCATAGGGATTTATCTACTTATCTGGCTCTTGCTGTGATTTTTCTGAACTCTCTCTTACTGGTATCTTCTTAGTGTTGTCAACATGTTTCTCTTTCTCTTCTTCAGACGACTTCACTTGCTCGTTATTTGCACCTGGTCTCTTGACATGTATCTCAGGCAGCTGAATTCCACTTCGTGTAGTAATGGCTTGAACATGCTCCCTAGGATTTATTTCTGTGTTGCTTGGCAATGCACCAGGTACCCTTCCTGTCATAGAGAGAGCTAATAGTCCCATTTGAGTTTCCATATTCTTAATAGCTGCACCCTGATTCTGGAGGTTTGTTTCAATCTTTCTCATGAATTGATTTATGGTTTCCATGTACTTATCAGTCTTTTCCATGAACTTCGCAAACATATCTTCCAACTGAGGCTTCCTCTCTTGCTGAAATTGCCCTTGCGCCCGATTATGATTCTGATTATGATTTTGGTTTCCACCCCAAGAAAAGTTCGGGTGATTTCTCCATCTCGGATTGTAAGTATCAGAGTGAGGATTGTTCTGCTGACGTTGACCCCATTGAGCAAAATCTACATGTTCCATCCTTTGTGTGAGGATAGGGCATTCAGTTGTACCATGCTCTGCTCCACATTCTTCACAATTTGGTTTCTTCACTTGTGCTGAATTCACGGTCTGAGTTATGCCGTCTATCTTGTGAAACAACGAGTCAATCTTTGCAGACAATGCTAAATATGTATCTACCTCATATACTCCAGCTACTTTCTTTGGACCCACTCTATCTGAAGACCAAATGGCTGAGGCATTAGCCATTCTCTCGAATAATTCCCAAGCTCCCTCGACTGATTGAGTAGTTAGGGAGCCATTTAATGAAGAATCCACCATGCTTCTAAAAGTTGGTGTTAGTCCGAAATAGAAGTATCTGACTTGTTCCTTCTTATCATATCTATGTTGAGGACACTTTCTTAGCATGCCCTTGAACCTATTCCACGCTTCATCAAGTGATTCGGTTTTGTGTTAGCTAAAAATGGATATGTCATGCCTCAGTCTCGCCACTTTAGCCGGTGAGAAGTATTTTGTGCAGAATTTATGAGCCAAATCGTTCCAAGTAGTTATGCTAGCCACCAGAAGTGAATCGAGCCATTCAAGTGCTTTATCTCGAAGAGTTAGTGGAAACAACCTTAGCCTGATTGCATCTTCTGATATCCCTGGGTATTTGAAGTGTTGACACATATCTAAGAAACGGGATATATATGTATGTGGATTCTCGTTGGCTGTCCCATAAAATTGATGTCAAAGAGTTGGATGATATTTGTCTTCAGTTGAAAGTTCGGTTGTCCGAATGCTGGGTACACGATGCTGGATTAGCTTTGAATGACGAATGGTGTCAAGAAATCTCCAAGTGAAGCTTCCCCATCATACTGAGCTTCAGCATTGGCTGAGGCCGCACGATCTATCCTTGGTTCCCGTTGCTCGTCAGCCATTTGTATTTGTCTTTGATTGACCTGATGTACTGCTCTTGCTTCCCCCAGTCTGCGATGAAAAGTTCGTTCAATTTCCAAATCAGCCTGGAGTAATCCGCAGTTGATTGATCTTCGTATGCAATACCTGATGAGGCAAAAACAATAGTAGCACTTAGCTCAGCCTAAGCACTTGAACTCAAAATAAAATAAAATAAAAACTGAAGGAAGACAAGTTCGAATTAGTGTCTAAATTACAAAAATCAAGTTAATGCTCAATCCCCGGCAACGGCGCCAAAAACTTGTTCACGAAAATACGTTTCGAATTTAAATCCCGCAAGTGTACAGATCGTTCACAAATAATAAAGTGAAAATTCAAGAATTTTGAATATTGTTCCCACGAGGATTGATTTAAAGTGATTTTTATTATGTCGACCTTAATCGAATCTATTAAATTCAAGATGATTGTTTTTTTGATTTTTTGATGAAATTATGACTAATATGCGAATTAAACTAAAATTGCGATCTAAATGCAAGAATAATGGTTGAATGCAAAAGTTGATGAAATTAATGTATGAAAAGCGTACTAGGATCCCGAATCCCCAAGCAAAGTTCACCCCTAACCCCTATATCACAATTTGACAACACTAGGAATTGGTTGAAGAATCAATATTTCTAACATATCCAACAATCTCTTTCGAGTAGAATTGAACCTATTCTAGCATACTATTTGACTATATTTCTATGACAAATGCAATATACAAGAATGCATGAAGTTTGTAAACACTTAGAGATTCACGTAATGCATATCGGTATATTTATATCCTTTATGAACAAAACGATAATTTATACCTTGTTGAGTTTATTTTCCTTCTTTCGAATGTATAAAATAAACCACCCAAACTCACACAATTATCGTGCACTATAATTATGGAGGCAAGAAAGTGTATATAAATCATTCAACATCCATCAAACGTGTTTGAATATCAAATTGTAAAATAGAAATTAAAAGATCACAATGCGAGGTTCATCATTCACCTAGTACATGAAAAGTCTAGCCTAACATGCATAAAATAAAAGAAGAATAAAAATAATAAAGAGAAGATATCACCCAAAAACTAAGAATTAGGGTTGAAATCTTGAATTTTGAATGAAATCCCTTGTTCTCGCCCTCTTCCTTGCTCTTCAATGGTGTTTTTCTCCCTAAGAATGCGTAGCCCCTTCTTCTGGACGAGATTATGGTTATAAAGAAGTCTTAAATGTATTACCATAAGTGTTTGATTCAAATAAGGAAACCAGAATTTTCGTGCTCGGAATGAACCATGCGACTGCATGGTATAAATCCATGCGACAACATGGTTATACAAAATTTTTACTGTTCAACTCCTGTAGATGCTTGTGCGATTGCATGGGTTTTCTACCATGCGACTGCATGGTAGAACTTGTTTTTCCTTTGATTCACTTTTATCCTCAAGTTGGTTTCATCCACCTTTTGGCCTTAATTTCTTCTCCTTCTTCTTCTAACATCACATGATATCACCAGATGTTGCTTAGCTCAACCTCATGCTTGATTCGTCATTCGGATCATCTTTTGAATAATTATATTTTGGTCCTCGGAGTTTCATATTCTTCCATTTTGGCCCTTTTTTCGTTCATTTTCTCATACTTTTCATTCCATCCATCAATGTAATTTTACAAACACAAATTATATCGAATTAAGTCATATTTCAACATATACATCAACATTTTTTTCATGTTTTGTGACCTAAATAAGTGTGTAAAACACACTTATCAAATATATATTGTGACCTCTTAAAAAATATTGTAACATATATTTCTATTAAACATGTAATAGTCATAATTAACACAAAATTTATAGTAAGTCACCTACTAATCACAAATCATACAAGATCACAATCACATGAGACATAATTTGTGAGTCACAATCACGTCATTAATTGAAAATCACACATTTAATATGTCGCAAATTATTTATTAGTTAAAATTATCCAATTACCTGGTGACATACACTATTCACCCCACCTATCATACTCACTGTCAGTACCACCTTAAATCCATACCACACTACCACTACAACAAAAACAACATACGGCAACGTTTGAACGTGTGTTGCAAATTCAAGTGTTGTCGTAGAGTGAGAGGTCTACCGCAACGTTTGTCAAACGTTGCGGTATCCATCTACTAAAACAAATGCTTACAACTTAGTCGTATGTAATCAAATGTTACATAATTCTAATAAACAAAAATAAGGGATATGATTCAATACAATATGCTAACATCATTAGCATACTCAAAAGGTTTACATCATTACCCTATTAAAAAAAAATTGCAATCACAGTTGACCAACAAAAAAAGATTACAAAACATTCGATTCATATTTGAATTTGCTTCTGTGACCGCAAGTTGTCCCAAAATTAATTTCACTCCCTGCATATGACAAAAGTAATAAGGGTATAATTAGCATGTAAATCAACTATTAACAATATGCAATGTCAAAAAATATCAACTCTCAATCATAGCTTATACAATATGCTAGTTAAAGAACATCAACATCCAACAACATGTTAGTTAAAAAAAAAATCAACAAGACAACTTTGACATGTCCTAACTGTGACTAACTTTTATGAAAATTTTGACAGAGTTCCCCTGTAAGGTAGACTGAAACCACCCGAACTTTAACCAATACCATCAAACCAGTGCATATAACATAGGATACACCAGCTCCTCAAAAGTACATTCTAGCTAAAGAATATCAACATCCAACAAAAACATGCTAGCTAAAGAATATCAACAAATACCAAATCTCAGCCACAACTTACTTCTACAATATGCTAGCTAAATAACATCAACAATGCAACTTTGACATTTCCTAACTGTGACGGACTTTTATGAAAATTTTGACAGAGTTCCCCTGTAATGCAGACTAAAACCACCTGAACAATAGGCAATACCATCAAACCAAAAACATATAATTTAAAATAGGGTACACCAGCCCCTCAAAAGTAGATTCTAGCTAAAGAACATCAATATTCAACAAAAACATGCTAGCTAAAGAACATCAACAAGTACCAAATCTCAGCCACAACTTACTTCTACAATATGCTAGCTAAACATCAACATCCAACAATATGCTAACTAAATAACATTGACAAAGCAACTTTGACCTTTCCTAACTGTGACTGACTTTTATGAAAATTTTGACAGAGTTCCCCTGTATTCTAGACTAAAACCATCTGAACAATAGCCAATATCATCAAATCAGTTCATACTATTTAAAATAGGGTACACCAACCCCTCAAAAGTACATTCTAGCTAAAGAATATCAACATCCAACAAAAACATGCTAGCTAACGAACATCAACAAATACCAACTCTAAACCACAACTTACTTCTACAATATGCTAGTCACAACTTGTACACTTCATATATATTGCTCATGAACATTAAAAATGAGAAAATGCAATTCCCCGAAATAGAAATAGATTCACATACTTTCATCAAAGAAGTCTAATACTACTCTTTGGCCAAGCAACAGTACTTCCCACAGCTTCGCGAAGAGTTCGAATTTCATCCGTAGGTCTGTACAAGGTCAATTGATCCATATACACTTCTTCAACCCAAACCTTCCAACAGTCTCTTCCGAGTGGCAAGTGATGCACCTTCGAACTTGGGTCTGTTGTTGCAATTCTCCCTTCTGCTACAACTCCTTCCTCCTCAAACATGTACCAATGAAGTAGATGACACCTAGCATTTTCCACATGTGCAATACCTCCTTGGACACCACTTCCTTGGTGTGACTACAAATTCATAGTAAATAGAAAATATGTTTTTTATATTAGTATACTTCAGTCAAAATTTATAAGGATATACCTTGTAATAATGTAAGATACAAAAACCTGAGGAGTAAACGCATTTGAATTCCCATCCTCCAGATTCTGAAAAATGATACAAAGATTATAAAAGTTATTCTACATATACTTGGATGTATTACGTTATATTATCACAGTATAAATAATAGTCAACAGTTCTAACCTGTTGACTTAACTTGAGAAGTGCTTCAACCTTTTCTTCTAGTGCTCTCATCCTTGCCGATTGAGTTTGTAATTGACTTTTAAGTTCTCTAACTCTCCCATTACTTTGAATTTGTCCATCTACTTTTGATGGTGCAACTCCAAATCTAAGTCCTCGAACTCTTCCATGACGTTCAGGGCCCAACACTCGAGCAACAGCATCGTCGCGGATGGAATCTTCTGTTGATGTATTAGAAATTGATTGAGCACAATCTTCAATCTTTTTCTGCACTCATGTAAGGAAGATTTTATACTAACATGTGATATAATACAACCATTTTTAATGTGATATAATATGAAATTTGAAATAATACACATACCAAAGTCTCATCAACTGCTTCATTTATTGGTTTTCTATCCTTCCTAAGATGTCCATGAGTCCATCCTCTAGTTCTTAATCCTTTGATATTTGGATTTTGTTTTTTCTGCAATGCAAATCTAGTAATTAGCATATACTACTATGGTTGAATTTTCAAGTAAGAAGATTAAATGTGTTTGTAATTGTACCATTTCATGAGCTATACGTGGATAACCCTTTCGACCCATAGTGTGGAGAAGCTTCTGATTACTTCTCAAAATGCTAAACTTGTTGCTTTTTTCCTATTAAGAAAACAAAAAAGTATACTATTAAGTCGAATTATAAAGGTTTTAAGCTTCATATGCAAATATACTTACATGAAAGTCAGCAGAAAGAGTATCCTCAACAAATTTCTTCCACGCTTCTTCAGAATTAATATTCTTTGGTCTAAGAAGAGCAATAGTGCGTGCTTTATTCATAGATGATTCGACTTGAGTTCTGATTTGTGTTCTCAACCTTGATTTAAATGTCCTCCAATACTTTCCCATACATTGAAATGTCATTTTTTTATGACAATCACTCACATTGAACCTTTGCTGAATTCGTGCACAAAAAAAATTAAAAACGAATCAATGTGCTTCATAGAGTTCTAATTGTAAAAGGTAGCTAAGAAATATACCTGTATGAAACTCCAAAGTTCAATTTTTTTTCTTTTCATCCACCGAAGGCCAATCTTTACTTACAACAGACACATGTTCTCGTACCATACAAATTTATCTGAGTTGTAGCCAACTACTTGCCCATATTCATTAAACTCGAGCTCCTTCTTCTGATAATTCTTTTCGGGAATCATCTTCGCTTGGGTTAGACCCCTTTTCTTTTTCAGCACATTTATATTTGATGGTGGCGTGTTTTGCTCATCATTATTTGGAGTGGATATTGTATGTTCTGGTTCGATCGAAGGTCTTAATCGTTTATTAGTCTCTCGAATTGCAGCAGCAATTGCAAATCTTCGTCGTTTCGAATTCTTAGTAGTTTGTGTACTTGACTTTACGAATGCAACATGAAAACAAAAGGTAGTTTGAAGTTATTTTTGAAACTTACTACATATCTTACATATTATAGGAAAAAACAATTACATCGCCTTTGCCCATCGTATGCAACCTATTTCGAAAGATTATCTAGAGACGAAATAAAAATTTGCAACATCAAAAGAAATTAAAATTAGGTAACTTAACAAATTCTAAACATTATCTGTTTCGTACAATCATAATATTTCATCTATTGCATGTTAAGATATAATATAAAAAAAATCTATCCATGAACATATTCGTTAAAAGCAAATAACACAAGGGAGGTACCAAAGCAATCTATGTATCACATAATACACCTTCGACGTCCATCCTTGCATAATTCTCATCCTCATCAAGATTGTCTGTAATTAACTGTGTAATGTCTAGAGGAATAGTTCCCTCGAAATCGAACTCTTTTCCCATGTGTGATGCATGAAACTCTCTTTGTGGCGCTTGCAAAGCAACGTAGCAACTAGATGTTTCATTCTCCCTAGAATAAAAGACTTGTTTCGCCTGTGTTGCCAAGATGAAAGGATCATTTTCAAATTGCATGTATCCCTCGTTAAGGTTAATCAGAATGTATCCATCTTCCTTTTTTATTCCATTCGAGATATTTGCCCAATCACACTTGAATAGTGGAACATGAAACATGTTATGGTCGAGAACTATAACATCACGCAAAACTCCATAGTAAACAACTTGCCCAACTACATGTGCATTATCTTTTGCACTAGATCTACAAATGGTTGTTGCTTCAACTAAAATGCCACTATTTTGAAGAGATTTTTCTGCATCTTTAGTATGAAACCGATGACCATTTATTACAAAACTAGAATATGACATGGATTGACATCTAGGACCACGTGCAAGCCACTTCAGATTGTTTCGGAACGTTGTCCGTCAACATCTGAACTTCAATCGTTTTAATTTAAAAAATGTTAGAAATAAAATATCAATATCACAACAAAGATGATAAGTTATTTTTAGGTTTATTCGAACCTTATCATCCAACCAGGAGGCAAACGAATAAATGTGCTTCTTATGCAGTAAAAACTCATTTCTTTGTAGTCATTTGTCCTTCTTGAGTTCATCCAAATGCATCCTAAGGTAAAGACAATATTAAGTCTTATGTATATATATGGTCGAACAACTAAAAATTTATTAGACGTAGATATTTAATAACATACTCTACATATGGTTGAACTTCTGTACTATTTAGCAACACATAGCGATGAGCAACTTTCAACATCTCTTCAGATAGTACAATAGGCTTCCCTTTAGATATTGTACGCCCTACAACCAAGAAATCACTCTCATATGCTTCATTGCGTGCAGACTTAAAGCCTATTTCCGATGTTTATGTCATGTATTTGCTACAAAACTTCGCATTTTCTTCCACAATATATCGTTCAGCCATGCACCCTTCAAGTTGTGCACGATTCATGACATACCCTTTCAACACTTTCATATACCTTTCAAATGGGTACATCCAACGATATTGTACTGGTCCACATAAACGAACTTCTCTCCCAATGTGAATTGTTAAATGTACCATTATATCAAAGAAGGAAGGCGGGAAATACCTTTCCAACATGCATAAAGTTTCAGCAACGTCTTCCTCTAATTGTTCGATCTTATTTCTATCTACAACTCCTTGACATACTTCATTGAAAAATCTACACAATTTAAAAATGGAATTCCTTGGACCTGTAGGTGGAATTCCTCTCAGCATAACTGGTAGTAATTGTTGCATTAAAATGTAACAATCATGAGACTTGAGTCCAACTATCTTACATTCTTCTACTGAAACGCAATTTCCAATATTAGATCCATAACCATTGGGTAATCTCAAGTTAGCAAGCCTTTTACAAAATGTTTGTCTTTCTGCACGTGATAAGGTGTGAAGAGCAGTAGGTAGGTAGAATTTATTTTCTCTACTCTGAGGATGTAAATCATGCCTAATGTTCATAACTTCCAAATCCTTACGAGAGTTAATGCCATCTTTTGATTTTTCTTTGACATCCAAAAGGGTACTAATGATACTATCACAGATATTTTTCTCCACATGCATCACATCCAAATTATGACGTACGAGTAAAATCTGCAAATCAAACATCAATTTTAACCATGGTAACTAGATGCAAGTAGAAGTATTAAATATTACAGCAGTTACCTTCCAATATGGTAGATCGTAAAATATAGACTTCTTCTTCCACGTTACGGTAGATTGAGTTGTATTCTTCTTCCTCTTTCGCTTACCATGTTTCCCCCAATCATTTGTAATTTTATCAACTTCAACATAATCTTCTTCACCATTTTTTATCTTCGGCTTAATACCAGTTTCAATATTTCCATTAAACCAGCTTTTTTTCATACGAAATGGATGATTAAAGGCGAGAAATCTTCTATGTCCCATATACGAAAACTTTCTACCATTCTTCAACCATAGTGAACATGTGTCTTCACGACAAATAGGGCATGCAATTTTTCCCTTGACAGGCCATCCAGATATATTTCCATATACAGGAAAGTCATGAATAGTCCACATCAAAATAGCTTTTAAATTGAATGTAGACTTTGTAACTGCATCATACATCTCAACTCCATCACTCCATAATAACATTAGGTCGTCCACAAGTGGTGCCAAATAAACATCAATGTCATTCCCTGGTTTCTTTGGTCCCGGAATCAATAAACTTAGCATCAAACTTTCCTTTGACATGCATAATGAGGGAGGCAAGTTATATATAGTTAAAATTACGGGCCAACAGCTATATTTTGAACTAAGATCTTTGAAATGATTAAACCCATCAGTAGCAAGACCTAATCTAATATTTCGAGGATCTAATGCAAAATGTGGCCACCTTCTGTTAATCATTTCCCAACTCAATGAATCAACCGGATGCCTAATTTTACCGTCTGAACTTTTATTACTTGAGTACCATCTTAGTTGTGTTGCCATCTCTTCTATTCCGAACATCCTCTTAAGTCTTGGTATTATAGGAAAATAACGCAACACTTTTGCTGGAATGTTTTTCTGAATTTTTTTAGTCCGTTGGTTAACTTTCCATCTTGAGCAACCACATTTTGGGCATAACACAGCTTTTTTGAGCTCCTTCCTATATAGACAACAATCATTCACGCAAGCATGTATCTTCTCATAGCCAAGATCAAATGTATTGACA
Organism: Fraxinus americana; assembly: GCA_035079005.1. Lineage (NCBI taxonomy): Eukaryota > Viridiplantae > Streptophyta > Magnoliopsida > Lamiales > Oleaceae > Fraxinus > Fraxinus americana. The sequence continues at coordinate 29,903,537 of CM068712.1, read as the reverse complement.
AGTTTTTTCATCTCATAAAATGAGTTTGGAAGTGTATTATTCTCTGGCAACATTTCTCCAACAAGCGTTACGAGTTCATCAAAACCACTGTCAGAGATACCATGTGAAGCTTTAAGCTTAAACATAGCAACTGAAGCTGACATCTTCGTGAACGCCCTACAACCAGGATATAAAGGCGTTTCAGCCTCATCAACTAAACTTTCAATCTCTTTCGCTCTTCCATCAGGAGGGTTTTCAGGATCCACATCATATTGTGCATAAAAGTCCTTAAACATCTTATGTGACTCAGGCATTTCTACATCGAGCAAATTTGCTTCACTTGTTTGTTCTCCATGAAATACCCAAACACTGTATGACGGATCCATGCCCTTAATTATCAAATGTTCGTATACTATGTCATAATGGTGATGCATTAGGTTCCTACACCTAACACAAGGGCATACTATCATTTCTGAATTGCAACTTTCACGAGCTCGTTCAACAAACTTCTGGGCTCCATCACGATATTGTTCTGAAAACCTACAAGTTAAACTTCATGATCATTATACATGGCAAATTTTGTTCGATTGATATGTAGATTTGCAATATTTAATTTTAGATGATAACCTTGATAAGTGTAGCCACTCTTTGTCCATTGTATGCAAAGATACTATTAAAACCGAACGAGTGCTAGATCTTTTTCCCAAGTCAGAATTGTTGAAAATTGTTTATTGCAGCTGAAATTCAAAAATAAATAAATAAATAAAGGTCTAGTATTTGTGATCATCAAAACCAAATCAATTCATGAACTTAACATCATGAGCTGTAAACTTGAGCTGCAATTAAGATCACTTTGACAGGCGAAAAAATTATTGACATATTCTCAATAGCTATGTTCAACTAAAAGTTTTGTTGGTGTTGATCATATGGGAGTCCACTTCAAAGTAGCCAAATGAACTTATTCATCAAGAAAGTTAAAAAGCCTGATCATCACCAACAATAGAAAAAAGTGATGATCTAGAGTGTTTGTTACGACCTGGATATCACGATCATCCACCTTCGTCAAACTCTCTAGCCAATGAGGACTCTTCAAAGGCAGTGCCACACATCACTAAGTCGGACACTAGATAAGATAAAGGGAATAGACTCAAGCTTTGCTGCCTATTTAAGGAAGAAAAGGCCCTACGAAAGGGATCGAACATATTAAAATCCTATGTAATACACTATTCGGTTCTTGTTTGGTGAAAATTAAAATCAAATTTTTAATAAATCTCATTAAAAGTTGATAGAAAAATATGATTTTAAAATTGTGAGCACCATGGGCGGAGATAGGGGTGGGCTGGGGTGGGCTATAGCCCACCCTTGCCCAAGCCCAGCCTTTGTAAAAAACAAAAAATTTTGGTTAAAGTATGGGGCCAGGCTAACTTGGAGATCAATTTAAATGATATCAGATCTTTTGCTAAACTTATTTTTTGATTACCTCCATATCAATGTTTTAGTCTTTTTATTTTTATTGTAGACAATATTTTTATAAATTTTAGTTCCATCATCGTTGACAAGTTCCATTTTAGGATAATCAAATGGAGAATGCAACTCAAGTAGAAGACAAAAGGTCCGAAGAGATCTCAGAAAACACCCCTGACAAGAAGCAAGAAACCCTTGAAGACATGCTTTTTAGGCACAAGTACTGCATACGTGTCTAACCTGTATCACTCCTTTCTTATGTTAAATATTGCGCTTCAGTTTGAGGGTTGATGAGCGAGTCTGATTTGATTTGCCTTTGGGAAGATTTGGTAGCCATCTATCCTTGCACCCTTGTTGCAAGTGGGACAATAATCCAATTGCCAATAGATGAAAAAGAGAATATAAAATGTTATTTTAGTCTGTCGATGTAAAAATAGAGAAGGTTGAACAATCATGAATCATATTAGCATTCTAATGCATTCAGGTAATGACATTTGTTAATATTTCCATATTTATTTAATGAGTTGCAGGAAAGAGACAATGGATCTACAGAACAAAGAAATTGCAATGAAAAAGGCAGCAAGGCTAAACAGAAAGCTAAGAAGAAACAAGTTGATGAAGATATATCTAAGCTTTCAACGACACACGCTGAGGAACTGGCTTCTAAAAGATATAGCAATGCTGCTGAGAATGGAAGAGGAAATCTTGACAATTTGGTAAAGGCCATTGCTGGGTTTCAGTCACCACTCAAGCTGACCATTCAAAACCTAGAAAGGGTGTCAAGCGGCGTGAGAAAAGATCTCAATAGGAAGCTGCTAGAGAACAAAGAATACAAGAAGAGCAGAGCAAGATGGTAAATGACCTAATGATTGAAAGCGAGAAGTTAGAACAAAAATTGGAACCCCTTGGATTGATAATTAATGAAATAAAGTCTAATGGGCACTGTCTATACCGAGTTGTCGAGGATCTGTTGGCCCTTCTCTCTAGAGGTTCTTCTCCAGGGACAAGCGAATTTTCTACAAATACACTAGCCTTTTCTTTACAAAATTCACAACAATCAACATCGTCATCATGTCAAATTTTGTTAAATTGATCACAAAGTGGGGAAATTCGAGACAAAGAAGGTGAATGGGTTGTCTAGCAACAATTTCAGCCAATTCAACAATACGTCAATACCCAAACATAGCCAATTTCAACTCAACAATTTCAGCCATATCTATTCAGGCCTCAGCAGTCGGCAAATAAACATCAGCAATACCATTCCAGTTTCAATTCCATAATAGACAACATAGAAAAGGAGCAATAACTGAAAATAGAAAAAGGACCAATTTCATTTCAAGACTCAAGTACTATCGCCAATAATCTAATTGCTAAAGAAATTAAGAAAATACCTAATCTGGGAGGAGGAGAGAACAGAGAGGTCACTGCAGACAGGGGCGGAGGTTCGCGACTTCGCGTTATGGTGGTGGAATGGGTTTTGTTTGCTGTCGCATCTCTGCCCACTGCTAGCTTCACGGTGGCTTCGCACTCGTCAATCGTCACTGCAGGTCGCTGGAGGAGGAGTGAACTGCAGACGGAGGGCGAGGTTCGCGACTTCGCGTTGGTGGTGGAAAGGGTTTTGCTTGCTCTCGCGTTATGGTGGTGGAATGGGTTCGCGTTTTGGGCGTGGAATGGATACCAGTTTCAGCCAACTGCGCTTGACGGATTGGGGAAGAAGTGGTGTATCCTCTGATAATTTTTGTTTACGGGTTATGGATTGGGCCGGTGGCGGGTTGTTGGGTTTGAATTGAAATGGCCCCTTTTCGCAACGTTTGCTGAGTGTTGCGAAAAGTCTCCATTTTCACAACGTTTGCTGAGTGTTGCGAAAAATGAGACTTTTCGCAACACTCAACAAACGTTGCGAAAAGTCACACTCAGCAAACGTTGCGAAAAGGGGTCTATTGCAACATTTTTCTGAAAAACGTTGCTAAAACTCATTTATACTAATTAATGGCAACATTCACTTCCTAAAATGTTGCCAAAAGATCCTTTTGGCAACATTTATCAACAAATGTTGCCTTTTTAATGTTGCGAATGACTCTTTTTGTTGTAGTGTACCTTTACCTCAAATCCATAACCACCACGTCTATCTCAAACAAATCAGCAATTCCCAAGCACTTCAAGACCACCCATGGAAACCTTCCACTAGACCATCGCCAACTGCAGTGTTGCACCGTTGCCAACTATAGCGCCACGACAAGTGACCTCTAGATCTACATCGAAGTCGCCTCCACTTGGCCATTGATCTCCTTACAACAGATCAATCTGAAACTGGAATCAACAAACTAATTCTCGACGAGTTCACAAAATCAATTGTCACTCGAGCACCACCAACGGTGGAGGTGCCGATGTGAGGTTGGCGTAATGGAGTTACAAAGAAAGTATGAAAAAAAAAAAGACTAATTATATTCAAACCACAATTTTTATTTCTTACACCACATTTTAAGGTATTTAGTCTTTGCTCATTATAGCACTTATGTCCTTAATAGTTTTTCATGTCGTTCTTATCCTCAATTTTTTCATTAGCTAACATATATTTGTATTTGATAACAAGTTTATGTTCAAAAGTCCGTTGAAATGACGTAAAATAATTTACTTTTTTTCATTATATTTTTAAAAAGTAAATAATCAAAAAGTGCGAAAAAATATTTTCCGTACATTTCAAAGCATGAAATCAAAATATTTTGATATAAATCAATATCAATGATGAGATGTACTAATCAATGGAATGTTTAATAAAAGAATTCGACGAAAAAAGTTAAAAAAATAATTACTACAATGAACAAAAGTTGAGGAGCATAGTTGCAATTAAAATGTGGTGTATTAATAAAAATTGTGATAACGATATAATCACTATATATATATATATATATATATATATATATATATATATATATATATCCATAACAATCAAACTATATGGATTAATCAGCAATATCGGGAAAAAACTATTATCGAGAAAACTTGATATATAATTAAGAAATGTATTAACTTAAGAGATGACAGTGTAAATTTGGCAGGAAAAAACAACTGTTAACATATATTGGACAGCAGGACTCATGTAATGTAATAAATTCCAGCCATTCAAACAAAATGGACTACATTGCAAATCAAACTTGTCAATACTCAAGGCCTGCATTCGGTAACATGGAAATTTAAATTGATTTTTCACGAATTTAAAAACCAAATTTCACGAGCGTGTGTTTCGTATGCAGGACTATACAGATCATACCAGTATAAACAAAATCGGGATTCTTTTTCTTTAATACTGTCCAAAACTGCATAGTCCCGTTTACCAAACAACCTCGTATATTAAAATTCTGGTACAATGGCTGTACGTATGCCCATTAAAACAAGGGCTAGAGATGTAACACCCAAATATATTTGCTTTCCAAGGTATATAGAGGGTTTATTGTCAGCATTGATTCAAAGTAGAGAAAAGCAAAAGGCATAGACCACTTAATTTTCTTCATACTACCAGAAGAAATTAGTGATTTGAGATGAAGCTTGAGAATCATCCTCATCATGTGATGGAGAATGTATGTGCCTCCCTTCATATGTGGTTATCACCATTCTTGGATCCTCTGCTAGTCGTTCCACACGTTTCTTCACACGACAGTTATCCTGAGTGCAACGATAATAGCTCCTGGATACAGAAAAGTAAAAAACCAATCAGTAGCTTATAAAATTCTATTCAAACTGTTCTCGACCTATTGAAGGACTGCGTGCACACATGCACGTATAAAACACGTGCAACGAAGAATATTGGGGAGGCAATGAATACGTGAAATGAAGGTATAAAGAATGTACGTACTTATGATATTTCTTAAACCAAGATTTGGCCAATGGCTTTACAAAATCATTGTAGGATATCCATCCTACTCTCTCAGGTAAATGAAGGCTTCAACAAGTTCAATTATTTGATGGAAGTATAGAATTTACCAATTAGCATAGCAAAAATTGAAAATGGAAAGTCTGGATGAAAACTTCCTATACTTGATATCAAGTTAAATTATATCGAGGGCCCCGCGATAGAAAAAACAAATTCTTCCAGCCAAGTGGCCCGAGGGCTTGCTGACACCGTTGCCCAAGATATTGAGTGAAAAAGGTATGATTGAATTAAACTCTTTCATATCAAATCACTTGGCTAATCAAGGGTATGCCACTGTGGTTTGGATTTATGCTTTACCTAATGCAAAATAAAAAGAAAAAGGAGATGGAAATTTAAATGGAAGACACTGAAGCAATTGAAAAATGGAAATTGCAGGACACCTTATTATTAGACAGTAGCTTTTAGGCAGAGTGGGCTCTCTTGAGCATGTCCCGAGTCATATAAAGTTAGCACCTTATGGTAAATATGAGGAGAAAATTCTCAAATATTTCTAATCATTTTACAATAAAAGTTCAATTTACTTTTTAACATAAATTCAAACACATGGAAAAGGATCTCCATAAGATCCTCTTGTGAAACACAAAGACAAGTAGATCTAATAATCACTTTTTTTTTTCACTCTAGGGTTCTATTTGAAAGAGTGTGTTCTCAAAACACTATTAAATTGGTGCTATTTTTAAAGTTGCCTTAGCTGATTATTTGGATTATGGATGGCCTGCGTGGCAACCTCCAAATGGCTCGTTGGCTTTGACAAAAATCGTGCTAGTTGAGGAAGGATATAAACTATCTGATCAAATGGATGACTGAAATTTATTCTTGGAATAATTGTTTCATTTAATATGGCTCGACGGTTACTGTAGCCCCCATTATTGGTTTTTTTGTAGTCTCTTCAGTTCCTTCTCTCTGGTTTTCTTCGTTTGAGAGCTTCTTTCTTTCTTCTTCCATTTTTGGCTAAAAATCCTAGGTGTAATCATGTAAAATGTATCCTGCTACAATAACTCTAGGCTTGTGAAGTCTATGTTATTCTACGGTTTGATCAAGATTGGTTAGGGTTGATTGTTGTAAAGGATTTGTGCCTTGTAAATTCATACGGATCAATGATCAAATTAGAGTATTTGAGTGGTTTGATGTACACAATACTTTCTCTTGGAAGACAATTTTGCACTAGTGGAACGGGCTAGAGCCCCTGAGCCCCCCATACTAGGCCTATGGCTGAACTGGGTCAACAATTCTTGGTGTTCTTGTGTTTATATTTTGATTACATTTGTGTGATTGTGCTTTATTTCTGTTTTTGACAAATTATTTCATCAAAAATCCCTACACTATCAAAAATCAGTAAATAAAATTTTGTTATAATGTTTTGCATGGTATTGTGCTAGGCATTTTGATGATGTTATTGGGTTGTTACCTAAATCTGACTCATCAATTATCTTAATGATGAGGATAATAATTAATGGTGACACTGAAAATATTACTTCATTTTTTAGTGATTACATTAATGGAGTCAAGTTAAATCATTTCTAACTTGATTATATATATATATATAGGAAACCCTACCTAGACTTTTAATTTAAAAGCAAGATTATTATACCCTCTACCCCTACTAGTGCCACTGGCTTCCTGCATTTATTCAAATCTGATCCCTTCACACATATGACACTACATTAATGATATATAGGCACATAAATAACAATACCTATCCAGATGAAGATTCAATTAAGCAGGAAGTTAGAGTGAGAGAGAATGGGGGAGGGGGGGTAGGTGGAGATTGAACTGCAAATTTATAAGTTACTAAAATGCATGGGAAATTAAACAGGGAATAATCAATTTGAAAGAAAATGGAAGAGGAAGAAATCTAACCTAGGATGTTGGGTGTTTTTCACTACTTTCTGGCCATATTTTCTCCACTTGTAACCATCATCCAAGACATCTATATCACTCATGGTCTTGAAGCAAAACCTGGGCTCTCTTACCTTTCTTCTTGTCTTAATCTTCTTCATCTTCATTGCCGAAACCCCAAGATAATTTTCCCCTCCACTTCTCTTGATGCTCATGGGATAATTCATTTCCTCCCATGCCCTACTAAAAAAACAAATGATTAATTGGTAAGCAAAACTAGAAAGGACTCACAGTTCGTGTTCTTCATTAATATTGATAAGTGCTATCTAATCCTCTACTGAAAGTGCCAGAAGAGTTTTCGACTTGATGTTTGTGAGACAAAAAGAAAAATTAATTTTTACCAGTAATCTGCAGTGGATCTTTGCGAAGAAAAACATTGGGATCCTGCAGATTGATATGGAATCTCTTCTTTTTGCTTTAGGGCAAAGTACTCGGAAAGGTTAGCCGGTGTATCTACTGCAAGAGAAGGAGGTACCATGGCAAGATTTTTAAGGGATTGACTGCACCCCAATTGAAAAGAGGAAAAGTTTGAATGGATGGGGAAAAATCCAAGTTGTGATGACAAATCTTGATCCTCAAATAAACTCTGGTTGAGCATAGTTTGGGACGCGGTACTGAACATCTCTTCGTTTGTACGTTTAACGGTGTAGAAGATCAGGGAGGACACCAGTTATGTTCGTTCAAGAGGGAGAGAAAACCTTATTTCTGCTGAAGGTGTGTAATGGACAGTATATATGACGTTTGATGCTAGTCTAGGTTAAAGAATAAAAGGGTTTCTCTCAAATTTCTAGAATAGATATAATAAATTGAACAAAGTTTTATCCTGAAAGTAGCAAAATACCACTTGAATACTATACTAGAACAGTCATTTTCCATATCCCACATTCAGCCTGTCAAAATATATGAACAGTGAAGCGATACAAGCTCACATGCAGAACAATAAGAAGGATTAAATTGTAATACTTTTTCCTATCGTGAAAATGTTCACTGCCCTGTTTAATCTTGAACGCTCATAAATTAATTTCTCTACAAGTTATAAATTTGACCAATTTTTAAAAAAGTATATATATTTATTTATTTATTTATTTATTATTATTTTTTTAATCACAGAAATGAAATAAAGTCGCTAAATGGACTATGGAACTACTAATTGTTTTTATATTTTTGTTACTTAGGTGCGTTTTAGTCGAAATCCATGGGAACAACACGTTTGGAATAAGCTCCTACAAGTTTATTAAACCAAAAGATGATAATATATGCTTACAAACAGCGCGAGAACATATGAATAAAACCCGACCTCCAGTAAACATGAATACTTATATAACAATATACAAATTTCCCAAATGAAGTTAGCAAAAAACCAAAACCGGTGGACTCTAAACCTAGTTTCCTTTCTTGTGGCCCCCCGGGGCAACTCAGTAGTGCAAATGACAAGAGTAAGGTAATCTCAGCTGAATTGACAATCACAGTGTAAGGGTTCGATTCCTGCCTCTTACAAGGTATAGAATTGGACTCTTGCACCCTGCCCTACTGAGACATATTCTACGATTTACCTCCTTCACAATGTTTTAGGAGCAGGGTGGGGCGGGGCGGCTTCCTTTCTTGTTTATATATGTGCCTATATAACCAGTACTATAAAGTAAAAGTAAAAAGAAAAAAACTTTGCATCATGCATAGACTTTGTTTCATTTTAACTTTTAAGTCAACTATGTACGATATGCCCCATTTGACATTGAAAGCATGGAATATCAGTAGTGTCTTATAAGGTCAAAAATAATACATAAGGAATGTTGGGCAAATGAGCTCTATTATCGATGTCTTTTTACTTTTTGTTTTTTTACTAGAGCAAATGAGTCATTCACTTTTCTTCCGTGGGTTGTGATCTTACATGGATCCAATGGTAAAATTAAAGTAACTAGATAGATGAGTACAAAATAAAAGTGAAATAAATTAAACCCTTGTCCAATCGCTATTTTTGACAAAAATAAAAAATAAAAAAATGATTATTAATATTAGTGATTTGATGGCACCATACAATTTATTACATTTTTTGAAGGACAATTTTTTGCAAGGATTGCAAGTGTCATCTATCGACTCATTTGTGTCTTTTACTCCAATTATCATTTCGTTCTTTATTGAATTATGAAGGTAAATTACTTTTAATTAGCATGTTAATGGAAGGGGTAAATCAATCTTTAAAGAAGCCAACTAAAGGGCGCATTTGAAAATCTTGTATTGCGTATAACATATGGGTAATGCTACATGTACACACACACTTTTACACAATCTTTTACACCTCTCTCACATGGAGGGGGGTCCACGATTATTTTATTATGTGTGGGCCCCCCTCCATGTGAGAGAGGTGTAAAAGATTGTGTAAAAGATTGTGTACACTTAGCATTATTCATAACATATGCAATAGGAATCTTGCAGCGTGCAGATTCTTTTGGCTGAAATATTTTATGACGTATCTCTACTCTGCAAAGTATCAGATTTTGATGAGTGTTTGATTTTAATCACGATAAGATATGAATTAATTTACAAAAAAAGGGGGAAAAAAGGAATGAATATCTAGGCTTCTTTTTGCCACCCAATCCCATAAAACGAAAAATATCGAGAGCAATGATGGAAAATCCCATCCTCCGTGAATTATTAATGATGGGGGGCCTATTTGACAAGAAAAAAGCTTGTTACCTTTACATATACTTTTTGCCTAATTAATTAGCTTATTATAAATATATAAAAGCTCTCATTTTCTAACCTCACTTCTACCCACCATTTCTCAAGTTCCAAACAACACATGATTATATTGTTATGATATCTTCATTTACAAAAATTAATCTCTGTTAACATCGTATAGGAAATTGTGTTTGTGTCATCATTTATGGATGAAGGAATTTGGCATAGATGGCACAATCAACTTCGTGTCATTGGGTAACATTTGAAGCTAATTAATGCCCTCCCCCAATTCACTCATTTTCTTTCGAAAAATGCTATTCATCCCCAGTGAGAATGCATCCACAATTTATATGGATGTAAATGATAGGTTAAATGATAGGTAAAATTAAATGACTTATTTAATTTCATCTATTATTTAATATCACATTAACGCCACATAGACTAGGGATACATTCTCAGTGAGGATGAATAACATTTCTCTTTTCTTTCTATATATCAAGTATGTAGTATTCTTGTACTCCCTCCGACCCATAAAAATGATCTTGTTTTCCTTTTTCGTCTTTCCCAAATTATGGTCTTGTTTCTTATTTAAGAGTGTAATCAATATATTAGTGTCTTAATATGCCCATATTTAATGTGCTTTGTTATTACAAGAACTTGTTTAATTTCCCTTTTTATATAAAAAAAAAATGAATTTTAGAATAGTGTATTGATCAGGAATGTGTTAAAAAAAATAAGAAAAAGTTTTGGGTTTGCGTGTAATATTATATTGAAGAATGTGTGGTTGAAATGTTGTTAAAATACTATTCAAAAATGAATTTGTTTCCCCAAAAAAGGGGCTCAAACAAGGGCTTAATATAAACCACTACATTATTCAATTGTAGTTGGAACAATAAATTAAATATCAAAAAAAACCATTTCGTCTTCCATGATATTTAATCATTTGTATTTGTATTAGATGACTATGGAATGTTAATTACATTGACTCTTGCATTAGACTAAGTACCAATAATTGTTTAATTACCTTAAAAATTTTGTACGCATAATTTAATTACCTTGAACCATTAATGTAAATGTATATTAGAAAAAATGATAGTAAAATTTATTATTTCAACCATATTAACTAAATTCTCTTAATCTGTGTAAAAAAAATAAAAATGACTTCCTTTCACAAGAGATGACAAATTAATGCACAAGAGATGTTAATTTCTTCTATGTGACAAAAGAAAGAAAAGTTAGAAATTCCATTTCATCATTAATGTTTATGATAAAAGCGACTTGTAAATTTTTGTAATTTTGAAGTTAAATATGGCATTTACATCCATGATCAATTGAATTATAAGTGTGAGTCTGCCTAACTATTTCATATTTTAGTTTCAGCAAGACAAGTATATTTATCTACCTTACAGTCTCGTTTGATTTGAATTAAAATTCAATTAAAATTTCAAGTCAAAGTCAACAATTAATTTTAATCAGACATTTCAGAGGGTCCACAATTTTTCAACCACATATTTCATCAACATTTATCAAAATCTACTAAAAATTCGATTTTAATCTATACCAAACAATATTAACCGTTGTATCAAAATTAGAGATATTTAACAAAAAAAAAAAAATTATATCTTCAACCATCTTCATATTTAGAGCTTGTTTGGGTGGAATTAAAATTGAAAATATAGTCGTTATTGGGTCTCACTCGTTTAATAAAAGTCAACAATAACGACTAATTTTTCAATTTTAATCTCTATCAAACAAGTTCTTAAATAATTAACATTCGTTCCCGAAATCTCCAAGGATTATCAAATTCCATTTTTGTTTAATAAGCAAGTTTTCAATAATTTAAATTAATTAATGATGCGAGCCAGCCCCGTTAGCCAAAATTATTTTTCACTTGAGATGATTTTTTGGTATGAAAAATTGTTTTAACGTGACACTTGCGTTTGCATGACATCATTGCTTAGCAATTTATAAAAGTGAGCTCCATTTTTACTTTTTATTAGCATAAAACAGACACAGAGAATGGTGTCGGCAAACAGACATCATTTCGTTTTGTCTTTTCTCACGTAGGTGGTCATCATTTCTCTCTCATTTTTCCTCATAAATAATTAACATTCGATTTATTACCATTTCCGTACTTTACTTTTATTAAACATATAGCCTTAACAATCAAGCGATGTTTTACGTCAAGTTTGATATCACGTGAGTTGACGAATTTTTATACATTAATTTAAATAATTTTTTTTTCAATCATTGACAAAATTTTCTGCACATGAGGATGCTGTCAAAAAAACTGTCAACCAACAGTGTACAAGAAGCATAATTCTAGTCGTAAAGTGACTTGGAGCCTGTTTGGTATGGATTTTGATTTTCTACAGTAAATTAATTCTCATTTTCAACCACACATTTTTCAATAAAATAATATTTTTCATCACATCAATAATTTTTTCTTCTTTTTCAACCACACATTTCCCATCATATTACTATTCAAAAATCAATTCTTCCCCCAAAAATCTCTACCAAACACACTCTTGAATTATAAACATATTCTTTTTCTTGTCAATTTTTAATCGATTTTATATACTTCTAGTTATTTTAATGGAAATAATAGAATTAAATTTACTTTTAAAAGTTTTAATCAACTCGTTCTCAATATTTAAAAATTAATATGCAACAGAATACAAAAGTAACCTAAGCCCATGTTTGATAGTAATTTTAATCTGAATTTTTATTAAAGTTAAAATCAGTAATTAATTTAACTATATATTTCATGGGCTCCACAATTTTTTAATCACATATTTCATTAATTTTTATCAAAATCTACTAAAAATTTGATATTAATCTCCATTGAATAGCGGCTAAGTAACTTTTAAATCTTTAACAAAATTGTCAATAGGTCTTTTGGGGTTAAAAATCCAAATGACCATTGCACTTTGTACAATGTTTTTCATTTGTCATTAAATCTTAAAAGTTTTTAAGATAGTAATTGAATTCATCAAATCGTTAGTCCATGACCATAAATTTTAATTTTTTTTTTCGAATGATCACCAAACTTATCAAATCGAAATCTTATTGGCCTTTAAACTTTAATTTTTTTTTTATGATCGCTAAACTTATTAATGTTTTTTTTATTATTTTATCCGTTTACCGCATTTTTAAACACGTTTTTGGATGATTTATTTTCACATATACAATATTGTGCCATGTTAATGTTTTCGTTTGTCACATCAGTGAGTTCGTCGATTTTTAAACGGTGAGTTATATTAAATGATTGATGTAATAACAATTTGATAAGTTCGGTGACCATTTAATTTTTTTAAAAAGTCTAATGGCGAATGAGATGACGATTTGATAAGTTCAGTAACAATTCGAAAGACTTTTAAAGTTTAATGACCAATACAAAATATTGTACAAAATTCAATCATCATTTGGACTTTTAACCCGATATTTTGAGAACAATAATTCAAATTAATTGAGTAAATAAGTACTAGTAGAATTTCCACATATGATGACACAAAACGCAATAGTTGTGATTCTATTGAAATTAATATCTATTGATAATTTTGAAAAAAATTAATAATAACGATGCTATTGGTAATCATCAACCCATAAGTGATTATCGATGATAATGTAGTTTGTGATTTTGATAAAAATCACTGATGATACTTCAATTATTGACGAAAAATATATGAAAATTGGCAATTTTGATTGAAATCAATATATAATTATCGGTATTGATACCATTGGTAATTATCGGCACACTTTTGTAAGCGATTATCGATGATATTATTATCGTTGGATGTTATTTCAGTGACCTAGGAAAAGCCACCAATTAGAATTTTTCTATTTATATTATTGTTTCTTTATAATATTATTGACTTATAAACATTTTTTAACTTTTATTTTGTTTCTGACATAATTTGTTAAACAATTTTTGTTTCTAACTTAAAAAATATTTGTGATTATTTTTTAGTATTTTAGTTCTTAATATAAAAATATCATAAATATGCAAATTCTAAAAATTGAGGGCCTTTGATAAATCGATGCCTTAAAATTGAGCCAACTCCAAGTAGCTTATCCAAACTTGTTTTAAAAAAAAAAAAGTTAATTAAAAATGACACTTGCTCATGTTTAAGCTCAACTAACATGTTCATATGAGGTTTACTAAAAGTTTATCAATCATGTTATATGTACATTATCTTTTATATCATTGTTTACAACTTTACATTGTGTTACGTAACAACACATTATTGGAAAATTTTAAAAATAAAAATAAAAGCACTTTTCCCTCTTACAAAGATTTGAAAACAAAAAGGATGTCGACTTCAATATAAGAGAAAACATGGACGAGTAGCATTATTGAAGTTCTAAAGTAAATATATCCAAAGACTTTTACAAGCCCCTGTTTGGTTTCACTAAAAAATTAGAATAAAATCAAAGTAAAAGTAAATAATTAATTTTAACCAGATATTTCATGAAACCTATAACATTTCAATCACAAATCTATTAAAAAATTAATTTTTATCTAAATCAAACCGGGTCTAAATCTTATGAAGTCTATATTGAATAACTCTTAATTATTTAATTCTGTTGAATTTTTAAAGTCTAAATTAAAAAAGTCCCATCATATTTTTTACTCAGACAATGACTGGTTTGGTATTTTACCTTGTGGGGTCTTTGTTTTCTATATTACTTTCCCATTTTTTTTAGGGAAAATTACAGTTACGGTGCTAAATTTTTCATTTAGTAGCAGATTTTGTTCAAACTTTTTATTTGCGTCATTCACGGTACCATGCCTTTTAAAAACTCTCACCGAGAGTCCAAATTGATGATTTCTATTAATTTGACCGTTAGTTGATTGAAGAATTGATTTTGACCATAATTTTGACTAATTTTAAGGTTAAAGTGGCAACTTTACATTTTTTTCAACAAAAACCACAATTATAACATATTAATAATTAAATTTAAAAAACAAAAATCAAAGAAAAAAATATTTTCTTCTTTTTCCCTCTACACCTGTCCTCTTCACCACCCACCAAAATCAAATCTAAAAGCCATTGCCACCGTCATCTTCTGCCACCATTGCCACCGCCAAAGCCACCAGCGCCACCACCTCAAAAGAAGAAAAATTTAATTGTGTTATGAATGCCCAAATTGTTAAGTTAAGGCAATGATCGTGATGGCAGTGTTCGGAGGCACTCCATTTATTTGCTCTCATTCTTCAGTACATTTTCAAAATCATGAACACAAGCTCGATTTATCGGGTGGTACTACAAGAGCCAGAGTGAATGCTTCAAAATCATCATAATCCTTGAACACGCCCTCAAAACCAACATCACCGTCTCAGAAGGTTTTTGGATTAAGTTTTGAGCACTGTCAATTTGATTATATGTTAATTTGAGGCAGTCAGTCGCGGATTGGAGAAAACACGATATGAATTTCTAGTCTTCTCTTGCGAGTCCTTCACGCACTTGCCTTACCTGAATTTAGCCAATCCTACTCTTCTTCTTCTTCTTCTTCTTCAGTAAGTGGTGGTGTAAGTGAGTTCTTGCCATGGAACTGTGGTGGTGGCTTTAATAGGTTCTTGCCATGGCTGTGGCAATGGTGTTTCAATCTCTTTTGCTGGAGGAATCGTCATAATGGGTATGATCTGGTGTGTTAGTGGGTTCAATCTCTTGCTTTGTTTCAATGGTGGGAATTTGTTGTACAGTAGCTGTTGTAACTTTTTTATCGGTGGCGATGATAGCACTAGTTGTAGGAGATATTACACCGATATTGTGCATATTATATTCATCAAGAGCATGCCGTTAATATGCGTGAAATCGAAACATCATTCGACTTACCGAAATCTGATTTGAGAAGATAAAATAGCGATTTATCGACTTCGAATATAATAATATGAATTCTTCAGCTCCCAATATGAGTGAACGCATGTTGTTCTTCAATTCAAACCCTTCAATAAAACATATAAATAAATTAACCATATTCTGAAATCAAGCATAAATAAAATCAGAAATGAGAAAAATGAAATGCAAGTGATGCGATCGGTCGAAGCGAGTGTTTGACACTTTTTCCTTAAGATGAATTTGCCCCGCATCGGTGCTAACGGTTTCTCGACAATCATCTCCCAAGATACAACGACCACGTCAAGCCATAGGAGCACTCCGAATAACTTAGACCAACGAACTCGAACGGAGTTCCCTCTCTACTATAACCATGATTTTGATGTGAGAGAAAATCACTTCTATAAAGTGTTTTATGCAAAACTAAAGTAACCATGATATGAAACTATCAAATGAATTGTTTGTTGTGTAGTAAATCCAAACACAAAGGGAATCCATATATATAGTAGTTGGAACATCCATACCAAGAGACACATCTCTTGAATAATCATAATTATTGGAAGTTACTCATACCAAAAGTCATGCTCTCCAAGAGTCATGATCCATATGAAAAGACACGTCTTTTCATCTACATTCTCTAGAATATTCCACAATATTCTACACAATTCCAATAATTTCAAGTATTAAGTGGTTTAAGTTTGGCTTAATTTCTCATTCACCAAACAAAGAATTTCCACTTAAATCATTTCAATTGGTCACAACCAATTTCCAATACAAAATTCTAACAATCCCCCACATGAATGAAATGCAGACACTAGTAGAGAGAGCGGGAAAAACACTACATCAGAGAAGGTAGCTTCTGGCCTTGAACCTCCCTTAGTGAAATACTATCGAACTTACTGGCTAATTGGTGAACGTGATGTCTTAAACCATTCAGCCGTTGGTGTAAGCTGAGACAACAGTACTCACACAATGTCTTCCCTAAACCATTCATGGTTCTCACGGTTGTGTCCATTTTGGCCATGGATCACTCTTGGTTTCATAAATGTTTAGAGAATTTTAGCCTCGAACAATTCTCATTGAAGCGGCCCCACTTCACACTTACATAGGTGATCTCCTATTAAGAGTATTCTGCCATACTCCACTTGACTGAATCAAGCTATATGAATCATTAAAAGAGTATCTTAACCTTCAACTATTCAACAGAAAGCACTTTAATTATCATAGGAATGAGTAGGAATAATTTCCTATGTGCTTCATGGAATCTTCATAACTTAGTTGTCCATTTGAACCAAGATCTTGGGATCTCCAGTCAACAAGGTAGGGTTACCATTACAAAGACTCTTACGTCGTAGGCTTTAATCTCATTCCCCTCGATATGCAGTATTCTTGATCTCTCGATAAATCTCTAAAGGTACCACGAGTTTACACCATTGAGATCAACTGCTTAACGATATTATGTCTACGTCTAGACTTACCATTACATGTGACTTAGTATCTCATCAAATATAGCTAACCAACGATCGATTGATTTAATAGATACAACATGTCACCACCAAGAAATCCTCTCATGAAGCTACATGCTTCTAACTAACTTTATCTAAAACTTTATAAATTCCAAACAACAATGTTAGAGGATTTCTATCACGCACTACACTAGTCAATCACTTTTACTAGTGGATTTCAAAAACATGGGTATTCAATATCATTATTGAAATATTATAATGCATTTCAATTTTATGAATATTCTTCAAATATTCCAATTGATCTTGCATATCCAAACAAACGCCGTAATTGGATTTTATCCCATTTCATCCATTTTAAACTTAGTATATATCATCCTTATAATTAATATAAGGATTTTCTACCTTTTCCACATTCATAGACATATTTCTATGATTATAAAGTATAGAAAATTGTAACTTTTAAACATAAGTTACCCCCACAAGTCCTCAATTAGGAATACATGTGCAACTAGTAATGTTGCATCCACAAAACTTGAACTTTTCATATAAGTTCGTAAGCATTGATGTTAACCCCCACATTTTTGGGTTGTACTCGAACTTAGAGTTCATCAACTCTTTCGTAGTTCAATTCATTTATCAAATAGATAATATCCATATCGAATGCTTCGTGAAAGTTTAAGTACTTTCAAAATAGTGGTCGCCAATCCACAATTTATTTCAATTGCGTACTTCAATCCAATTATCTTCAATTTGATCATGCAAATCAAATTAAGGTCATCACATAGACCAACAATGCTCTCAAAACATATACCAATTTAATTGGTTCCACGATTGAAATCAAATTTCAACAATGAAGAAGACTAAACATCTTGATTTACAAGAATTGCAACTTCTCCAATATATCACATTTGTGACATTTCACAAGATAGTATTATTTCATGTTAAATAATATTTATTCACTATGTTCAAATTTAATGAACGAATCATCTATCGGTTCGATAATTGTGTTCTCAAAAGACACAACCCAACGAGAGGACACACATCTTCGAATCAATCTCTATGAAGAGATATTTCCTTCAGAAAATAATTATTTTCAAGAGTCTTGATTTCTCATATGATATGATCCTAGATTATTCCATAAATTTTTCCACCACGTGATTAGGCGGCTTAATACCCATTGTGACAAGATCATATATAGTCATGCTAGAATACAACCATAATTTGCATAAGTCATCTCAATTAATTTCATCAAATTATTGAGGCTTTCCATATTCCAATAAAAGGAATAATCATGAAAGTTCATATACTTTCAATAACTAGTTGGCATTCTTTCAACATTTATACAATCATTGTATAAGTTTATTGCATTTTAGTCAACACATGTCGTGACTAGGAATATCAATATCTTGAGGAACTCCACACACATTTAGAAATATAGTCATTGATCTCAATCTCGATCAATTAAATTAACCAAGACCAAATGGTCAACCATTGATTTCGTACAAATCTCAAACATGTCATATTAGCTCGATAAATTATTGAACAACGTTCAATCGAATTTGATTATTTCTTATCTCAGTATCAATTTCACATGTGTGCAATAATAATTCAGATTTAACATGCATACACGTATCACATAACAACAAGGGTAATGAAGAACCCCTTCATATTTCATATTTCCATCAAAAGCGAACACAAGGTAAAGGACATGAGCATAATCTGATTATTAAATATATTCCATTTTGCATTCAACAGCCACCATTTTAGACCATTCATAAATCATAATTTACCAATAGTTGAATTATACAAATCCAAACCAATGGATGGCATGCACACAGTTTAATATATGTATATATATATATATATATATATATATATATATATATATATAAAAGCTTTATTAACTTTAATATAGACATCTTTTGGATCAAAAGGTGCCAGCAAAGTAACTGTCAATACAAACTGTGAAAATGAAAACTTATATATATGCACAGCACTTTGGCGGATCGATTAACAATTATACACAGAATCATCATATGCAACGGACAATTATACATAAAAAAAAAATATGCCCTTCACATACCCACTGATCCGTTGCTGTTAACCAATTTCTGTGTTCATCATTTAAATTGACGGTAAATATATTTTCAGATTGCACGTGAAAAATCAGATTCTAAAGAAATTAGAATATGAAATGCACACATAAACAAAATTCATCTTAAGATTGTAGGAGATATTACACTGATAATGTGCAAATTATATTTATCAAGAGCATGCCATTAATATGCATGAAATCGAAACATCATTCGACTTACCGAAATCTGATTTGAGAAGATAAAATAGCGATTTACCGACTTCGAATATAATAATATGAATTCTTCACTTCCCAATATGAGTGAACGCATGTTGTTCTTCAATTCAAACCCTTCAATAGAACACATAAATAAATTAACCATATTCTGAAATCAAGCATAAATAAAATCAGAAATGAGAAATATGAAATGCAAGTGATGCGATCGGTCGAGGCAAGTGTTTGACACTTTTTCTTAAGATGAATTTGCCCCACATCGGTGTTAACGGTTTCTCGGCAATCATCTCCCAAGATACAACGACCACGTCAAACCATAGGAGCACTCCAAATGATTTAGACCAACGAACTCGAACGGAGTTCCCTCTCTACTATAACCATGATTTTGATGCGAGAGAAAATCACTTCTATAAAGTGTTTTATGCAAAACTAAAGTAATCATGATATGAAACTATCAAATGAATTGTTTGTTGTGTAGTAAATTCAAACATATAGGGAATCTATATATATAGTAGTTGGAACATCCATACCAAGAGACACATCTCTTGAATAATCATAATTATTGGAAGTTACTCATACCAAAAGTCATGCTCTCCAAGAGTCATGATCCATATGAAAAGACACATCTTTTCATCTACATTCTCTAGAATATTCCACAATATTCTACACAATTCCAATAATTTCAAGTATTAAGTGGTTTAAGATTTGCTTAATTTCTCATTCACCAAACAAAGAATTTCCACTTAAATCATTTCAATTGGTCACAACCAATTTCCAATACAAAATTCCAACACTAGTATTGGGTGGGTGCGGTGGTGTTGATCGCTATTGCTACTGTTGGTGATTTTAGGGTAAGGGGATAGGGAAGACGGGGAGGATGGTGAGTGATTTTTGGCTTTTTATTTTAATTATTAATATATTATAAAAAAAATTTTATTTTAAAAAAGGGAAATTTACAATTTTATCCTTACAAAATTAATCAAAATTATGGTCAATATCAATTCTTCGGTCAACTAACAGTCAAACTAACAGAAAGCATTCATTTGGATTCCATGTGAGAGTTTTTGAAAACTTTGGTACTGTTGGTGGCACAAAAAAGATAAAATTTGCTACTAAATGAAATGTTTGGTACTGTGATTGTAATTTTCCCTTTATTTTATGCTATAACACTCATCTCACGTCTAAGATGCATACTACGTCTAGTCTCATCTCGATATGTATTTGTGCTTTTTCTTGTTGACCAGGTTTTCTAGTATTTAGCTCATTCTCATGTCTAAGATGCAATGTTTGGTACTGTGATTGCAATTTTCCCTTTATTTTATGCTATAACACGCATCTCACGTCTAAGATGCATACTACGTCTAGTCTCATCTCGATATGTATTTGTGCTTTTTCTTGTTGACCAGGTTTTCTAGTATTTAGCTCATTCTCTTATAGTCTAGTCCTTCACACGGATAATGCATTATTGAATTAGACTTATGACATTGGATCAACATTAAGACTTGACCTCACGTGATATCTGTTACTTCGTGAAATCTTTATTTTTTCAACATTGATATATATTTCTATTTTATAGTATAAAATACAACTTAAAATTAAGAGAAATTATGTTCCATAACTCCACGTGAACTATTATGGGGAATTTTTCTTAGACAAGGCCTCAAAATTTGGAAAAGGATGGTCCATAGCTGGATGCACCTAACTTGTGTGGCTTTCTAAGCTCCCAAGTGCACCCCATGTGTAAATTTAAGAGTAATGCTATTCATCTCAAGTGGGGATGAAAACACAGTTTATGTGGTTTTAAATGATATGTTAAATGAAAGGTGAAATTAAACTACTTTTTTAATTTCACATATCATTTAATGCCACACGACGCCACGTAAACTGTGTTTTCATCCCCAGTGGGGATGAATAACATTAATCTAAATTTAAACAATACCCCCATATTCATTCATGTTTAAATTAATAATGATTGGGAATGATTGCATGACTTATGTGACAAATTACGTGAAATAAATATTTATGTCACACGTTCATAGTTTCACTTATTTGTGTATTATTTATCTCACAAAACTATATATATATATATATATATATATATATATATATATATATATATATATATATATATATATATATATAACTTTTATTACTCTTACTTTCTTCTAAAATTTATTGGACTGAGTGACGTCCTAGAAAAAGTAATTTTGAAAAAGAGAAATTCTTTGTATTTTCAATTGCTCCCGTATAATAAAATGTTATCACTTTATAGATTGCCCATTTAAAAAATATATATTTTATAGCCTAAAAATTCTATTAAGAAAGAAAAAGGGAAAGGAATTAATAGTGGGAAACTGGGAAATAAATGGAAGACGAATGGGCTCATATGCAATCTGTTTGAGAATAGAAGACTCCACAATATATAGAAATGGAGCAAAACATATTTATGCACGTATATTTGCTAAACAAATTTGTTTACCTCAAAAAATGCGTCAACAGAATCTCTTCAACCTCCTCTCTACGTAGACATCACCTGCACACTGAAATACCCCATTAGGAAGCAAAGACCGCCGGTCGAGAAAAATGTCCGACGACCGTTTGCACTCCGACGGTCAAGTCACCTGTCGAACGAGAGAAAAAGAGAGCACCAGAGAGGGAGAAGGAATTTGGATAGAATTAGAAATCATACCTTATTATGAATGAAATTCACACATATATATAGAAAAATGTAAATGGGCCACGTAGGTAATGGGTCAAGCCCAAGATGAAAATTATTTAGTTTAATAAGCACAATCCAATAAATAGTCGATGCTACATAATTTAGAAGTGTAACAATATTCCCTCAAGTCAAAGTCGTATATTTATGTACGGGTCGAACTTTGAAATATAAATTGCCTAGATATAGGGTCTTACAGATTGCCTTAGAAATATGAATAGCTCAAATATGCGAGGACTTACAAACTATTTCGAAAATATGCATCGATCCCAAATATGTGAGGACTTACGAATTGCCTCGAAAGCATCTGTGCGAACCTGAATAAGCGAGGGCTTACAGATTGTCTCGAAAGATGTTGCATATAATTTGTCAAAATTTCGGTAGTATCTCCTTTGTAATATGGACTAAACCAACCTATAATACAATATAATATCTCTACTGCACATATATAAAATAAATTTGGGGTCTATTTGTCCCTCAAATTACTCATGAATATAAAGTGTCTAATGATATATCACATTTCTCCAAGATATTGTATGTAGAAAGCCTATCATGTATCATAACAGGTCATATGCTTGCACAACTTAGTGTATAGTAGTGCTATAGTGAAGTAACATGTTGATAATGTAGATAATGTGACATACGTACCGTTAATAGTGAAAATAGTGTCATGATATGCTAACAATGATGTGGAATGCGTACTTGGCAGTAATAATATAATGTATATGCTAACAGTAATAATGTAATAATACAAAGATACTAGTATCACAATAGTCCTCCAAATCTGAGTCGAATATTAATATGCTAGTCGGACTTGAAATATAAGCAACTGTGATGAAACTAATGTAGAGACGAGACTAAATAAATAAGTAGATATGATAAGCTGATGCAGAGGTGATGTTATGAATGTGAGTAGCAAAGACGATGCTCTGAATGTGTGAATAGTAGAGGCAATGCTCTGAATCTGTAAATATCAGAGGCGATACTCTGAATGTGTAAGTAGTAGGGAAGATGCTCTGAATCTGTAAGTAGCAAAGACGATACTCTGAATCTGTAAATAGCAGAGGCGATACTTTGAATCTGTAAGTAGTAGAGACAATGTTTTGAATCTGTAATTATCTATAATAAGCTGACATCCTTACATGGGGATGACGCATCCATGTCAAGGGCTTTCTCCATGGTGTTTGATCCAACCATTGAAGGCTTCGTCTTCATAAGCATTTAGGTGGGCCCATCACTCTCCTTATGAAGCGGCAAATATTATAAACTTTCTGAAAATTAGTAGATATAACATAGCTGAAATAGAAACAAAGCTTAAAAAATAGGCAACTTTAATACAGTCGATGTTGAGGCATGATGAGCTCTTGAAGATAAATGCAACTGTAATGCAACATCTCGTAAGGTGAAGCATCTCGTAGAGCGAGGAATGACTATCGAGCTAGTGGCTCGTCTAGAACTTTCGATGTTTTATATGCTAGCCTTTGTTCGCTAAAAATATGCTGCAAGTGCACAGGTCGAGAACAATTAGTAAAGTGGACTTTTTAGGTCCGATTCGATCCCACTGAGAGTGTTGATTTCAATTATAAGCTTATTTGTCTCAAATTAACGAAATTGACACACAGATTTAAAAATGTGATTTTTAAATTAAAAAGATACAATTTTGATTTAAAACGTAAAATGACAACTAAAAGGTGAAAATATTTTGATTTCGAAAAGATGTTGGAATTTATGATTTTGCATAACCTTTATTTTATTAATATCAATTCAATTATGCACTGATGCAAATTACCAAAATAAGTAGTCAGACCCGATTTTCCTATTTTAAATCAATACCCTCTTTCGAGCGATATTAACCCTAATTAATTAATTCATACCACATATTTCTATGTCGATACAAACTTAACTAATTGCATGAATTGTTGTGAAAATAACTCAAAGGATCACCCAGAATAGGTGTATATCTATATCACCTAAACGCGCAATAGATACACTAATGTAAATCTAGGGTATTAATCATTTCGATCTAGTAAATGCAACTATTTTTTTAACAATCACACAAACACCTAACTAAAACATTTATTGATATCAAATAAATGAAGTAATTTTAACATGATGATTAATACACTAATATTTTGATAACAAATGCATCTTAACAATCATTCAAAACATTCTATGATATTAATGAAATATTGGTTAAGTTACTACATAAATTCCAACACAAAATACTTAGCTCATCATATATAGATAACAAATAAGAAGATTGTTTATAAAATACATTATAAACTTTGGAAAAATAATGGAAGAAAAACAAAGGTTTAGATACAATCCTTTTAGTGAACTCCTCCCATGATTCCTCCAAGTTTCCTTTGATGAAATCTCCTAATTGCTATGAACTTTTCTTCCAAAATGAGCCAAGAACTAAACAAAAGAAAGAAAAATGAAAGCAAGGAAAAAAATAGAGAGAAAAATGTGCTAGAGGGAGAGAGTGATATATTTGGAGTGTTTTTTGGTTGATTTTAAATGATAATTAGAGACTTCAAAAATATCCAAAAATATCTCACATTAAAAAAAAAAACAAATATAATGCAAACTTATCACTTAACTAAGAAGTAAGCTTAATTAAGTGGCTAAAATCACAAGAAAATATCCAACTTGATAAATTGTACTCCAAGTTCTCCAACCTTTTGGCTTGTGCACTTTGGTCTCCAACTTCATATTTTTGTACACTTTTAGTCATTTTTCTTCTCCTTTTGCCTCATTCACCTTCTTATCGGGGTTTTTGCCTACAAAAGTGAAAATTACACAATTATGCATAAAAATGTACTCAATTTCAATTATATTTAACTCTGAAAAGTGCCTAATAAGTGTGTAAAAACATACTTATCACACCCTCAAACTTGAGATCTTGCTCGTCCCGAGCAAGATTAACTCCTGACATAATCATGTAAATACAATAATGATCAACATATTAGACAACTTGCCAAAAAATATCAAAGAGTTTTAAAATTGTATATCAATTTATAACCATGCTCCAAATGATGCTACCAAAAATAATTTAAACTTATCCATTGTTCGATCAGTGTAAGGGTGCATAGTCATTTTCAATCATTATCTAAACTAGGAAACAATTATCCAGATGAAAAAAAATCTTACTGGTTCCAACTCGACCCTTTGTAGTCAAATATATCCTTTCACGTTCGTGAGATTCACACACTCAAATAGATATTTCTTTTATTTTCTCAATGTGTAAATCTAAAGGTCGCTCTCAATCACTCATTTCTTTTTTCGCACTAGTTAGGCTGGGTTTAAACGATATTTTCAACATCTAGAAATGTGATGATTCTCCACTAATAACTGCTTTCACAATCAAGTTTATACTAAGTAAGTCAAACCCACTAGTTATCTAAGCCCAAAATCAATTACAATTGCACCAAATCATATTTTTCAATAAAAGCTCAAGATTGACCCCACTCCCTTAAACTTTCTTCTTGAACCCTTGTAGCGAGCTTTAGGTCGGTAGCTGCCCTATTGTTTAGACCAAAGGGTACCGGATTTTGAGATACCCCAACAGACTTAATACTCGAGTCAAAAAGGCTACGAAGTGATGCCTAAGATTCAACAAGTGCAATGTTCTTTTTAAGCATAACAAAATCAAATGGGATTTAGATTCCTAGCATGTGGTCATTACCTAACTTATACTTGGCCAAAGACACTCCACACAAATTTTTTTTCTACATGCATGGAATCAACACACTTCTCAATAAAATCATTCACCAACTCGACCACCCCCAAATTTATCTCATAACATGGTAAACTGGAAGAGAAATGAATATATGATGATATAATTTTTTCAACAAGTGCACAACCTAAGTTCTTACCAATACAAAGATTTTCCCATAAAACAATCATTTCCACACCCAGATGACAATCAATCATGACTATGTGCTCAATGTAATTCAAAATCTCTCATGGACAAGCAATTTTCGAAAAATTTTAGGCACAAATAGCATATTTGGTCAAGCATAGTTTATGAATCAATAACATTTTCAACTTCATGCAATTCAACACCGGCAAGGTCATCTAACATGTCAATACTAAATCAACAATATAAGCACAAGTAGAAAAGTCGGTAAAGCAATAATAACAAATCAATTCCACATAAGCCGACTAGGCTCAATACCCCCAAACTTAATCTACACATTATCCTCAATGTGTAAAGAACAAGCTAAAGGAAAAACGAAACTTCCCTGATTGCAAAATTGTGAAGAGGTACCAATGCATGTTTTGGACTTGTTATGCACTTGAGTAGCTTAGGTAAAAGACCTTTTTGTACACCAATTTTTCCAGAATTTGCGAAAAATTATAGACATATGGAACTGCAAACATTTCCTACAAAAATAATGATATTATTTTAAAAACACAATAAGAAAAATATTAAGCACACATAACAACAAAAATTTAAACAGTAAGAAAGTTGGGTTGCATCCCAACAAGCGCTTGGTTATAGTCCTTAGCTCGACTATAGGGCATCTTCACTCCGGATTGGCAAGAAGAATGGAGGACTTTTCTTTCTCAAAGTCACCTCCCAAGTATGGTTTCAATCTCTGGCCATTGACTTTGAAATTCCCTTTTTTATAATAAAGCTCAACCGCTCCATGAGGAAAATTTTTAACGATGGTATAAGGACTCGACCATCTAGAGCGGAGCTTTACAGGGAACAATCGGAGTCGAGAATTGTAAAGAAGAACTTGTTGCCCAACAAAGAACTCCCGCTTCACAATGTTTTGATCGTGCCATCTATTTGTCTTTTCTTTATAGAGACGAGCACTTTCATATGCATCGAGGCGGAGTTCATCAAGTTCATTCAGTTGGAGCAATCTTTTTTCACCGGCTAATTTTTCATCAAAATTCAAAGCTTTGATAGCCCAATAAGCCCGATGTTCAAGTTTGACGGGAAGATGACATGCTTTCCCAAATAAGAGCCGATATGGAGACATACCAATTGGAGTTTTGAAAGCAGTATGGTATGCCCATAACGCATCGTCCAATTTCTTGGACCAATCTTTTCTCGATGTATTCACCATCAACTCGAGAATTCTCTTTAACTCTTGATTAGAAATTTCAACTTGGCCACTTGTTTGGAGATGATAGGGTGTGGCCGCACTATGCCTTACCCCATACTTGGCCAATAGTGAGTCGAAGAGGCGATTGCAGAAATGTTTACCTCCATCACTAATGATGGCTCAGGGAGTGCCATAATGAGAGAAAATGTTTTCTTCAAAGAGTTCACGACCACTCGAGCATCATTAGTAGGTAAAGCTACCGTTTCTATCCACTTTTCACACATACAACAGCCACAAGAATAAATTGATTTGAAAATGATGATGGAAATGACCCTATAAAGTCAATACCCCACACATCAAAAATCTCCACCTCCAATAAAGAAGTCAACGGCATTTCATTTCTATTGGAGATATTACCAGTACATTGACATCTATCGCACTTGGAGACAAGTGTGTGAGCATCTTTAAATAATGTGGGCCAATAGAAACCGGATTGCAATACATTTGATGCGGTTTTCACGACACTAAAGTGACCAGCATATGGAGATGAATGACATTGTTCAAGAATTTTCTCAATTTCATCTTCCGGCACACATCTCCGAATTACCTGATCCGGACCCCGTTTGAACAATAAAGGATCTTCCCAGAAATAATGCTTAACATCAGTAAAGAACATTTTCCTTTGTTGAAAAGAAATCTCTGGGGGTATGATACCACTCGCAAGAAAATTGACATGGTCTGCATACCATGGTACATGAGTAACTTGCAAAAGATGGAGAATTTGCAACAGTCTTTCATCAGGAAATAGCTCATTAATTTCTCCTTCTAATACGTCTTCGGGTTGCGCGAGACAAGATAAATGATCAGCAACGACATTTTCAGTTCCCTTTTTGACTCGACCCGTTCCGAATCACCCTAATGTACTCGATACGTGTCGTGCGTCGATGGTAGAACCAGCTAAGTGCTGGACCCACCACCAAAGCAATCTTGACTTGCTTTGACTGTAACGTAATTTTTTAAAAAAATTAACGGAGTTCCCTCTAAAATGTAGACTAAAAGCACCTGAATAAAAATCGTTTTTTCTCAAATAGGTACGTGTAATTTGAAATAGGGTAAACCAACCCTCCAAATACAAACTATTCAATACAAAATGCGCTCAAATCGATACTTACTATGCTTTACACTCAAAAGTCCCCAAATATACCAAAAATACCAAATATGCAGTAAACCAATGATGAATTTATTTTTTTTTTGGCAAAAGTTACATATACCTCAAAAGAAATATGAGCTAAATAGACCGACAATGAGTCATACAATTAATGACAGTGTGTGGCTAATCTCAGTGGATCCACAGGCTCCAAATTTGCTCGGCTTCGCTAATATCTAATAGGAAAAGAAATGAGAAAAACTATGAGCTTGTAACTCAGTGAGTGGATAGTTTTGAAAATAAAATATACTTTTTCCACTTTTGCATATTTTTTGAAAATTCTTATTTTATTGAAGCTTTGAGAAATTCTGAATTCTAGTAACATTTTTTAAAAACTGAAACATGATTGCATTATAAAATTCCTTGTACTTCATTCTAGATAAGTAACTGAAAAGTATAACGAATATAATTAATCTGATATCTATGAAAATCTCTGAAATATTACTATTGCTCAATACTATAAGTTGAAATCTTTATTCTGAGAACTAAATAAATTGAATTATACTATAAACTGAAATATTTATTTTGAGAACTGAATAACTGAATTATACTATAAGTTGAAATCTGATAAGCTGTAGAGATACTGAAAAATCACACCAAAAAGGTACCCAATGAATAGCCTTACTCATGTACAGAGTAATCTCGATGTACAAGGCAAAGCCATTCAAATCTGATAATTCTGAAATTTTGTAATTCTGATCATACGTACGCAGAGCTGGCCCAAAGGCTAATCACCCTAGTATATGGCCCAAAGCCTATGTGTGTACGAAAGTGGGTCCCAAAGACCTCTAATAATCTGATCATACACTATGGAAACACATTCATATCAGTGCAGAGAGGGTAAAATCACTAAATCTGGTCATACACTGTAGAAACACATTCACATCAGTGCAGAGAAGGTAAAATCACCTTGGTACTTTCTGATGGTTTTAAAATAACTTAAATATACTGAAATATGTAATATGAATATAACATACTAGAAAATGATTTCAATGAACTGAATTTAACTTTAAAAGAACTGACTATAAAATCCGTTTAATTTTGAAAATTATGCTGTCAAATCAAATACAGGAAATAAATAACTTCTGATATAGTATAGATTTAATAATATTTATTTCTTAAAAAAAAGTTTTCACACACATAAAACAAGCTAAAGTCTATGACGCTCGGTAAACTTTTCCAATTTCTTCGTCGTCACCTGAAATACCATACAAGATAACCAATTTAACCACTATCCAATTAAGAAACATTTAATATATAATGCTATAATACTTATACTAAATTTCTCGATACTAGATTATATCTCCCAAATTATTCCTTTAATCCATTTGAACTAATTACACTTTCTAGTCCATTTTCTAATAACTAATCCATTAACATAACCTTCATTCCAAACATAAAATTAATTATCCCATCTCAATCTAGTGAAAACTAGCAACCAATTTAATTTACATCTTGTTCCATAACATCAAATTCTAACTCACCATAATCCTGCCCATTTCATTTCTTTATTGATCATAAGCTATTAATTTCTTTCATATAGAACTCATCAGTAATATTTTAACAAGTCTCCAAAGTTTAAGCCAAATACCATCATGTTGTTTCTCCATTCCTTTATTAATGTTCATGGAGGACATACATGTACATATATTCATAATAACCCTACTCACCTTTGTTGAACTAACCCCATCTCTTGCCTTAGAATCTGTATTTAGCCATATATGGGTATCATTATGCACAGTCTTTCATGTAAATTTCTAATAAATTTCTGTTGTGATTCTTGTTTCACATAATCAAACTAACCCATTTCATATTCTTGCACTTCAACACTAATCTTCCAATATATCTTGCTCTTGTTGTGTAATACCTCAAAATTACATATCAATAACCTTTAATCCTTGCTTAATTTTGAATATAAACAATTATCCATAAATCCCAAAAATTAATTAACATACCTCTTTAAGGAAGGAGATGAAGAAGAAAATGAAGAACCTAAACTTGGAAAATCGGCTTCTTCCCATTTCTTCCTCTCGGTTTCTATCTCTCGACTCTCTGCCTCTCGAACTCTCTACGTGTGTGTGAAAATGGAATGAGAAATGGGTCTAGAATTTTCTAATTATTGGGGCATTAAGTGGTAATTGCAAAGGAAGTCCCCCATCTATCATTTGATGTATAAGTAAATCTTCAATTATAAATCACATCCATCTTAAACCTCATATATTATCCATTGCAAAGTAAACCCAAAGAAATTAATTTACTTCATTTGTCCTATTTCACTATGACTTTGACAATTCAACGATAGACTTTTGACTTTAAAAAAATGAGTTGTCACATTTTTATCTCGAATCTCGAGGTCAAACTTTTGCAAAAGGAGTACCTATCTGATCAACCTTGGCTTGGCATCTTTCTTTACCAACAAATATTTGATAGCCGTGTGATCAATGTAAATTATCACTTTGGAACCAATGAGGTAAGACTGAAATTTATCAAATGCAAACACCACTGCAAGCATCTCCTTTTCAGTAGTTGCATAGTTCAGTTGTGCATCGGTCAAAGTTCGACTGGCATAATAGATCATATGCAGGATTTTATCTCGCCTCTGTCCCAGAATTGCTCAAACAGCAGAATCACTAGCATCGCACATTAGCTCGAATGGAAGAGTCCAATCTGAAGCTGCAATGATAGGAGCAGTGACGAGTTTCTCTTTCAAAGTACTGAAAGCATTGAGACACTCTTGGGAGAAATTGAAAGTAGTGTTCTTTTCAAGTAAGGAGCAAAGAGGTTTTGTGATTTTCAAAAAATCTTTAATAAACTTTCTGTAAATTCCAGCATGTCCTAGAAAACTCCTAATCCCTCGCACTGTGGTTGGTGGAGGCAATTTTTTAATGACTTGAATTTTTGCCTTGTCCACCTCTATTCCTTTCAAGGATATCTGATGGCCAAGAACTATGCATTCTTAGATCATAAAATGTTAATTCTCCCAATTTAATACTAAATTGGTATCTTCACAATGTTGAAGCACGTTCTCCAAATTATTCAGGCATCCATCGAATGAAGGCCCAAATACTGAGAAATCAACCATGAAGATCTCAATACATTTCTCCACCATGTCAGAGAAAGTCGCCATCATACAGCGTTGGAAAGTCGCGGGTACATTGCAAAGGCTAAAGGGCATTCTCTTATACGCAAATGTACCATATAGGCATGTAAAAGTAGTTTTCTCTTGATCTTCAGGGGCTATTGGAATTTGATTGTAGCCCAAAATACCGATCAAGAAAACAATAATGCGAACACCCCGCCAACCGCTCAAGCATTTCATCTATGAAAGGAAGAGGGAAGTGATCCTTTCTAGTCGCAGTGTTAAGCTTACGGTAATCAATACACACTCTCCAACCAGTTACAGGTCTAGTAGGTATCAGTTCATTTTCCTCATTTTTCACCACAGTGATGCCTCTTTTCTTTGGCACAACTTGTACAGGACTTACCCATGGACTATCATAAATTGGATAGATAATGCATGTGTCAAGTTATTTAACGACTTCAGTTCTCACCACTTCTTTCATATTCAGATTCAGTCACCTTTGATGCTCGACTGATTGCTTAAAGTCATTCTCCATCAGTATTTTGTGCATACAAAATGACGGACTGATTCCTCGAATATCAGCAATCGTCCACCCAATGGCTTCCTTATGTTCCTTTAAGACTCGAAGTAACTTTTCTACTTCTATCTCACTGAAAGAGTTATAAATGATAAGTGGAAGAGTGGATGATTCACCCAAATAAGCGTACCTCAAATGAGGTGGAAGAGTTTTCAAGCGTGTGGGGCTTCTTGAAGAGACGGAAGCGGTGGTGAAGAAGTCTTGTCTAAATCCTCATAATATGGTGCCCTGATGAAAGTGTGGGAAGGTGTAGCGTTCAAGTAATTCACCATGCCCTCAACATCGGGGTCACCCATCATTGAGATGTGACGAACACACAAGGCATTTTCCAAAGGGATCCTCAGGACGTCTATAAAGAGAGTCGGCAACCAATTGATCAATAACGTCCACCCGAAAACAGGTATCAGATGCCAATGAGTACTTGATGGCTTTCAAGATATTAAATGTGACTTGTTCATCTGTACCCTCAATATGAACTTTCCTTCTAGCACTTTGATCAAAGCTCGATTGGTGGTAAGAAATGGCAGCCTTAAAATGATAGGGATATCATGATCCTCCTCCATGTCTATAATAATAAAGTCAGCTAGAAAGATGAACTTGTCAACTTTCACTAACTCATCCTCAACAACACCCCGAGGATATTCGATTGAACGATCGGCCAATTGTAAGGATACCGTAGTAGCCTTAGCTTCTCCCAATCCTAACTTTCGAAAGATAAACAATGGCATTAAATTAATGCTCGCTCCAAGATCACACAATGCTTTACTAAAATCACCAATGGCGCATGGAATAGTAAAGCTTCCCGGATCTTTGATTTTCGGAGGTAACTTATTTTAAAGGATGGCTACACTTTTCAGTCAACATCACATTCTCATGCTCTTCAAGTTTCCTTTTGTTAGAAAGGATATCTTTCATGAATTTAGCATAGCTCGGCATTTGAGTTAGAGCATCGGCAAATAGAATGTTAACGTGTAGCTTTTTGAATACCTCCAAAAACTTACCAAATTGAACATCCAATTTATGCTTTTGGAGCCTTTGTGGGAAGGGTCTCTATGGGAAGGGAATAGATGGTACATAAGCTTTGATGATGATGACTCATGTTTATCCGTCTTACTTTCCTCAACCAATACCTCTTTTGGTTCTTGCACCATCTTATTGTCTTCAATTGGTGCCTTGTTTGCTTGAGCCTGAGGCGTACTACCGTAGGTTCAGTCAATTGAATCCCACTTTTGGTAGTAACGGTTTGCACATTCTCTCTAGGGTTTGTTTCAGTATTACTCGGTTGAGTCCCTTGAGGCCTCTCAGAAAGAAGTTTTGTAATTTGGCCCACTTGCCGTTCCAAATTTTTCAAAGAGGTATCATTGCATTCTTTGTATTGCAATTGATGATTTGCCAATTTAGCAATGGCCTCTTCCCAACCTTCTTTCTTCTCTTGTGGTATAGGATTCAACACATTCTGATTATACCCATAAGAGAAGTTGGGATGATTACGCCAACCAGGGTTGTACGTTTGCGAATAAGGATTGTACCCTGGGCATTAAAAATTTTGAGTGTATGCCACTTGTTCGGTGGATCCTGAACTACTAGCAATCAATGGAAAATTTGAACTTGGATGATTCGCTCAACACATATCACAAACATGCGATTATCGTATCATGTAAGCAGAATGAGAGCCCAGATGAGGATGTAGAAAGCCCTTCTACCTTTCGTCCTAGAGAGTCGATCTTGGATAAAATCAAAGAATGCTTCACTATCTCGAGCTCCACTAACTCCCATTTTAGCACGCCTATCCGGCCACATTACACTTTGTTCAATCATCACCTCAAATAACTCATATACCTCTCGGATACTTTTGTTTTGGATGGACCCGTTTGACGATGAGTCCACATTTGATCGGTGAGAATGAGTTAAATCGACATAGAAGGAGTCAAACCGACATAGAAGTATTGGACTTGTTGTGCTAGAGTAACCCCATTGTTTGGGCACTTTCTAAGCATATCTTTAAACCTCTCTCAAGCCTTATGAAAAGTTTCCGAGTCAAATTGTTGGAAAGTGGTTATGTCGTGTTTGAGTTTGGCAACACGAGCGGGTGGAAAGAATTTTGTTGTTAACTTTTGTACCAACTCTACCCAACTCGTGATACTCCCCGAAGGTAGAGCGTCAATCATTCTCTTACCTTGTCTTTCAGGGTGTGCACGAATAACCTCATTCTGATAGCCTCTTCACTCACACCTTCATAAGTGAAATTGCTAACAATTTCCATAAATCTTGCAACGTGAGCATGAGGGTTTTCATCTATTCTCCCATAAAATGATATGGTGTTGGAGAATAAATTAATCATATCCGGCCTCAGTTGAAAATTTGGATGCCCGTAAGAAGGATAGATATACTCGCCTGACTCTCCACCATAGGACGGTTCAAGAAATCCCGAAACAACATGTCTTCTTCATTTACCATGGGATTTTAGATTCTACACGCTTGATTATCGAAACCAGGCAGAATACTATCCCGAGGATTTTGTTCGGGTCGAGCATTATGGTCTCCATGTCCTCCTTATCGCTCCATTTCCCGTTGTCTTCTTTTCAACTCATTTTGTTCGCGCAACCTCTTTCGAAAAGTCTCTTCAATTTCTGGATCAAATTCGAGAAGATCGAGACTTCGCGAACGATGCATATAAAATCAACGAGTTTGGTTATGTGACAATCACAAAGACAACCCACTTTTGGATTTAAAGGTAAAGTAAAAAACAACAAATAAAGTGAATTAAAGTGAATTACAAATACACTAGTAAATTGGTAAAAACACTCCCCGACAAAGGCGCTAGAAATTTGTTCGCTGAAAATATATCACAAGTGTACGAGTCGAGAACAAGTATTAAAGTGAACTTTTTAGTCCGATTCGATCTCACGGAGAGTGTTGATTTCAATTATAAGCTTATTTGTCTCAAATTAACGAAATTGACACACGGATTTAAAAACGTGATTTTTAAATTAAAAAGATACAATTTTGATTTAAAACGTAAAATGCTAACTAAAAGGTGAAAAGATTTTGATTTCGAAAAGATGTTGGAATTTATGATTTCGCTTAACCTTTATTTTATTAATATTAATTCAATTATACGCTAATGCAAATTACCAAAATAAGTAGTTAGATCCCATTTTCCTATTTTAAATCAATACCCTCTTTCGAGCGATATTAAATCAATACCAAAATAGAGTATAAAATCATTTATCAATCTTGTAATCTAACAATACAAAAAATCAATTAAATAAGGAAATAAATAAAATCTCACTCCAAATCACAAGATCAACTCACAAAGGTAAAAATAAATAAATAAATTATGAAACACATCATAAATGGAAAAATCTTGATCGAAAATTAATTCTTACAAAAATTCATATAACAATAACTTGATTATCTTTAGTAATAACCTGAATATCTCTAATAATCCTCAAGGATCTTTGAAAATAACGATAAATTTGAATTTCTATGAAATAATGAACTAAAAAAAATATTTTTTTAAGAAGATTTTTCATAAATGTCACTAAACCCCTATTTGGTGAGGATTAAAATTAGATTTTTAGTAGTTTTTTATAGAAGTTTTTGAAATTTGTGATTAAAAAAGTGTTGGACATATAAAATATGTTGTTAATATTGATTGTTTGACTTTAATTTAGATTAAAATATGATTTAAATCAATACCAAACAATGGCTAAATTTGAAAATACACCAAAATTTGTTATTTTTATTAATGGTGCTACAAAATGTCACTTTTGTGTGAATGGTCCCAATTACCCTTAGGCATACATTTTTGGGAGCATTTAATACTCATTAATGCTTGATTTGAATACACATTAATGCTATGATGTGATAATTTAATTTGTGTACTATAAGCATTGGATGTATCTTATATTAGGTAATACGATTTTTTTAACAATAAAAAAAATGAAAAAAAAAAGATTTTGAAAAGTAAGCATAAATCAATTTATTCTACCATTAAAAACCCTAACTTTCTTACCATCTTCTTCATTCTTTCATGAACAAGAAATTACTATTCAATTCATCTTCCAATTTGAGAAGTTAGCATGTTAGAATTTGTTTATATATTTATCTTATAATGTACTACTTCTGAAATGTTAAATACAATATGATCATATTTATTCGAAATTTTCGAAATTATTATTCACTGATTTGTTTGGTTTTCAAATCTTGTGTAATAAAGATATCGATATCATCTACAAAATGTTGTGATGAATTCCATATTTAGGGAAACATTGAATTATTTATTTGGGAAGATGTTATCTGTTGTAGTTGAGAATTGAAGATCATTATTAATGTTTTGAATAATTTCTTTCAATCAAACCCAGTAAATGTTTTGAAGGATTGCATCTTTAATGATTTACTGTGCAAATTATTTGGGAAGAAAATTTTGTCACTAGTAGTACAATATTGATGTTCACACTTAATGTTATGAAAAATTTGTCCAATCACACACACATTACGTGTTTCTTGTCAATTCCGAAAGTTCAACTGTCGAATTCGATATTTAAAAACTGTCAGGATAGACATTTCAACTGTCGAATTCGACATTTAGAAACTGTTAGGATAGACATTTCAATTGTCGGTTTCACTTGTTTGCTATTGTATGGGTTTAAATATTCAAATGTGCCACTTTTATGTTATTAAATGCCGACATATTGATTATACATAATTCTTACTATTGCAATCTCAACTTTTCCGATATGAGTAATAATTTGAGACTCATCGTGTCATATGGGGGAAACTTTGTTCATGTAGATAACGAATGGATGTGGATATGTGACAAAA
This sequence comes from Fraxinus americana, assembly GCA_035079005.1. Lineage (NCBI taxonomy): Eukaryota > Viridiplantae > Streptophyta > Magnoliopsida > Lamiales > Oleaceae > Fraxinus > Fraxinus americana. Next base: position 29,866,499 of record CM068712.1, on the reverse strand, counting down.
CCACTTCAATCGTAATTCCGAAAAATATCACCCTAGTCGAACCTATGTTACGATTGAATGACAAACTTAGTATTCTTGATCACCGCATTCAAATTGAATTGAAGTTCGAATTTTCGAACATGAATATACCTTCGGCCAAAATACGCGAAGATGAAGACTTAAATTGGTACATATCAATTCATAAGGAAACTACTATATACATTACTATTTTGGAGACCGAGCTTTCAATTGTTGACATGAGAAAGTGTACAAATTTTCAAAATCATTCGTTTGATGCGGTGGAAGTTCACCGAAACGTACAACATGATAAGGTCGATTAAGTGCAAAGTGTCTCAAACGATAATGTACTCGAAACATTAATTTTTTATATTGAGACTACAATCTTCATGATCCATAAATTGAACAATGTGCACACATGTTCCGTAGATTTTCGCCATAGCGCACATTGACATACCACAAGTTCTATAATTGTCGAGTAGTTATTGGAAAGGTTAGATAATTCAAAGGATCGTATGATTGATTTTGAACGTGATTTAGGTGTCAAAATTAGTTACAACAAAGCTCGCGATTGTTGGTAATGAATGAGTATGAGCAAGAAAGTTGCATTTAAAATTTTGAGCTTGTTGTGAATGAACATCTACATTTTGATGTGAGAATTACATGTTAAACAATCAATTTCATTCGTCATAAACAAGAAAATGTGTAATTGTATTCAATGATCAATCACATATTTTTTGCAAATTCTAAACACGAATTCTTAGATCTACTGCAAAAGGACTATAATTTCAATTAATTTCATTTGTGTTTGTTTGGATAATATTATACAAGTCACAAATTATAGTGTTATAAAAATGAGTCATGGAGATATTAAATCTAAACAAAGCAAAGATCATATCAATTTAAATTGTCTCCAATCAAGAGTTCGTAGAGGTGATTCAATTTAACTTTAGAGGAATCACTTTTTCTCCTATCGTAAAATATCCTTAAAAACAAACTTGAAAGTCACCATCTCTCCCACTTCCCCAACCTTGACAAAGGGAAAGTGTGTAGAACATTTGTGTTGCAACAAAAGGTATTTTCTTGTGGGTTTCATTTTAACATGTGCATAGTTTCAAGTACTAATTAGCACGAAATAATTGATCAAGCTAAATCGTGCGAGGTGGCCTTTGATGTTAAATAGTTACGAAAATGTGTGCATGCATACGATCTTCTGGCGGGATAAATTCAAAATTCATCTGCAAGAAATAAAAATATAAAGAACTAATTGTCATACATTTCATTCATAGAACACATACATGAGCTGCTAAACAAATTTTGACTTCTATATCCAACTGTCGAGATAAGTGACTCAACTGTCGAGACTGATAGGTTATCTCGATAGATGGTTCCATAACTGTGACATTTACATTTCATGAAGTAGTAATGATATTCAGATGATGATATGTCATACATTTCAACCCAAAGGCCACGTGATAAATTGAACAAAATTTGACTTACGGAACCAATTGTCGAGATAAGTGAGTCATCTATTTAGAACTCTATAGACCAACTGTCAAGAATGACAGTTTATCTCGACAAATGGTTTCAAAACTGTCGGAATTGACATTTACATTCCACATTAATATTGATTTTTCACGTTAAATATAAAAGCAAGACATTATTGACAATCACATGAAATCAACAATTGAAGTTCATGAAACAAATTAATAGACTTAATGTGTAAATTTGAGCAACGCTCAATCTATATATTCAACATTAATGTCTAAATCTTTGAGCTGTTAAGAAGCTACAAATTTTGCCATGTAAACTAATCTAAATTCAAGAATAACGAAAGACTAATTGCGAACCTTCAGCTCGGATCTCTAGAAGGATGAACCTCTACTAATAGGGACACCGACTTAGACCTGCAAAAAAATTCAAGTATTTTACATTAACATAGAATGACGGGGAAAAATAAATCAATTTCACACTCATGAAAAATAAACCCTGACAAAAAATAAATCCACTTCACACTCGTTAAGATAGTGTTTTTGATATTCACATAGAATGTACTTTACATTATATTAAACCCACTTAAAGCTCACAAAATCAAAAAAATAAACAAAATTAAATTTCACATTGGGAGCGAAAAATGGACCAACAAACTGAAAAAATAGTTGGCGGCTTCACTTCATGTTTTTTTTTTTTGAAACAATCTTCTATTTGTGTTGAACACAAATAAATTATTGAAATAAAATTTTCAAAACAAATTCTAGATAAAAAATTTCGAATTTTCTCATACACCCAAAGAAAAGGAGAATATAACAAATAATAAATGTTTAAATTTGTCCAAATATCTCTGAAAATCTTGAAAGAATTCCCAAATACCAAATATTCCCAACAAATGAAAAAGAACAGAAAACAATTTTTTTTAGACAAAAAATTAAAAAAAAAAATCATAGATGGGGGAATCGCAGAGAGAACCCAAACCTAGAAAAAAAAAATTGATTGTTGGGAAGAAAAATATCTCTAAAAAATGTTGAAATTGGGATTTCTCTCACAAATTCTCCTAGAGGTACAAGAAGTTTTTTTCAATTTTTTGGAATTAGTTTGAATGTTGTTTTTGGGTTAGGTTTAGAAAGTAGATAGGATGGGGTGTGGTTTAGGTGGGTTTAATGGGATGTTTGTGTATTATTTTGTACAATTTTTCATCTAATCACATCAACATTAATTACATATATATATATGTGATTTAAATTGTCTGTTGGGGCAAAAAAAGTCCAAATGTGATATTTTTGCAAAGATTATTAAAAAGTGACATGAGGTGCAATTTCCTCTTTTTTTCTATTAGGTTGCATTAGAACTATGAATTTGTAAATTATTTAAATTTTGATTTTGATTACCTATAAAAGAAATAAAGAAGAAGCATATGGAAAATAAAATTTTAATGTGAGATAATTTTGGGATCTAATGTTCAAAGATCTAGCGCAACTTAGTGCAAACAGAAAAAGAAATTCGGGAAAACATAAATCACAAAGATTCTTAAGACAGTATCGAGAACTGGAACGAAATCGACTGGTTCTATCTGGTTCTGGTCCTGTTCCACCAATTCCGGAAAAAAAATGTCTGCCCCTAAAAATTGATGCCCATTGTCACCAAAATATAGAGGTCAATTTCATATAGATTTATTTGATTATTTGTTTGAACTTTTGGGTAGTTTAATATAGGATGGACGTCCGATTCCTGTAATTAAACATAATCTAGGAAGAGCGATTACGTGCCAAAAATAGAAATAATTTACTCATCAGAAAAACTAAAACAAAAACCTCTAATAAATCACCTCTACTTAATCATAAGAATTTCAGAAAACCCTTTGTCCGATTGAAAAACTCCATTTTCATTAAACAAAATTCATTAATGTATCTTGATGGCTTTAAGGATTATTATATTGGCCTATTGCATGTTGTTGTTTTCAGCCACCATTGTAGAGGGTATGATAGGCCTGAATTGGGGTAGGATGACCTCACAAAGACTAATTCCATCCACGGTGGTAGATTTGTTCTTACAGAATGGAATTCCGAGGTTAAAGTTTTCAGCTCCAGGGAAAATGTCATGAAGGCATTTTCCGGGAGCGGAACTCGCCTAACAATTTTAATCACTAATGATGCTCTCCATGACATTAACTCGACAAATGGAGCCAGATAATGGGTTGAAAGGACGATTACTAGTTTTGCTTTGAAGAACTTCGATATAAAGTAAGGCGTATCGTAACATCATTAACATGTCTGAGTCCAAGACTCCAACTTTATTATTATTATTTTGAATCTTTTTCCTATATATTTTTCTTCTCAATGTTACTTAGATTGCTTTTCTCCTTTATTTGTGGGTGTTGTATAGGTATGTTAATATTGGGGCCGAACCCTTTTCACCATCCTTTTGGAGTAAAACCTATCTTGGTGCTGTTGATGTGTTGAAAATGATCCAAGACGCTCTAAATGAGGCTGGATATGGCGATAAAACGAAAGCTACAACTCCACACCTCACCGATATCTTGAAGCCGAATCATACCAAACCATCAGAGGCTGAATTTCGGGAAGATATTAAGGACTTATCATCCAATCACTAAAGATTCTTAAAGAAAACAATTCTCCTGTAATGATTGACATGTTCCCTATCCCCTTTGTCGATGAGAATAACGTGGACAAAGAATTCGCATTCATGGATGGAAAATCGACACATTTTGTTGTGGATGACAATGGTTTAAATTACACGAATGCATTTGATTTCATGCATGACTCAATCCTGTGGGCAATGAAGAAAGCTGGAGCCCCTGATCTAAAGTCGAAAGCAACAGAGGGACTCCATTGCGCCCGGGGGTTCCTATCGACCTTTATATCCACAGTCTAACCGACGAGAACAAGATGAAAGTTAAATTTGGAGCTTTTCAGCGGCATTGGGGAATATACAGAAACGACTGGCAGCTTAAATTCAAGATTGATCTTTCAGGACAAGGCTGTGATATCTATCCGACCATGGCCAAGGGAGTGACTTACATGCCTAAGCGGTGGTGCGTTTTTAACGGGGATAACAGTAATTTAACCAAAGTGAAATATGAATCAGCCTGTCAAGAAGCTGATTGCACAAACCTGTCGCCGGGGAGATCCTGTAGCCATTTGCATTTCAATCAAAATGTTTCTTATGCATTCAATAGGTGTTGGGAAATTACAGCAATATTCAGACATCAACAAAGGCTAACAATAACAGAGTTCATAAGGCTCAAGCAACCAATGTCATCTTTTCGAAGCAATAACCGAATTCAACAGCCAACAGATTCAGCATATGATAAAATCTCCAGCATACAATAACATATATATATTGAAATCAGTATTCACCATTCTCCAACTAGCCTAAGCATAACATGGATAAATCGACAGAATAAAGAAACCATGACTAGACTGAAAAAGGAAACTAAGGCAGAAAAACGCTACTTCCCTTTCTTCCTCCTGCTTGTGCACTGGTCGAGATTTAGGCTCAGGAACAGCCTTCCACGCCACGCAATCGCCGTCCAGAGAGAGAGGTCAAGAACCAACCAAACATCCTTCAACCTTGGCTTGGGTCATCGACCAAAGAGTCTACCAAATCAGCCAAAGAGAACGACCAAAATCTGACCAATAACCACAGAGAAAAACACCCCCCCCCCTTAGCCACTATTTCAGGCCTAAGATTACATCGGAGTTTCTTTAGTTTGTATGCTAGAATAGTCGATTTTACAGGGCCAAGGAACGGGAAGAGAACAGAGAGCAGACAAGAGATCGAGAGTGAAAGGGTTGAGTCTCAAGGAAGCCAACCCACGTGATATAGAGGCTCAAAAGTCAAACAAGAAAAATATCTAGCCAAGATTGAATCTCAACAATTGATCTCCATCCAATGGTCCAAATAGAAGCCAGCCCAAATAAATGTTAAAAGAGAACCACTTAATATGCCCAATAAGCCCACAAACTTCACCTTGGTTCTCGTAACACACTCTCTCGGTTGCGAATTGCGTGTGGAAGGACTGTTCATCATCAATGCCCACTACCTGCAAGAAAAATTAACCAGCATCAATATGTAGCAAAGATAAGCATAATTTAAATTTACCTGCAGGCAGAATTTTTGTTCCCACATCAGAGGGATTCCTATCAGTGTGAATCTTAACAAGTTCAACTTCACCTTGAGAAAGCTTCTCACGTATAAAAATAATATTTCACATCAATATGTTTGGATCTCTCATTATAAACAGGGTTCTTACTAAGTGACAACGCACTCTGACTATCCATAAACATAATAGGTGTATCATGCATGAAGTTCAATTCTTTTAAGATTCCCTTTAACCACATACATTCCTTAACCGCCTCGGTTATGGCAACGTATTCAGCTTCCGTACTAGACAGAGTTACTAAAGGTTGTAGCTGAGATTCCCAAGTTATGCAATTATCACCTAGGGTAAAGAAGTAAGCGGTAGTTGATTTCCTACTGTCTCTATCACCAGCAAAGTCCGATTCAACATAACCCTTAAGAGTTAACTCCTCAGATCTTTTCTCATACACTAAGCCTAGATTTAAAGTCCCAACCAAATACCTTAATAACCATTTCATACCCGCCCAATGTCACTTACCAGGGTTTGACATAAATCTACTTAGAAGACTGATGAAAAATGCAAGATCAGGTCTAGTAGTAATCATAAAAAACATGACAGAACATATGGCATTAGCATACAGAATGTTTTCCATCTCTTTCAATTCAGATTCAGATTTAGGCGAATGATCACTTGAAAAATTCATATGGCTAGCAAGAGGCACATTAACAATTTTACTATCTTTCATTTTTATTACAACTTTGTTCAAGTACGCTTCTTGTGAAATTGTTAACCTATTCTTAGCCCTATACCTTGTTATCACCATCCCTAGAATCTTTTTAGCATTCCCTAAATCCTTCATGTCAAATTCCGATTTTAAAAGATCTTTAAGGTCGTTAATTTGAAACTTGCTAGGTCCAGCTAAAAGCATATCATCGACATAAAGTAACAAATAGACTTCACAACCACTCTTTATGTCATTAAAATACAAGCAAGCATCAAATTCACTTCTCTTAAACCCTATCTTCAGTACAAAGGCATCAAACCTCTTGTACCATTGTCTTGGGCTTTGTTTCAGCCCGTACAAAGATTTCTCTAACTTGCACACATAATCAGACTTACCTCTAACTACAAACCCTTGTGGTTGGCTCATGAAGATATCATCTTCCAACTCTCCATGCAAAAACGCAGTTTTTATATCAAGTTGTTCAAATTCCCAATTGAATTGAACAACATGAGCCAATAACAGTCTGATCGTCTTGTACTTAACCACGGGTGAAAATATCTTATTATAGTCCACACCCTCTCTTTGAGTATAACCTTTAGCCACTAATCTCGCCTTATACCTCACAGAATCATTAGGGCTCAAACCTTTTTTTAAGTTGTAGATCCACTTACATGGAACTAATTTCTGATCTTTTGGTTTCTTAACAAGTTTCCAGGTTTTGTTATTACTCAAAGATTTCATTTCTTCCTGCATGGCTTTTATCCAGTTTTCAGAATAATTTCCATTAATAGCTTCTTCATAATTAGCAGGTTCTATCTGTTCAAGGGCTTCACCTAAAACTAATACAAACTCAGTCAAACTTAGGGATTCGTACCTAGGGTTCGACCTAATCTGCCGTCTCGCCCTATCCCTAGTGAGTTGATAATCTTGATTAGACGGCTGATCATTAAAATGTTCAACTTCAACTGGTTCAGTGTTATCTTGAAGTTCAGTCACCTTTTTAGGTTCAGTTTCAGTTTTAGTTTTAGTTTCAGGTTCTTGATGTGTAGGGTCATTACCTTCATTCCCAGGTGTAGGTGAATTAAGCTTAGTAAGCTTCACCTCAGTCTGAACACTCTTCTCAGTTTCAGATTTGTTAGCTTCATCAGTTTTCTGTTTTAGACATGACATTTCAGATTCATTAAAGACTACGTTCCTGCTGTTACTAATCTTAATACCTTAAACCCCTAAAACCCACAACCTATAGCCCTTCACACCCTCAAGATACCCTAACATCACACACTTGACTGCCCTCGACTCAAGTTTCCCTTCAGATTGATGTGCATATGCCGCACAACCAAACACTCTCAAGTGTTCCAGATTTGGAGGCTCCCCCGTCCACAACTCCTGTGGGGTCTTAAAACCTATATTGCTAGACGGTGACCTATTAATCAGATAAGCTGCAGTACTTGCAGTTTCAGCCCAAAACCCTTTGGCAAGGCCAGAGCTAATCAACATACACCTAACTTTGTTCATTATGGTCCTATTCATTCTCTCAGCGACCCCATTCTGTTCAGGTGTGTATTTAACTGTTCTGTATCTTGTTATCCCTTTCTACTTACATAAATTGTCAAATTCGAAATTGCAGAATTCAACCCCATTATCAGTTCTTAATGTTTTGAGTTTCTTTTCTAACTGATTCTCAACCGACTTTAACCAAATTCTGAATTTCCCAAAAGTTTCCGACTTAGCCTTCAGAGGATAAATCCAAAATTTTCTTTAGTAATCATCCACTAAGGATAAGAAGTACTTACTTTCACCAAATGTGGAATGCTTCTCAGGACCCCATAGACAGCATGAATATAGTCAAATGGACTGCTAGTCCTATGAGAGCTAGATTCAAAGCTCACCTTATGTGACTTATCCAAAACACAAGTTTCACAGAAGTCCATTGATTCAATATCATCTTTTCCAAGCAATTTTTGATTACTTAAAGATTTTAGCCCCTTAAACCCAATGTGACCCATTCTGTTATGCCAAAGTTCTGTTTTGTCTTTACTGACTGTAAGAAGACTCGAATCAAGTGTTGTTTCAGTTTTGCCCTCTAGATAGTACAGCCCATTCCTCTTGGGTCCTTTCATAACTATTAGAGATCTTTTAAAAATTTTCAGAACGTTATTCCCGGATTTAAAAGTATATCCCTCATCTTCAAGAATACCTAAGGAAATGAGATTTCTCTTTAAATTAGGGACATATCTAACCTCCCTGAGTTGCCTGACAACCCCATCGTACATCCTGATGGCTATGTCACCAACTCCAACCACATTCTGAGAATTGTTATCTCCCATGTAGACCTTCCTAGGCTCAACCTCTCTATAGTTATAGAACCAAGACCTTTCAGGGCTCATGTGAAAAGTGCACCCCGTGTCTAGGATCCAATTGTTATCAAATTCCACCTCAGACACATTCAGGACATGTAGACTATCAAATTCAGAAACAACAACAGCATTGTTTTGATCGGTGTTATTTAATTCTCTCTGTTTCCTCTTCCAGTCAAAACAATCTTTCTTAAAATGTCCTAACTTTCCACAGTTATAACATTTTTTACCACTTTTGTCTTTTGATTTCGATCTCATTTTAGACTTTCCCCTTCCCTTTTTGTTATGGAAGTTAAATTCTTTCTTTTCGGTTCTTCCCCTAACAAATAAGGTTTCTTCTCTCACATTTGTTCTGTTATCTCTTTTCAGTTCAAGTTCCCTCGATTTCAATGCATCTATCACAATAGCCTGTGTAAGAGTATCCCTGCCATATTTAATTGCGTTTCTGATTTCTTTATATAATTCGGCCAATGAATTTAACAATATGACCGCTAAATCCTCATCATCGAACTTCTTATCATTATGAGCCAAACTCTTCACAATTATGCTATATTCGCTTACATTCCCTTCTGCATCCTTCCCCGGGTCCATCTTAAAACTAAACAACTTTTCTAACAGATAGATCTTGTTAGGTAAAGTCTTAGTTAAGAATAAGGCATCTAAGGCAGTCCATAACATCCTTGCATCTTTAGCATGATCAACTTGTCTAACAATGTTATCAGATAAATGCAAGATTATGGAACTATATGCAATTTCATTCATTTCTTCTATTTCATCAGATTTAGCTTTTAACTCGTCAGAAAAAGTCAAAAGATCATCGAGAGCTTTAACAACTCTCTGTTGCACCAAAATGGCCCTCATTTTCTGTTTCCAAATTGAGTAGTCTCCCTTTCCATCGAATTGCGATAATTCGACCCTCGAATCCATACTAGATTCTGTAAAAGGGTGGCTCGTACTCATGGACAAATAGAAAATGTTTTGAAAAAATCTTTTCCAGATGATCAACACATAATACGAATGCAGAGTTAAAAACAATGTCCAGAAATGAAACACAACACCAAATTAATTCGATCACTTAAACTTCGATGTGATGTGTGTGCTGGTGTGATTCAAACTTAAGCAACGCACAGGTATATAATGCAGATAAACGTGCCAGGCATAAAATGGTAAAAGTACCAAACTTAACCTATCGGGGAGTTTGGAATAATCTTACCAACCAACTGTTTGAAAAACAGTAAATATACCACCAAGTCCTCAGCGGTCAAGTTTCCGTAATCACCGATCACCCGGTCGGTCAACAACATGCACAACACAAATTCACAATAATCAGTATCGAATCAAAACCCTAGAATGCCCAAAAAACAATCAACCCTAATTTTCTAAAGGACAACAAGCCCTAGACCTACAGCCTAAGCTCTGATACTAGATGTTGGGAAATTACAGCAATATTCAGACATCAACAAAGGCTAACAATAACAGAGTTCATAAGGCTCAAGCAACCAATGTCATCTTTTTGAAGCAATAACTGAATTCAACAGCCAACAGATTCAGCATATGATAAAATCTCCAGCATACAATAACATATATATATTGAAATCAGTATTCACCATTCTCTAACTAGCCTAAGTATAACATGGATAAATCGACAGAATAGAGAAACCATGACTAGACTGAAAAAGGAAACTAAGGCAGAAAAACGCTACTTCCCTTTCTTCCTCCTGCTTGTGCACTGGTCGAGATTTAGGCTCAGGAACAGCCTTCCACGCCACGCAATCGCCGTCCAGAGAGAGAGGTCAAGAACCAACCAAACATCCTTCAACCTTGGCTTGGGTCATCGACCAAAGAGTCTACCAAATCAGCCAAGGAGAATGCCCAAAATCTGACCAATAACCACAGAGAAAAACACCCCCCCCTAGCCACTATTTCAGGCCTAAGATTACACCCGAGTTTCTTCAGTTTGTAGGCTAGAATAGTCGATTTTACAGGGCCAAAGAACGGGAAGAGAACAGAGAGCAGACAAGAGATCGAGAGTGAAAGGGTTGAGTATCAAGGAAGCCAACCCAAGTGATATAGAGGCTCAAAAGTCAAACAAGAAAAATATCTAGCCAAAATTGAATCTCAGCCATTGATCTCCATCCAATGGTCCAAATAGAAGCCAGCCCAAATAAGTGTTAAAAGAGAACCACTTAATAGGCCCAATAAGCCCACAATAGGTATTTCCAGTTGAAGGCCCAGAAAGAGGACGCCAAGCCTTGTCAATTTGACGGGTTGGCTAAGGTGGTGCCAGAGTATCCATTGAGTGGTAAATGTGTATTTCCTGTGGAGATATTGCAGGCTGAAGATGCTGACAGATAAAATACAGAAAATGGAGTATTGAAGAAGATGAAGCTCAACTCAATCAATTAAAATGAATGAAAAATTAATTTACAGAGGTGAAGGATACCAGAATATATACCCAAGAGTGTAGACTTACAATACATACACAATACCAGATTACACAACAAGAATTATAAACACGCCATTTAGGGAATCCCTGAAATCAAGGATTGGTGTGAGGCTGAGTGAAGAATCCGTTGGAGGAGCTGTACTGCTGGGTTCTTCTTTCTTCAATTTCAGGTAAGAGAAAACGCTATTTGGTATCACGTTTTTCTCTTCCCGTTTTTACTTATTGCTTCTTTAGCCCTTCTCTTCTTGTCCAGCGCATTTTAGTCCTCTGAATTATCTTCTCTAACACTGACAAGGACGCCTCAGTTAGAGGTCATGGACAAAGAGTCCATAGGGTGTCAAAATTAGCAATTGTTCTGCCGTTGCTTTTATTCCCTTTTAGCATTTTATAGGATCTTGACAAATTTTTAATGGATATCAGAAAATGTATAACATTAATGTTTGTTGTCCAATCTGATGTTTCAAACATGTTATCGTATGTTTAACCCCTGTCTGAATCCGTGACAAAATAGCATTTTTTGGCATTGTTTGTGGTTCCCGAATTCAATAAAGTCTCTTAAAATATTTATCACTTGTGCCACAAGTCTGGTCTGGTAGAAATGCTTTCCCACCATATTGTGCAATAGATGAAGAAACCCTTATTCATGTTATTGGGGCTATTTTAAATTTTCGAACCAACAAATCAAGGTAGAAATGGAAACAAAAACAGAGGGGGAACATTTACTCTGCCAATTGAATGACGGGTGGGGCCTTTTCATTGAATAGGTTACTCAAAGTTTGAATTTTCAATCTATTAATTTTGACTAAAAGCTGAATTTAAGCAACTTCACGTGTTCTTAATATCAATTAAAAGAATTTTATCGAGAGTGATATGCGACCCTAGGGGTTTCGGCGCCTTAGTGCTAGGGCATAGGGGCAGCCATCCCTTCACATGGCCAGCAATCTTTTAATTTGTCATCAAATAATACTTCGAGAAGAGAATTACAACCATGCTTGTTTATGATACAACTATTAGTGCACTTATGTAATATGTAGCTCATGGCGTGGTGCCGCGTAGGCGGTCCATGTCATATAATTCTAGATAGAACTGGGCAATGGGTCGAGCCGGTTTGATTTTGGACCAAACCCAACCCAGCCCGAAATGTCGGTTATGACATATTTTTGAAACCGACCCGAACCGGACTTTGGCTAGAACCGACCCTACCCGAACCGAATCGGGTCGGATCGGATCGGGCTGATTCGAGCCAATCTTCCTCTTTTCTTTGATTTTTTTTTTTGGCACAAAAATATTTTCATCTTTCAAATCAAACTTTAATTGGCTGAAATAAAAATAATACTTTTCCATTTCAATAAACAAATTTTCATTGAAATGATTTTTATCATTCATACACAATCAATTAAAATCGAATAAATCACAATTTTTTTTTACTAAGAATGGATTTATAATTCAAATTTTCAATGAAATGATATTTATCATTCATAAACAATCAATTAAAATTGAATAAATCACAATTTTTTATTAAGACTGAGTTTATAAGTGGAATTTTTTCACTGAAGAAATTAAAGATTCACATCCCAAACAATTATTTTCGTACAAATTAAAATCTTACTAACGAAAATAAGGCACCTCAATTAACCAGAAAGGCATTGCTTATAAAATCAAACACAATAAAAAATCCATTGAGCACGAAAAATAAAAATAAAATATTACAATCATCCAAAAATTTAAAATATACAGTAATCTAAACTTAATAAATAAAATAAAAATACTACAATCATCCAAAATTCAAAAACAAATAATAAAGTAGAATATCATAATCTTCGATTGTCACATATCGTTCCTACAAAATAAAAGAAATGTTAGAGAAAAACATTAATATTATAGTTAATAGCTCACATATTCCTCAAAAGTCACTTTCTCAAAAAAAAAAGAACATTTTCATCATTAGAATTCATGGCAGAAGAAAATCCCAGGGGGGTGACTTATTACCTCAATTTTTTAAAGCTCAATTTCTAGGCATTTTTTTTTTTTTTTTGCTGTTTTCCCAAACCCCAATGGAAGATATCTTTTTCAGAGATCTGGAAATAATTTTAGCGTATATTTAATAACCTGCAAACCAAACATACTCTTGTAGCATGCATGTATAGATTTTGTGGCCATTGTATGCTCATCCAGCAAGAAGCAAAGATATTCAACAACAATGAACAAACTAATCCTTATTTCTTCATAAATTTGGGGTCGACTAACAAATTTGGGCATTGTGGTATAGTAGGCACCTAGGCTAACCAATAAAATCGAAATGTAAGTCATTTTCAAGTCTCATCACCAGGCATCTGAGTTATTTCAGCATGAAATGAGTCTTCAGCTCATTTACCAAAACATTTCTTTGTCTTGAGCTCATTTACCAAAACATCATTGTTCACAAGTCATAACATTTGGTGCAAAAATTTAGGGAACTACTAGCTAGTTTCATGGATAAATTTAGGCATACTTGTTTCCAGCTTTTGATTTTTCTCCTTCTCCCCATGCTTTGATTAACGAAAACCTTCTCTCAGTCACTATACGTGCAAGCACTGCATCTGAAGATCATATATGTATATATGGATGAAGTTAAGTATTTTCCTAATCATTTACTTGTGAAATTTCTCGAAAATGGATCAATAATTTGCAATGTTAGTTACCTCTATCGATCAGGCCCTCAAATTTTTTCTCCACGACAGATTCTGGTTCTTAAGCTATAAACACGAAGGCTCCAACATGAACACCCACATTCACACTGTGCTTGTGGTTTTAACAATAGTTCTACTTGCAACATTAACATCGTAGTGTATGAATTAATGGCGGACTTTCTCATGTATACCTGCTACTTTCTTCTGGACTAAACAGAACATTGAAGGTATCTTTGCAATCTGTTCAAATAGTTTAAATGCTTGATTCATTGATTTATTAGTGATAGAACCAATATACCACTTGTGTGAGAAGTTCTAAAATTATCTTGTTGAATGACCAAAAATGTAATCAGCATTTTTCAAAGTTCTTTCAACATGTCTCAACTTCGACACTATGCAATTCATCAATAGTGAGCATAAGATCCACAGAACAATAGATTCATTTCTCAATTAAACTGCAACCAGAATCCTGAGCAAATCCCAACATTTCCAAAATCCAGCTCAATTGCTGAAGTTTGTGCAAGACATTGGTTGCATCGACCAATCCAGATTTACTCAAAGTAGGGTCATGATCTATTCAAATAAAAAAAAAGACCAGATCTAGTATTACTAGATCACGCTTGCTCGAATATTGCACTGTGGTTGCAGGAGATACACAATTTTTGTTCATTATACCCCATTTTAATTTTTCAATCTTTGATATTGTTGCATTAATGTCCTCAATTTTTTTTCAGCGCATTCTTATCTTCAACATATAATTAAGACATCTTATCTTTGTCTACTTGAGTGAACATCAGAACAGCAATAGGTATATTTATCCGAATCCTTTTATAGTCAATGTTGTCATCTCTTTCCTAACATAATATTTGAGCATTCGCAATTTCTCTCTTTTAATTTCGATATCTCTTCTTTTATAAGTTATGGGTGACCATTTCTTTGAGGTTCACACATATGCCATACACGTGCACATGAATACTAAAGTACATCTCGCGCATCAGGTAGACTCACGATGACACATGACAATATTCTGAAGAAAATTCAAATGCATTGATAACATCACATTCTGAGTACTCCCATTGTATAAAGATATTTAGCAATAATATTATATTTTATGTAATTAACAACAACAGTGAGTCCTTGTTTGCGCTCCATTATTTCAAAAATGCATTTTTTCTGTCTTCTTTTCAATTACACATTTTCAATAAAGTAGGGTGTCGATATCCCTACTCTTGAGTGTTGACACCCTCAACTAGCTCGACCCCCAATCTTAAAAGTCAATTTTTGCACCGTTTTATATGTTCATGCGTTTAGTACTGTATCTTGATTATTTTTACGATTATTTTTACTGTTTTTGCTCATCTAAAATAATAAACAGAAGCTTTCCAGTCGAACAGTTTGCTTCTGAGAGAATTCAAAATTTTGAAAATGAACAACCCTTCACCCCTATATGTAGTTTTCTATAGGGGTTTGGTTGCAATCACGGCAGATCTCATATTTGCATTTTAAATTCTCAGAGTAATTTTCGCAATAACCCTTTTCCCAAAAGTTTCAATAATCACATTTTCAATCCCCACAACTTTATTACAACCCCTAAAAATTATGAACAATTTTCTAAAAATCACTAAAAATAAAAAAAATAAAAATTGAAGTGCTACTACCCAAATGAGATTCCCACCCAAACCTAAAAGCAATACCCACCGGCCACCACCAGACCACCACTGTCGACCACCACTATAATGCCTCGCAAATTCACTTCATTTTAAGAATTTATTTAAATAAAAAGTAGAGGAAAGATTAGATTGGGATTTAAATAATTTTGTGACGGATCCAATTGAAAATTTATGATTTATTTGGGAACTCAATTGAATAAAGTCAAAAAGTTGGGTTAAAGGACAAAAATGTAGAAATGGAAAGTTCATGGGCTGTTTTCTACTACCAGGTAGCCATCTTTAAAATGTCATCGCGATTCGAACTTCAAAAGTATGCTCTAGCATTTCATCATTTTTATCAACTTTTAAACTATAATTTCATCAAATTTTATTAAAATTTATTAAAAATCTGATTTTTAACAAAACCAAATGGAGGTTGATGAAAGCTGATGAAATATGTTGTTGAAAAGTTGATAAAAATTGTGAATCATATAAAACGTGTAGTTAAAAATAAGTTTGGAAAAAAATAAAATTTTAAAAATTGAGGCCAAACAGGGCATAATATTATTTGATACCATTAAAATCCAGGATAAATTCCAAAAGAAAAAGAAAAATCACGGCAGCAATGAAATCGAGGCAGCTCACCACTAAAATATTGAACTAATATCCAACAGAATTATTTCAACCATCACGCTACATGTACCGAAATGGATGACAATGTAAAATGAGGGGCCCACTTTTTGTTTTTTTGAAATTTTTTAATCACATGGAGCCTGCATGCATGTAAGAGGTTATCAACCTCCGTCATCCATTTATGTTCAATGGAATTGTCCTTGTTTTAATTATAAGTTGACTTATCGGCAAATTGATGTTGAATGGACATCATGCTTTTGGCACATAACGGTCTTAGTTTAGTCAAAGAGGGAATTACGTGCCAAAAATAGAAATGGATGAAAATCATATGTACTTATCATTCCCCATCAGAAAATCAAACAAAAACCTTTGATAAATCACCTCTGAGTCTCATTAATCCTCGGATTTTCAGAAAACCCTTTTTCCCATCGAAAAACTCCATTTTCAGGAAACAAAATTCATTATCCTCGATGGCTTTAAGCATTATGACATTGGCCTATTGCATGTTGTTGTTTTCAGACAACGTTGTAGAGGGGGGTTCTATAGGCCTAAATTGGGGTAGGATGGCAAATCAAAGACTAATTCCATCCATGGTGGTAGATTTGTTTTTACAGAATGGAATTCGTGAAGTTAAAGTTTTCAGCGCCAGTGAAAATGTCATGAAAGCCTTTTCTGGGAGCGGAATTGGCCTAACAATTGCGATCCCTAACGAGTCTCTCCACGACATTAACTCGACGGATTTAGCCAGATATTGGATTCGAACAAAGGTTACTAAGTTTGTAAACATGAACGTCGATGTAAAGTACGTGTTATGTCCAAGTTAAACAAGAATTCCCTGTTTGATTATTTTTCTTTAGTTAATTTCCTGATCATGGTTTCCTTTTTATTTTTTTCCCCTTCATGTTGTACAGGTATGTGAATGTCGGGGCAGATCCATTTTCATCATCCTCTTGGAATCAAACCTATTTCGATGCTGTTGATGTGTTGAGATTTATCCAAGACGCTCTGAATGAGATTGGCTACGGAGAGAAAACTAAAGCAACCATTCCACATCATACCGATGTCTTGAAGCCGAACCATACTAAACCTTCAGAGGCTGAATTTCGCGATGACATAAAGGAAAAAATGATCGAATCCCTACAAATTCTCCAAGAAAACCATTCTCCCTTCGTGGTGGACATGTTCCCCATTCAATTTGTTAAGCAGAATAATGTGGACATAGAATTCGCATTCGTTGATGGACATTCGACATTTTTTTTTGAGGATGACAATGGGTTAATTTACACGAATGCATTCGATTTCATGTATGATTCTTTCCTGTGGGCAATGAAGAAAGCTGGCGCCCCTGATCTGAAACTGGTGGTCGGACAAATCGGTTGGCCAACAGATGGATATCCTGATGCTAATGTTACCAATGCCGAGCGGTTTTTCAAAAGCCTCCTGCCTAGAGTCACAAGCAACAAAGGGACTCCACTGCGCCCGGGGATGCCTATCGACATTTATATCCACAGTTTGAGCGACGAGAACAAGATGAAAATTAAATTCGGAGCTTTCCAGCGTCATTGGGGCATATACAGAAACGACGGGGAGCCTAAATTCAAGATTGATCTGTCAGGACAGGGCCGTGATATTTATCCGACCGCTGCCAAAGGCGTTACGTACATGCCTAAGCGATGGTGCATTTTCAATGGTGATACTAGTAATTTAACCAAAGTGAAATACGCATTTGAACAAGCCTGTATGGTAGGAGATTGCACTAGCCTGTCACCTGGGGGATCCTGCAGCCACCTGGATTTCAATCAAAATGTTTCCTATGCATTCAATAGGTTTTTCCAAACTAAATCCCAGAAGGAGAAGGACGATCCGTGCGAATTCGACGGGTTGGGGAAGGTGGTGCCGGATAATCCATCAACTGGTTCATGTATATTTCCTGTGGAGGTATTGGCAGCTGAAAGCATCGATACGGGATCCTCAATGGGGGAGAGAGTGGCCACAATATCTAAATTAGTCATGCTTTTACCTTTTCTTTTAATCTTCTTAGCTTTTATTCAGGATCGAGTTAATTTTTGAATGGACATTGCAACACGTATAACATTAGTGTTAATTCCAATGATGGTGTCCAATCCAACCAACATAAGATAAAAAATTTAACCTATTCTTCCTTTTTTCAACAGTAATCAAAACTGTCCAATCCACCTTTAATAATATAGTTACAAACTTCGTACGTCCCTCTACTTTTAAGTAATTTTTATACTTCAAATCGTGAGTATATGCCCCCGTTAGAGACTAATTAATTCCGTGAGTTGAAACTGACACGAACACTAGTCCGTTAACTTATAGAACGGGAGTAGTAGACTTGATAACATATTAGCAAGTTTAGTAGTAATTCGTAGAGCTTTTAAAGTTAAGTGGTAATTGGGAAATGTTCGATAAAGTTCAGTGGCAACTCAAAGAGATTTTAAAGTTCATATTTTACCCGATTTGTATTTTGCAATTTTTCTTTGATTCTTTGCAACTTCATTTAATAGAAGTAACCTTTGATTTCTTGAAATCAAAATGTTTTTTCTTCTCTCATTCTCCGTTGGTGAATATTTTTGAGAAGGGAATGACATACTTGAAAATGAAGATAGATATGATGAATTTTGAAGTTCGAGAAACCTTTACTCAAATCTTGAAAAATTAAAATCGTATCAAGGCACATTACAACGTTGTTTTTCTTAAGACGTTATTTAGCTCTTCTATGATGTGATGTACTAGAAAAAATTCGTCTTAAGGATACAATGGAACCACATGCTGCGTTGTGCACAAACAAAGATAACCTTGAACACAACGAATAAACTTGATATTCGAGAATGTTTGTATTGTATCTCTACAGAATGATTAATGATGCAATAAAAGCAAGTTTAGTAATCTGGAAATAATTGCAGAGTATATGAAGGAAAGAAGAGAATATCAAAAACAAAATATGTTAATTCTTCTTGTTTTCCATAGAAGAATTACCAATATATATTTATAAATTTTACATGCACACAGCACATCTTCAAAAATACACACCCAATGGACCGTGGCTTTTCACATCTATTTAGAAACAAAAACATCTCAAAAGAATCAGAAGAAACAGGGCAAAGGGGAAAACTTTCCAAAACACTGCTCGTTACATCGGACACCTGTTGGAGTGGAAAGCCTTTGGGATTGCAATTGTATGGTATATCTACTACACTCTTAACTAAAATATACCCATATTCAACTAGTTGGCGGGCTGCAGAAATTAAATAGTCGAAGCTGTAACCAATTGTTAAAGATTGACACACACAAACAAGAACTGGTACAGAATTGAAAGAAAGAACACAGAAACCATACCAGAAATTTACAGGAATCAGATCAAGATTTGATATATTCAAGAACAGGACAAAGTCTCAGTCAAATCCACCAAGTATATGAGCAGAGCTGCAGAAGTTACACTCTCAAAGTCTCTCTTAATTTCAATGAGCTCTCTACACAGCTACGAGTTTTCCCTGTGCTTTCTTGTAACTTTCGCTCTGCTCTATACATGATATAAAGACCCTATTTATTCAATCAGAGCCAACCACGTGCCTGTTGATTTATCATAACAGTTAGCCCTCAACTAACTCTCAACATATAGCTGTTATAACTGTGAAACCAACTGGTAATCTACTAACTAATTAAACAGCTTCCACACCAATTCAAAAAGAAATGTTATCCAAATGCATTTCAAGTAATTGTAGTAAAACTTGACAGGTTGATACCTTTGACATTTTTAAACACATTTAAGTAATTGTCCTTCTGTAAAACAGTTATAAAAATCAAGGTTCTAAAATGTGTAATGAGTGGCAATGTGTCTCAATCGTGCATCAAGCATTTCTGGTATGGTTTCTGTGTTCTTCTATGTGTGCCTATGCGAAACATATGCGTAATTATGCTTTTTAAAATTTTTAATGTTATTTTAAAGAGTAATGCTATTTAGCACTATTGATATTTAATACAAGTTTACATGTAGTACTAGTGACATTAAAGTATAGGTTTGATAGGACGTATGATATTTTGACAATTCGATTGATATTCAACACCACTTGCTAAATAGCATTATTCTATTTTAAATATACTAAACTAATAAATAAATAAAATAATGCATTATCTGAATTGTATACATGTTCTTAATTAATTTTTTTGTTAAAAAAGCATATTGCTCAAAATTCTCAAAACTTTTTTTTCCGCTCTTTAGAAATAGAATTAGATGCCATGGAAGAGTCATTTTGCTCCATTGACTTCTAGTAAATTGAAGTAAGAATATAAAAAACTAGAAACTTTAAAATCATTATAATCTAAAGCTGGATGAGTTTGATAAATATTTTTCCCTAATATTTAAAAATAAGAGAAAAATGACCTTCGGTTGTGATTAGGTGAGCAATACAAAAATGAAAAATGCACCTTCAAGTTCCGCAACTCGATGAAGATCTTAATACAAATGCGTGTGTATTTTGGAGTTTAAGCGCGCATATGCAGTCAAATAAATGGGTGACTGCATTATCCTGTACACTCCATATGCGTCTGGCATTTTGAACATGCGCTGAGCATGAGTGCATATGACAAACTCATTGGGATTGCGTGTTTCCACATATTTGGCGGGGATTATTGTGAAAAACCAACAAATTCCCTACCTTTTGGTGAAGATTCTATAAATGTGAATAATTTGGATCCTTGCTCATGGTCCAAGAAAAGAAGATAGAAGAAAGACGTGGAGAAAAAGGAGATGAAAGAGAAGAAGAGTATTATATAGAGCCTGTTTGGTGCACATTAAAATGAGAGAATGCATTTTTTTGAAGTGATGTGATGGGAAATATGCGGTTGAAAATGAAGGAAAAGTCATTGATTTGATGGAAAATATTATTTTAATGAAAAATGTGTGGTTAAAAATGAGTAGAAGAATGAGAATGAAAAAAATAATGTGCGTCAAACAGGGGCATAATGTATGTTGACGTCGAAAATTGTATAAACAACATTCAAGCCAACTTAAAAGGGAAATTGAAACATTTTGAGGTTCACTTTCTGTGAATTACAAGCATGGTTACACAAGTGTTGCTCCCTTTTCCCTTTTCCTTTCTCCCTTTTATAGGAAAAAAAATCTGCATGTGTACTGCTTCCTCCATTTTGTCAACTACAATACCGAACTGAGGAGATACATCAATGGCACGTTTGGATTGGTTAGGGAGGTCGGCTTGTCAGGTCATCATGAATTTGGCCTCACTGGTGAGCCCTAGCAATTAATGAATTACTTAGGAAAGGAAGTTAAAGCATATGATTGGTAGGTGTAGTGGACGCTTATAAAAGATTACCCATATGCTGCTCATTGATTTACTGTTTGTACAATGTGCCAGAAATCAATAATCATTATGTCCCTTTAAGCCTCAATAAATATTTTAATCTGAGTTGACCTCAAATATACCAAATTGACAATAGCACCAGCTCATCGGCTATAAGAAACTGTATTTATTGATCTCGAAGTTCGAATGCCAACAGTTACCCCCCAGGTTAGTACTCACCTAGGTGATGGACTGGCCTTGGAAGTGATTAACACATTTTTCAATTTTTGTAATTATTGCAACAATAAATAAAATGAACAGCTGTCACGCTATCTCTCACCAGTGAGCTATCATGCACATCCGGTTTCTTCCTTGAGAAGCTTTATTAGAACGACGTCGTACGGAAGTGGTCAAATCAAGCCATCCACTTTCCCTCCATTTCTGCATCCTACGGTCCAGATTTCACCCCTTTATATTCCTTTCCTTTTCACCTTTTCATTTCTCCACTTTTACTTTCGTTTTCTCCAGATTTTTGCTTTCTCAAAGCACCTCGTTTAGCGTCCTTATCTGTTTTCTGAGTGAGGTTGTCTACATTCAGGTATTTCTTCTTTAACAGAAAATTCCTCTTTTTCGAGTTTTACTTCGGTTGTTCACATGAGCTCAGACGAATCGAGGTTACATTCTTGGGGTAATCAACAAGAGGAAACAGTACCTTCTTCGTCTTCCCTTTCCTTTAGTGCTTCCTCGGTGAGCTCGAATTGCAAGGAGGTTTTAACTCCGGTTCCCATTACTTCTGTCTACCCAAAACAAGTACCTCCTTTTAGGAACATGGATTAGACTCGTGAGAGGGTAGAAGTTAGATCTCAGGGGCCTAGTGAGGGAAATACCCAAGAGTGGGGGGCAGATGCTTATAGGTCAGTGGTTACTGGGGGTATGCTTGCCTATCCGATGGCCAAATTCGGCATCCCTAATTTGGTAGAATTAGTAATACCAACCTCATCTGACCGAGCTACTACTCCACTAGCTGGATGCGTGGCTTTAAATTCAGTTATTCTCCATGCTGGCTTACGACTTCCTTTTTCCAAGATAATCCGACAATTTCTTTCGTCCTGGGAAATAGCCCCAACATAACTTTGCCCTAACAGTTGGATGATCTTGATAGCGATCCTAATATTGTGGAGCAAATTAGGCTACCCCGAGCTGAGCGTTACCCAATTTAACCCACTCTTTAACTTTAAGGAGGATGGGAAAGACTGGCTAGTGGTATGCCAGTGTTAGGCCTAGGACAGGAGGTTCATTAGTGCTGGATACTCCCTCTTCGATAAAGAGGTGGAAATTGTTCTTTTATGTATTAGGGGAATAGCAGTTTCATCCTACCAAGGTGAATGGGGAGCACGTCGTTCCTACCCTCTATCACCCGTTATGTAAGCAAACATCATTTTCAATATCTTTTCTTGTTTGCTTGTATTAAGTCCATCTTCCGAACTAATTCACTTCTTCCTCATAGATTATAAGAAAGCTGTTTTAACCAGAGCAGTAAAAGAACTAGCTGAAGGGATTAGGTCTCTCCCGAGAAAGCAAAAGTCCTGTAAGTCCATCATCTCGAACTCCAACCTCTTCCAGGCGGAACTACTTCAGACTTTCCCACCGACCTCATCGTCAACTAGGGCTTCCACTCCAGTCCCGTCCTCTTCCAGTGAGTATTCCTTATCATCTTTAACTTTTAACTTTTACAACAATAATTGATCTCACATGTGTTCATTCCTGTCTCAGATCAAAATTAAGATATGTTGGGGTACAAGGCAGCGAAGGCAGTAGCAGCTGCTAAGAGCAAAAGGAAAGACATTCCTGCTGAGGTGGTGAGCCGATCTGAGGAGACCGAACCCGAAGTTGAAGCCAAGCAACCTTTGAAACGTCGTCGTCTGACTGAACCGCCACCCTCACACTCCGATGGCGTCTACACCTCCGATCTCTACTCCCACACCGTCCATACCTGTGGCCATCCCAATTATTACTGTAGCCAGCTCGTCGAGGTTACAGGATAGGTGTCCAGACCTGCAGAGGCCCAATATTGACAATATGGTGGGCCACCGACCTGATATTTTTATTGATTTCCTCCGAGCTCCCTCCCCCACAAGGGAATCTACTGAGCACTTCCTTCCCCTCTGAGGGAGTCGGCCACTCTCTTGACTAGGAGCTGGAATGAAAGAGAGCAGCAGTACCTGGCTGAGATGCCACTTGGTGAGGCCATCATCTCAGCTTAGCTCCACGGCCACATATCCATTTTATACATGATGTCGGTTGCTGAGAAGGTAGTCAACTAAACTCATGTAGTTCATGATTTAAATATTATGACATGTAACTATTTTCCTACATAGATACTCATTTATGTTTCATGTTTCTTTAGATAAAGGTCGAGCTAGATAGGATGCTCGAGGTAAAAGATCGAGCCATAGCCTTGTTTGACAAGGTTGAGGTAAAAAGGGGCTGCCTTTGCTAAAAAGGAGAAAAACTATGAAGATTGTCTCAATAAGATGGAAGAAGAGCTCAACGCCCGACTAACTACCGAGGTCAAGCTCATGGACGACAATGAGGCTCTAAGGGTTTGGGGGAGAAGGCAAGTGCTCGGGTTGAAAATGAAAAGAAAAGAGCTGACGGAGAAAGCTCGGGCCGATGCAGCCGTGAAGAGAGCTGAAGAGGCTGCCAAAAAGGTGGAAGAAGCTGAGCTCAAAGCTTCTAGCTCAGGATGCCTACGTTGAGAAGTGGAGGGCCTCTCCTGAGTTTGACGCACTAGCTCAGGATGCCTACGTTGTGGATTTGGGCGAAATCATAAAGCTTATTAACAGAGAGAGGCCCAGCTTCGACACTTCCTTCTTGGTTGAAGCATATAAAGAGCATAAGAAGGAATTGGAAAAACTGTCGAGGGCGGCCGGAGTTCGAATCTCTCCTGCCAATGAAGACGTTGCCGATGAATTCATTCCTCCAGAGGACCCCCTCAGCTTCGTAGTTTCATTACTATTATTTTTAGCTTTAGTAGAATGTTTGGAACTTCCTTTAAGAATTTACTTTTGTAATTCCAATTTATGAATCAATGAGTATCCATTTTTTACTTTTCAAGCGTAATATGTTGTTTAATTCTGTAATTTTATTAATTTCATTCAATCTATTCTTCAAATGATTTCCTTATAGAAATTCTTACTAAGTATTGCAGCATATGTGAACTTAGGTCTGCTCATAGGCAGGGCCTAAATGATTTCCTCGTGGGAAATTCTATAAAGTGTTGCAGCACATGCAACCTTAGTTCAGTTTGCTCATAGGCATGGCTGGAATGATTTCCTCGTGGGAAATTCTCTGAAGTGTTGCATCACATGCAACCTTAGTTTGGCCTGCTCATAGGCAAGGCCCAAATGCTTTCCTCGTGGGAAATTCTACTAAGTGTTGCAGCACATGCAACCCGAGTTCGGTGAATCAATGGTTCCGAACATTTTTCCTTTCTACAAGACGTTCGTTTTATTATAGATCATATACATGCGGTACGAGGTACATTTTTGTTCTACTGGTAATATTTCTTAAGGTGTTCTGCATTCCAAGGGTGTAGCAGAGGTCTGCCCTCCATATCTTCCAGTTCGTATGTCCCCTTAAGTAGTACTTTGGTTACTTTGTAGGGGCCTTCCCAGTCAGGCCCTAAAGATCCAAAGCTTGGTTCCCTTGTAGCCAAAAATCTTTTTCTAAACTTCTGAATTGCGTTGCTTGTATACGGCACTTCTGATTTCAGTTTCATTTCTTCTTTCTTCTACTAAATCTAGTTCTCCTAGCAAGACCTTTTCATTTCATTCATCTCGATACATCGTCGTTCGAATAGAAGGAATGCCCATCTCGAGGGGGATAACAGCCTCCACCCTAAAAGCTAAAGAAAAGGGAGTTTCTCCAGTACTATTTCTTGACGTAGTGCGATGAGACCATAGCACGCTAGGGAGTTCCTCAATCCATCCTCCCTTAAGAGCGTCCAATTTAGCCTTCAGCGTATGCTTGATCATCTTATTAATAGCTTCAACTTTACCATTAGCTTGGGGGTGGTTTGGTGTGGAGAAATGCTTCCGTATGCCGAGTTCTTTACAAAATTACAAAGCGAATACTGTCAAATTGCTTTCCATTGTCAGTCACAATAGAGTGTGGTACTCCAAACCTGCATATGATAGACTTCCACACGAAGTCGGTGGTTTTTTGCTCGGTTATCTTAGCCAGGGGTTCAACCTCGACCCACTTGGTGAAATAATCCACTGCTACAATTGCAAACTTCGTTCCTCCTTTTCCAGTCGGCATGTGACCAATAAATTAACGCCTCACTTGGAAAAGAGCCATGGGACCATTATGTAATTCAGCTCTCCTGGTGGAAGCTTGACATTAGGAGCAAAGCGTTGACATTTATCACATTTCCTAACAAATTTCAATGCATCCTTCTTCATAGTAAGACAGAAGTATCCTTGCAGTATCATCTTATGAGCCAATGATTGCCCTCCAGCATGATTTCCACACACTCCTTCGTGTATTTCATGTAGAGCTTCCTCTTCATTTAAACACCTTAGCAAAGGCACAGAATATCCTATTTTATAAAGAACGTTATCAATCAGGGTGTACCTTGCCGATCTCATCCGAAGTTTCCTTGCTGCGATAGGATCTTCTGGGCATATGCCTGTATCTAAGTATGACCTGATTTTATCCATCCATGTTGATTTTGGGTCAGTCATTATAGAAAAGATTTTCGACCCCTCGATAGCTGGATGACATATCCTTTCTACCGGAATATTATCAAATCCTTTTATTCCTTCACTTGTTGCCAATCGAGTCAAGGCATCGGCATGGCTATTTTGAGTTCGGGGAATTTGTTCAATTACTAATGTCTTGAAATTTTTGAGCTCTGATTTGACAACCTGAAGGTAGTTGTTCATCTTTTCCTCCTTAGCTTAGTAAGCTTCGTTGATCTGGTTAACCACCAGTTGTGAATCAATGTGAATTATCAAATGAATAATTCTCATATCTTTCGTCATTCTCATCCCTACTATGAGTATTTCGTATTCAGCCTCGTTATTTGAGGCTTTGAAATCAAAAAATAATGCTTCACAGAACAATTAGTAGTTTGGATTGATTAAGACAATTCCGGCTCCTGACCTAGCTCCGGTAGAAGATCCATCAACGAAAAGTTTCCATGGGATATCGCAAGGGAGCTCCTCTATTGGGTCCGAACTGAATTCTGCGACGAAGTCGGCAAGTGCTTGGCCTTTTATGGAGGTGCGATGTTTGTATGTTATGTCAAATTGACCGAGCTCTACTTCCCATTTCCGACCTGAAATATCTGGCTTTTGTAAAACCTGCCTTAACGGATAGTTGGTTAAGATCTTAATGGAGTGTTCTAGAAAGTAGGGTCTCAATTACTTCGCTGCCATGATCAATGTGTAAGCCAATTTTTCTAAGGGAGAATAACGGAGCTCGGCTTCGTGTAAGGCTTTGCTCACATAGTAGACAGGGTGTTGTATTCCTTCTTCCTATCTGGCCAAAGCAGCACTAGCAGCGTGTTCAGACATTGCCAGGTATAACATAAGTACTTCTCCTACCTTTGGCTTTGACAATACTGGCGGTTGTGCCAATTGTTTCAACTCTTCAAAAGCGAGTTGACAGGTATCCATTCGAACTTCTTTCCTCCTTACAAAACATCAAAAAAAGGCTTGCACTTGTCAGTTGACTTTGACATGAAGCGATTGAGGGCAGCTACTCGTCCCGTCAAGCTTTGAACTTCTTTCGGCTTTGTTGGGGGGCTCATTTCAATGATGGCTCTTATTTTTTCTAGGTTTGCTTTGATTCCCCTGCGATTCACTAAATAGCCTAGGAATTTTCTCGAGCTCACACCGAAAGCACATTTGTGTGGGTTCAGCTTCATCCCATATCTCCTCAAGATTCCAAACAGTTCATCAAGGCGTTGTCGATGGTCCTTGGCGCCTGTATTTTTTACTAACATATCATCAACATATACCTCCATGGTTTTGCCTATTTGGTTGGCAAACATAGCATTGACTAGACGTTGGTAGGTGGCTCTGGCGTTTTTTAGACCAAAGGGCATCATTTTATAGCAATAAAGACCTCAGTCAGTGATGAAAGCTGTATGTTCTCGGTCAAGTTCATGCATAGGGATTTAATTATACCCTGAATATGCATCCATGAAGCTAAGCAACTCATGTCCTGCTGTTGCATCCACCATCTGATCTATCATTGGCAATGGAAAGCTGTCCTTAGGGCATGCCTTATTTAGGTAGGTAAAATCTATGCACATTCTCCAATTTGGATACTTCGCTTAACGAATAAACCCATTGTGTAACAACTTCTGCACTTCCTTATTCAGAGCTTCGTACCTTTCTGGATTCAGAGGTCGATGCCGTTGCTGTTTTGGCCGCACCGTGGGGTCAATAGCCAATTTATGGCAAATAATCCCTGATCAATTCCTTTCATGTCTGAATGGTCCCATGCAAAAACATCGAAGTTATGTTGAAGGAACTCGATAATCTGGCCTCGGAAGGATGGTTTCAGCTCGCGACCTATTCCGAGTTCTTTTGGTGGATTACCTGGTCCGACCTCCACTCTATCCAACTCTTCTACAGGTTCTCCCCACCTTTGTTTTTACTCGTGGATCCAGTGAACTAAGATCAGCGACACTAGGTCTTTTTAGCCTCGTACACCCCGCTTGTGGATTTTGTTGGCTGCTCATCATTTAGATCCAAGTGCTGGGCAAATCAATATTGCAAGCCCTCGCTTCAACCTGATTTCCATGTACTATTCCAGCTCCATTTGGGGTAGAGAATTTGATACAGTAATGATATATCGAGGTAGCAGCCTGTAACTCATGGAGTATGGGCCTTCCCAATATGACATTATAATTGGAAGGGAGATCAACAATAATGAAATCCGCTAAGATTCTTCTTTGGCAAGGGAATTCACCTAATTCTACACTTAAAACAATGTCCTCGTACTTCAATAGAATCTCCAGAGAAACCCTGCAACCTCCTGGAATACGACTGAAGATAACGTTCTTAGATTCCAATTTGTTTCAATGTTCGGGAGTAAAGCACATTAACCGAACTCCCATTATCTACCAGAGTCCGATGAACTTGTACTCCCACGACGGTTATAGTTATGACTAATTCATCACTCAGATCTTGAATGATCGCGTATGAATTTTCTTCTGAAAACCCAAACCAGCCCGAGAACGGTGCTACGCCAGTCTCTAGTTCGGGTAACATTATATTATAGTTTTGCCAGATACGAACGTTACGTGCTTGCCTACGCCTAGCTCTCCTAGACCTTTCGAGGCAATGATTGCCACCTATCAAAGTTCTGATCTCAGCTCGGGGTTGGAGGTCCCGAGCTTATGAATCTGACTGTACTCGCTGGGCTATTCCTCGTTGATTTGGTTGTTAATTTCTTGCTTGATTCGTTTTTCTGGGTTTAGCTACGAACTCTTGCAAGTGACCTAGCCAGATTAAGGATTCCACCACTTCCTTCAAATTCCTGCAATTGTCAATGTTATGTCTCGTCGTCTTGTGGTATCGACAATACCTCCCTTGATTTTTTCCTGCCAACTCCTTTCTCTGAGGCGGGGGTCTACGAAATGTCTCTTTTTCTTCCGCTTGCGAGAAACTTCCTCCAAGGTGGCATTTAGCGGATGATATTCAT
This sequence comes from Fraxinus americana, assembly GCA_035079005.1. Lineage (NCBI taxonomy): Eukaryota > Viridiplantae > Streptophyta > Magnoliopsida > Lamiales > Oleaceae > Fraxinus > Fraxinus americana. The sequence goes on along the minus strand of CM068712.1, from coordinate 29,837,382 downwards.
GAAATCTGTCGGAATAAGGCTTAGGAGGACCTTGATCTCTTCCGTCCTTTCTCATTTCTTGGCCAAAACCCTTGCCCACGTTTTTCTCCTTGACTTGAGATGAAGGCGATGGTTTTGGCTTAGATTCTTCCTGGTCAGATGGGCCTCCTCTGCACTTATATATTTTTCAACCCGGCCTAGGAACTCATGATACGTCCTAGGTCCATCTTCGTGTCATCTGAGATCTTCTCAACTTCTATGGACTGTTTGTTGAACTTGCTAAGGTCACTTTTGAGTGACTCGGTCTTCCCCTGTTTAATGCTTACCAACCGCCCGCAAGATCATTCCAATTTTTTATGGACCTTTGGTGTAGTATTCTAAACCATCTTTGAGTTTTGTCTCCCAAGGTCAATGGGAAAGCACGACACATAATGTGATCCCCTGCTCCTTGGAGTTCCATCCAGGAAGTGTATTTGTCCAAATGGCTAAGGAGAATGGCGTTTTGTTAAGTATTCTTCTGTATTTCCTTTATCCTTAGCTTCCAGGTCAACAATACGTTTTTTAAGGCACTCATTCCAAGATCTGGTCGTTCTAATAAACGTTCGACAGGGGATTCATCACGCCCACTCACAAGTGTTAAGGAGTGTTGAGAACCCAACCTATCAAACACACTTTTAGTTCTTTTAGCGGCTGGTTTGGCTGTTATGGTAGAGCTCCTGATTTCTTCCGTTCGGCTTTTGGAAGATTCTTCTCCTGAGAACTGAAGAGTTCTTCTGGTGGGAGGTCGTCTGGCTTTCTCCCTATGTGGAGAATCCACCTCGGTGTCCTGCGATAGAACGTAGGTTTGATTTTGTTCTAGCCTATCGACTGCTTTTGTCAACTTCTCAATGGCCTTCCTCATTATAGTCATTTGAGGGTCGACAGCTTTGTTTTAACTTAGTCTACTTCCAGCATGTTGTTGGTTGCTGGTTTGTTCGGGACAAGTATAAGACCTATTTCCAGATACTGACAAATCATCCATGATGATATTTCCTTGTGAATATTAATTTTAAGGAAATGGGGCTGCTTCTAGCGTCAAACTGTTGATGTCGAAAATTGTATGAACAACATTCAAGCCAACTTAAAAGGGCAATGGAAACTTTTTAAGAGTCACTTTCTGCGAATTACAAGTATGGTTACACACGTATTGCTCCTGTATTTTTCAAGGAGATATTTGAAATATATTATGTAAGAACATTTGTATGTGGAAGCCCCTCTCTCCCTTTTCCTTTCTTCCTTCTATAGGGAAAAATCTGCATGTGTACTGCTTCCTCCATTTTGTCAGCTACAGTATCGAACAGAGGTACATCAATGACACGTTTGGATTGCTTAGGGAGGTCGGCTTGTCAGGTCATCATGAATTTGGCCTCACTCGTGGGCCATAGCAATTATTAATGAATTACTTAGGGAAGGAAGCTAAAGCATATGATTGATAGGTGTAGTGGGCGCTGATGTAAGATCACCCATATGCTGCTCACTGATTTACTGTTTGTACAATGTGCCAGAAATCAATAATCATTATGTCCCTTCAAGCCTCAATAAATATCTTAATTCGAGCTGACCTCAAATATACTGAACTGACAATAGCACCAGCTCATCGACTATAAGAAAAATAAAGAATTTTGTCTCAATTTTGGAACGGCATACTTCGACGAGTGGTAACTTTCAATACAGTTGGCCGTTTCGCAAGCAGTTAAGGATGGGGAAAATTAGATCGTGAGCACTTAGAAATGGTATTAAGAATGCAATATTTCGACTTCGTTCTGATATCCCTTGATAATCTCGCAAAATTGAGGCAAAAATAAGAAAAATCGTTCATATATTTTGGAACGGCTTACTTCGACGAGTGGTAACTTTCGCTACGGCTGACCGTTTCACACGCCTTTAGGGATGGGGGGAACTAGGCCGTGAGCACTTCGAAATGGTATTAAGAATGTAGTATTTCGACTTCGTTTGACATCTCATAATAATCCTGCAAATTGAGACAAAAATAAGAAAAATCGTAATATAGTTTGGAACGGCCTACTTCGATGAATGGTAACTTTTGCTACGATTGGTCATTTCGCACGCCGTTAGGGATGTAGGAAACTAGATCGTGATCACTTTGAAATGATATTAAGAATAGAATATTTCGACTTCATTTGACATCCCGTAATAATCTCGTTAAATTGAGACAAAAATAAGAAAAAATAAAAACCATTTTACCTTATTTAACGGAGGACTTAACGGAAGTGGATGAAAAGGACCAATTCCGCAACAAAGGTTGGAAATAATGGTATAAATATCAAATTTAAAACGATAAGGACTATTTTAGCAATGAATGTAAATGATTGGGACCATTTTTGCTAATTGCCCTTTCCATTTTAGACTCCCTTTTTTGACATTCTACTTCATCTACAACTCTACTATAAGAGTTTAGACATCCCCTATTTGTTCTATATATATATTTGACTCTTCTTTACAATTTAGTTGGAGATTGATTTTTCCCCATAAGAAGTTTGAAATACTGTAAACACGTAATCTTTGTGTTCTTTCTCCTTATTATAATAAAATCTCCACTCTCTACAAAATTACATTGTTCTTGTGATCTTTACTTCATATTGCAACTATAATATCTTATTTTCTCACAAGAAGCTGGTATTGGAGCATTTCAGTTCATATCAAATACAATGAAATAAAACTTCCAAAATAGTATTATGTAAATGTGAAATAAATTTTTTACTTTTTATTGGAGTGAATCTGTTACTCAAAAGTAAATTTCAATAGATGTTTTTGTAATTCTTGAAAAGGGAAGAGGTGTCCTTATAATTGTCATAAAAATGTACGGGAGGTTTATGTATAGTTGTTATTTTCCAAATATTGACAATTCCCTCTTTTGTATTTGCACAATTTTTCTACATGTTAAAAAATCTGACCCTCCCATGTACAGGAATCTACCTCCGAAACTCAAGGACGGAGAGTTCTTTCCCTTTGACAATGTTAAAAATACCAACACATTCCTTGAAATCTCTTGCAACAAATCCCCCTCAAACCCACAACAGAAAAAGATAGAAACCTTTGATAAATCCTCCCCTTAAACGTATACAAATTTCATCAATTTGCATTTATCAGGTTTAAAAAACCTTGGATAATCCGTGACGAGCATCACGATCATGAGGTCGTCGCTAGATTTTTCTATTCGTGGCGTTTCCTTGATGAGACATGTTGCGAGTTCTTGACCAACAATGTAGAAGGTGTTATAGGCATAAATTGGGGGTAGCATGACCACAAACAAACTGATTCCATCCATGGTGGTAGATTTGCTTTTAGATGGCATGACTGCTATATCATCAATGTTGCGAAATTCATACCTAATTAATGTCCTCAGGTTACCTAATAGAAATAACATAACCTCTTTTGATTGAAGTGGTTAGAAACTTTTCCATTTCTCAAAATTATTAATCAAAAGTTGATGAAAGTAAATAACTTCATATTGCACGTTGTATTGTGATTAGGAGTGCAATTATACGAAACCATTAAGAGTTCTAATGGAAACCATATATGTAAGGTGATTAATCTCCTAACAGATTATATGTAACAAATCAGTCGTGGTCATAATTGCAAACTTAAATCATTACAGGAGACCAACTTGGGTGTGCACATTTCAGCAATGCTGCTCAGGTGAGGAGTGGCCATTGAAGTTCCAGAAACCATGTTGAATGGACATTTGGTACTGATTTTTTCAACTGGAACATGCCAGGCTGCAACAATATTCACGCCAAGGCCAATAATGTCGGGTTTAAGGATTCCAATGCTTAACGGATTTGGACCCTGCCTGAAAAATAATCAACTGATGAAGCCTGATCATCTCTAATAATAGTTCCTTCGAATGACATTGAAGCTCTCGGAGTAGCCGTTGAATTAATGTACGCTGTCACTTTTAGTCCATCGGCATAACTGATACAAACTACAGGATAACAATGAGCATTTAAATTTATGTTGTAGCCTTCGAGTTCCTTGTTCATGAAAATCACGGCAACGCAACCAGCGTTCCTGATTGCTTGACCTGTCTCAATTCTTTCTATGCTACCTGTTTCACACAACACTATTTTCCCTCTGACATTGATGTTTGCAAGAGATGCTAGTATGAAAAATGGGTTACTAGCAGTCGATTCAAGGTAGACGAGAGATAATTGCATTGGAGTGAAATCCATAGGCTGAAAAGTCGACTCTCCATCTAGCGTTGAGTTGTTTCCCAACACAACAGTTGCTCTACTTTTTCTGTCAATAGTACTTGCACCCACAGTGAGTATCCACATAGCAGTATTTTGTACAGTACATAAATATGTCCCATCATTTCCAGCAGCGACGCACACAAAAATGCCCTTTTCAATTTGCTTGAAATGCACCAATTGCGATACTGTCTATGAAAGAGTGTAGTCAAGCTGCCAACGGAAAGAGAAATCACATCCATCCCATCATCAACTGCAGCTCCTATTGCACCCAAAACGTTCATTTCCCGCCTAGTGTCAAATTCTGAATAGGTACTTGTTTTAATTTTATACATAGTCAAGTGAGCAAGCGACGCTATCCCTACGGTCGTGCCTTTTGCATTGCCAAACAAATTCGCACCTAGCACAAAATTCCCTGCAACAATGCTAGGAGTGTACGTGCCATAGCCAATCTCATCCAATGGTATCTCATTTTCATTCGAAAAATCTCTCGCTCCAATTAGCTTACTGTTACCCGCCATGAAATTAAATTCACACTTACCTTACCACTTAGCAGGAGGCGGAGGCATTCCTTCATCGCTAAACGAAGCATGATCAGGGAATATTCCGCTATTTATCAATCCAATTATCACACATTTACCGTAATTGGACTCTTTCCAATTATCAACCATAGATTATTAAGTTATTATATTTATGAGTTCAATTACGGTAAAGAGTCCAATTGGAAATCATGGTAGCCTAAGTTATTATATTTATGAATCCGATTACGGTAAAAAGTCCAATTAAGTTATTATATTTATGACTCTTTCCAATTTACCGTAATTGGACTCATAAATATAATAACTTAATAATATATGGCTGATAATTGGAAAGAGTCCAATTACGGTAATGTGTGATAATTGGATTGATAGATAGCGGAATATTCCCTGATCATCCTTCGTTTAGCGATGAAGGAATGCCTCCGCCTCCTGCTAAGTGGTAAGGTAAGTGTGAATTTAATTTCATGGCGGGTAACAGTAAGCTAATTGGAGCGAGAGATTTTTCGAATGAAAATGGGATACCATTGGATGAGATTAGCTATAGCACGCACACTCCTAGCATTGTAGGGAATTTTGTGCTAGGTGCGAATTTGTTTGGCAATGCAAAAGGCACGGCCGTAGGGATAGCGTCGCTTGCTCACTTGGCTATGTATAAAATTAAGACAAGTACCTATTCAGAATTTGACACTAGGCGGGAAATGAACGTTTTGGGTGCAATAGGAGCTGCAGTTGATGATGGGGTGGATGTGATTTCTCTTTCCATTGGCAGCTTGACTACAGACTCTTTCATAGACAGTATCGCAATTGGTGCATTTCAAGCAATTGAAAAGGGCATTTTTGTGTGCGTCGCTGCTGGAAATGATGGGACAAATTTATGTACTGTACAAAATACTGCTATGTGGATACTCACTGTGGGTGCAAGTACTATTGACAGAAATAGTAGAGCAACTGTTGTGTTGGGAAACAACTCAACGCTAGATGGAGAATCGGCTTTTCAGCCTATGGATTTCACTCCAAAGCAATTATCTCTCGTCTACCTTGAATCGACTGCTAGTAACCCATTTTTCATACTAGCATCTCTTGCAAACATCAATGTCAGAGGGAAAATAGTGTTATGTGAAACAGGTAGCATAGAAAGAATTGAGACAGATCAAGCAATCAGGAACGCTGTCGCGTGTTGCATTTTCATGAACAAGGAACTCGAAGGCTACAACATAAATTTAAATGCTCATTGTTATCCTGTAGTTTGTATCAGTTATACCGATGGACTAAAAGTGACAGCGTACATTAATTCAACGGCTACTCCGAGAGCTTCAATGTCATTCGAAGGAACTATTATTAGAGATGATCAGGCTTCATCAGTTGATTATTTTTCAGGCAGGGTCCAAATCCGTTAAGCATTGGAATCCTTAAACCCGACATTATTGGCCTTGGCGTGAATATTGTTGCAGCCTGGCATGTTCCAGTTGAAAAAATCAGTACCAAATGTCCATTCAACATGGTTTTTGGAACTTCAATGGCCACTCCTCACCTGAGCAGCATTGCTGAAATGTGCACACCCAAGTTGGTCCCTTGCAATGATTTAAGTCTGCAATTATGACCACGACTGATTTGTTACATATAGGGCTTGTTTGAGAATGATTTTAATTCAATTAAAATTGAAAATATAGTCGTTATTGGGTCCCACCCGTCTAATAAAAGTCAACAATAACGGATGGTTTTTCAATTTTAATCCAATTTTAATCCTTTCCAAACAAGCTCATAATCTGTTAGGAAATTAATCACCTTGTATATATGGTTTCTTTAGATCTCTTAATAGTTTCGTATAATTGCACTCCTAATCACAATACAACGTGCAATATGAAGTTATTTACTTTCATCAACTTTTGATTAATAATTTTGAGAGATGGAAAAGTTTCTATCCACTTCAATCAAAAGAGGTGATGTTATTTCTATTAGGAAACCTGACTGGAGGACTTTAATTGGGTATTAACTCCGCAACATCGATGATGCAGCATTCATGCCATCTAAAAAATCCTGTGTACAAAGAAATACGTCAGCCATATCTCCCCTAACCTTGAAAATATAGATCTTTAGAAACATTCAACTTCCCTGGATTCAATTGTGCTTGGTAACCAAAAGTACAAGTATACAACTTAATCCTTTCGTTCTAGAAAGCTCAATTCTGAAACATCAAAGGTCAAGAGATAGAGGAATGATTTATGCTCCTACTTCAACTGTCCAACACTTATCCAGGCACAACCCTAGCGAATTCGCACGAAAATTGATACACAAATAAGCTTTAAACAATATCAATCTGGATTTCAAAGTTTATAAAGAGTATTGCCATTCATAAGCGGTGCTTACCGATCATCGGTGATGTGACAATAATTGATTTGTAATCTTAAATCATACATTTAAGATGTCAATTAAGATGGAAAGTCAATTAAAGTCGTCTAAATGCCACTACTTATGGGTAAGCGGAGATGATGAATATCATTATTCAAGTACCTATTTTAGTGGGTGGTTATTGAGACACTTCCTTGACTTGACTTTGAATTATATATCGTTGCAACGCTAATAGACCATTAATAAACTGTTTATATCAATATCTTATACGCTTCAAATTTGGAATACCATTAAGGAAATCCAGAAAGCAAAAAATTTAATTATACGACTTCTTTTTACTAAGCTGCAAGTTTTGATTTGAAAGCCCCTACAGAAATTATTGTCCCTAATCAGCCTTAGCAGTATTCTTCAAAGTTAAAGCACGCCTACAATTTGCTTCTCGCATACCAAATACCAAATTAAATATACAGAAAATATAATGTAACCAAGATAATACACAATACTCACTGTGTGGCGCGTGACTTCAGTCCAAGGCGCGAAATTGAGCGGACTGACGCTACATTCACCCACAAGAGCCATTATTCTCACCAGAGTAGTTGCATCCTGCTCCGTGACAGCACCCACCATTATCTTTGTTTTTATTCAGCAACGCGGCAGCTGACTCAGTGGAATAATAGGACAACTGGGGAGATGAAAGAGCAACTGACTGGGAGGATTTTCCGGTGTCGAAGAAGAGGAATTTGCCGAACCGGCGACCACCCAGTACAAAACTGGCGGATTTGGAACTGAAGGAAGTGGATGGTGGTACTGATGCATAATTGAGAACACTCGTGGTAGGAAGTAGTTAAAGAAGCGAATGAAAGATGTAGAAAAATGGAGTTTGAAAATTTATCGGTTGGGAGAAATTACTAGAAATTTGGAAACAAAAAATTGCCTAGTGTCTGTGTTAAAGCATTGTAATCCACATCATCACCTCAACATTCCTTCATTTCTGTTTCCCCATCATCCCAGCAGCATCTAAGAAATCCCTTTTTCCAGTTTCAAGCACCTTATGCAGTAAATGCTCAATGTATGAAAATGAAGCTGCATATTCAGGAGTCTCATATGACTTCCCTTGGGTGTAGCTGAGCCAAGACATAATTACTTCATTACTTCAGACCAATTCTTCCAAAATTGAACCACATTCTTCATCCTTCATTAGCTTGCTTAACCTCCATAACCCATAGCGTACATCTTGAATTTGCGGATGTAATTGGTCCCCAACAACAAAAACTTGAACCCGATTCTTCAGCTCTATCCAGCTACATCCTGGCTCCTTGCTTATCCCCCTAAGGTTCATTATCCTTCTTACTCGTTTCACATCATCCAATCTTCCCAAAGCTGTATAAATGCTTGACAACAATACATATGCAGATGATTCCTGTGAGCCTAATTCCATTAGTTTCTCCCCTGCATAGGCTCCCAACTCATAGTTGCGATGGTTACGACAAGCACTTAACAAAATGCGCCACAAACATAGGCCATGCTCGATGGTAGCTGATTCAATAAATTCTTTGGCTTCGTAGAGCTTCCCAGCACGAACCAAGATATCAACCATGCAGGCATAGTGCTCTATCCTTGGAGCTTCACCAAATTCATTTGACATCAGTTTAAAATACTCCCAATCTCTATCCACCAATCCCATGTGGCTACAAGCGGAAAGAACGTTTACAAAAGTAACATAATCCGGCCTTGCACCCTCCACTTGCATCTCTTCAAATAGTTCCAGTGCTTTAATCCCAAGGCCATTTTGAGAAAGGCCAGAAATCATTGCATTCCATGATGCTACATCTCTGGTAGGCATCCTCCTGAAGATGAGATTGCCATCATCAAGGCTCCCACACTTTGCATACATAGTTGAGAGAGAACTTCCTATCGGAACTTCAAGACCGAACCCAATCTTAACTACATGAGCATGCACTTGTTTTCCCTGCTCCAATGCTGAAAGGCTTTAACAGGCCTTCAACACACTGGCTATAGTCAACTCATTGGGTGCAATTCCTTCCTGCTGAATCCTACTTTCATTATCTCCGTTTTGTACATAGCCTCCAATCATGGACGTCCATAATACAAGATTTGGCTCTAACTGATAGTCAAATCCCTTTCTCGCATAATTTGTGCTACCACATTTAGCATACATATCAACCAAAGCAGTCATAATATATAGTTGAGACTCGAACCCTAGTTTCACTAAATACCCATGCACCTGCTTTCCCTTGTAAATTGCATTACTGTCACTACAAGCATTGAGCACTCCAACAAGGGTGTATTCACTACGTTTCATTCCACAGAGATGCATCTCCTTAAACAATGTCAATGCCTTCTCACTCTTCCCACTTTGCGCATAACCTGTGATCATGGCAGACCACGTGATCGAATTTTTAGCAATTGAGAGCTCAAAGGCCTGAATGGCGGCATCCAAACTGTCACACTTTGCATACATGGTTAAAACAGCATTCCCCACACAAACAATCGACAACAATCCAGTCTTAATAGCCAAACTATGAACTTGTTTACCAATATCCACAAACTCCGGGGACACTAAAGCACTGAGAAGACTAGTCAACACCTATGTTGCTCGGACTCGGGTATGGGTATCGGGTACGGGTACGTATTTAAGTGTCGGATCTTTTATTTTTCAAAATGGAAGATACGGGGACATGGCTAAAAAGTGTCCAAATTTCGGACACGGGTACGTGGGTACGTCTTTGAAAATTCAATTAATTTTTTTTTCCAAAAAATTCACATGTAAAATTAATCAAAAATATTATTTGATTATTTCTATTTTGTCAAGTTTTGAAAAAATATTAATTTCAAAAAATGCTTTTAAATTGTTATAAAAAAATTATTTATGTTGATTTTATAATTACCTGTTAATCATTTTGGTAAAAAAAAAAATCATATTTTAAATTGTTTTAAAATTTTGTAACAACATTAATCATGATATTTTTTTAAACTAAAATGATCTTATTTAAATTATTAAAAGAACAAAAAGCATAATTAAGAAATAATAAATATCGTGTAATTTGCTCAACCAATAAAGATGTAAAATTTGAAGAAAAAGATAAATAAACCCAATAAATATATTTTAACAACAATGAATAAACTTCTTTAAAAAAAAAAAAGAAAAAAAAACAGCAATAGAAACAAAAAACAGGCCCAAAACTTAGAAACAAAAAATAGGCCCAGTCCAACTCCCTCCTTCTTCTACCCTACGTCTCTGCATTTCTGGCAGCACCGCAGGTTCATCTTCTCCTTCTTCTGGCTCATCTTCTCCTTCTTCTTCTTCTTGTGGCTTCTTGTTATTCTTCTTCCCTACGTGACTTCTTTTTCTTCTTCCCTGGCCGTGTCCGGTTGAATTTTGCCGTCTCCGACCCGTATTCCGTACCCGTACCCGTGTCATGTCGCGTCGACACGGGTATGGCGACCAAAATGCCGAGCCCGAGCAACATAGGTCAACACAAACTCGTTCACACCCTCGCCTCCTCCAGCTGTCATCATTCTAAAAAGACTAAAAGCCTCTTTAGTAAGCCTCTACGAGGCGCACCCAGAAATCATGGTAGCCCAAGTGACAGAATTTTTTTCAGCCATTTCATCAAACACTTTTCGACCATAGTTCAAATCGTCCAACTTACAATACACATTTAACAAAGAACTATACACAAACATCACAGGAGTCAACCAATTTAACCACCAAAGAATGGGCTTGGTGGGCAATCACGGAGTCCTCCAACATGGCAGTAGATGATAGAATGCCAACAAAAGTGTGGGAATTTGGGAGGGTGTGGTGTTGGGGCATTTCCTTGAAGAGCTCGAGAGGAGTAGTGACGAAGGCTCAATTGAGAGTAGGCATTGATGAGGCAGTTCCACGAGACAGTGTCTTTGTACGAAATTTGTACAAAGGCGAGATGGGCTTCAGAGAAGAGGTGGCATTTGGCATAGAAGTTGACGAGGGTGTTGGACAAAAATGGGCAGGAAGGGAATACGCCTGTTTTGAGGAGGTGGGCGTGGATGGACTTGCCTTTTGGAAGGTTTTTTCCGTGGGTGTAGTCGAGGAGCTTAGTGAAGAGTTGGTGGGATTTGGAAGTTAGAACGGGACTGTAATTCATAATAAGATTAAGATACCTCTTAGTTTGATGGTGGAGCTTGGTTCAGGTATTTAATAAAACACGTTGAGCCCCTTTACTGCATTCAAAGAAAGAAGGAAATTTTTAGATGTGCGTGTGGGACTATAATTGTGACTAACTGATTATAATATAATATATTGACATTTGGCACTTGACAATTTTTAAACAAATGCTCAGAATGCTTATTAACATGACTTGTAGATTCTACGTTATGATTGAAACATACTTGTTCATTTTTTTGGAAAAATTATCTTGCACTGAACCAAAAAAGTTACATAGTATTAGAGGAAAAGAGGACAACTATTTTAGGCTATTTTACAGTGATATAATCAACAAACAAAAAGAAAGAATTATTCAAGTGATATTAAATAATTGACAAGCAGATAAATCAGGAAACTCAAATAACTCCAATTAAAAAAACACGGTATATCATGTCCATAGTAAGGCAAAATGTCTGATTTTATCAATTTCAACAAGCTAGAGCCTAGAATTATGACTCGACTTTCTAAACTTCCCAAGTTGGTCATAGATATCTATCTGGATTTACAGTACATTACTAATGTAACAAAATCCCAAAGAATTGGATGAAAACACAGAGAACTGTACATTAACATTATGTTCGTCACTATTGTTTTGAGCCTCTTGGCTTCAGTTAGAATTCACACAAGAGAACACACTCGTTAAATTCAACAAAATCTCTCTATGTCTCATAACTCAAAAAAAAATCATAATAATAAAACATTAGTAAATAATTTCATAGGTTATTCGAGCAGCTGCAGTCCATACCATTTTAACAAATGCGTCTATAAGCAAACATAATATATCACTTAAAACATTTTCACACATAATATTCCACACATTGTCTTAATTATTTCAGCAATTTCAAATTTAGTCAAAAATCTAGATAGCTTTTTTGACTCACAGTTTCGATGAGGAATTTTTCAATGTTCCACATACTCTGAGTATATCCAAGCCACGCATATTGGCACTATCCCAAGAAATGAAACCTGCAATTCACACAAAGAAAAAGAAAAACAATTGACTCATCAAGCTATTGCTGTTATAAAATCAAGTAACTTAACTCATCAAAAAATTCAAGTACTGAACTTTAAAAGGAATTCGCTGAGTATATCCAAGCGACGCATATTGGGAAAATCCGAAGAAAAAATGACACCTACAATTTACACAATGAAAAAGAAAAACAATTAACTCATCAAGCTATTGCTTTTATAAAATCAAGTGACTTAATTCATCAAAATATTCTAGTACTGAACTTTAAAAGGAATTCGCAACTTAAGTACATAATACACTCCGCTACACTGTTCTTTACTGAAGTAATAAAAAAAATGCAAATTTTACAAAATCTGACGGTATAAGAATCAAAATCCACCTAAAATAATTAAGATCCAATGTAATAATATAATAAGCTCGAAATTGCTAAAATAAATAACCAATAGTTCAACAAAGAGCAAACATAATTAACTTGTTAACGTATGGTAAACCGAGATTGAATAACATGTTTCAACACTTCAAAAAAATCTCAGTTAACATACTACCTACAAGAATTCTATCGAATTCGGAGTATAACGAGCTATAAAAGATTGAACATGTATTAATTACCTCTAAGAAACTCTGTTGCTTCATCCAACACAAGATTCAGCAATTGGTAATATCCTTTTAGCGCACCAGTCACCGGAAAGAAGAATCAAATGTTAACTTTCCTGAGTTGCGCTAAAAAGGATCGATACATTTGGATACCGAACTAAGAAACAAAACATATATCCATCACTATCCAGTAAATATGATCTTTGTCACTTTGGCATATAGCATGATATGGATAATTGCATTGACATTTAGTGTGTCAAAACCCAACTATTTCGAGGCTTTCGTTGAAGCATGAGAGATAGAGGATAGAACAGATAACATGGGAAAAAATTTAATTTCACAGATAAACGGTTATAACGATAATTCTTGTACTAATTCATAAAAATGAATTCATATCGATCCAAAAACATAAAAGAAAATCAGTTATTCATTCATAATAAAAATAAATGATGTCTTTCAAAAATATGAAATAAAATAAAAGAACTTTTAATCAAATGTTAATTGTACTAATTCATAAAAATGAAATCATATCGATCCAAAAACATAAAAGAAAAACAGTTATTCATTCATAATAAAAATAAAGGATGTCTTTCAAAAATATGAAATAAAATAAAAGAACGTTTAATCAAATGTTAATCCATATTTGAAAACAAAACAAATGGATTCCCTTTTATTAAATAAAATTTATGCCATCATCGACCGAATCACCAGCTCCAAGATTACGATCTCAATTTCCGGTAAGGAGGAAAAACTGAAAGCAGTGAGATTTAAGAAAATCTCAATAAGTGTGTGCGGTGAACATCTATTTTGCATTTAAATCAAAAAAAACAAGATTTCATATCATACATACGTAGGAGACACGGAAATTACTCCGAACATAGGTGGTAGTAAATCCAGTGTGTAGCGCTACTAAACTCCGACCTTCTTATCATAAACATATATGGCCCATAAACGAATTTTCCAAAATTTAAAGTACAACATACAAATTCACATAATCACATGCAATATCACTTACCTCGTAAATTTGAATGGAAATTAATATGATACGTGTGGGATATTTGATAAATCAAAGTCAGCCTTTCCGTCTTATTGTGTGCGCAGTACAAGAAAGAAGAAAAAAAAGATTTGTGTGTGTGAGAAAGGTGAGAGACGTGTGTGGGTATTGTCAAATATAATATGTCAATTAGGAAGAATGGAATCTTCCTTTATTGCTCCACATTTGCATTGATTTCCTACCCAATTATTTCCCATAATTCTTGCATATTTTCCTTGTAATCACACTACAGATTTGGAGTATGACTAGACTGAAGGGAAAAGTAATCCTACCAAATTTAATCAAATCCTTAATTATAACTAGTTCACACTTTGGTCCCTAAATAATATAAACTAATCAATTTGGTCCTTAGATATTCAACTTCTCACTATAAGGTCCAAATTTCAAATATTAACTACTATAACGAATTTTCGGGGTGTTACAATCTACCCCTCTTAAAATAAATTTTCGTCCTCGAAAATTACCTTAGTCGACATTATCGAACAGTTGGGGGTACTTAGATCGCATCTCCTCCTCGCGTTCCCAAGTTGTCTCTTCTACTGAATGGTGTTGCCATAACACTTTAACCAACGATATCTCCTTGTTGCGAAGCTTTTGTACCTTTCGAGCTATAATGCAAAGTGGGGTCTCCTCATAACTCAAGTCTCGTTGAATTTTTAAAGGTTGATGTTTTAATACATGACTCGTATCAGAAATGTACTTCTTGAGTGTCGATACATGGAAGACGTCATGTACTGCAGAAAGCTCAGGTGGTAAAGCCAATTGATAAGCTACATTTCCAACCCTTTTGAGTATCTCGAAGGGCCTAATATATCTTGGTCGAAATTTCCCCTTTTTTCCAAATCTTAAGGCACCTTTTATTGGTGTAACCTTCAAGAATACGCTATCACCGATAACAAATTCTAGTTCCTTTCGTCTTCTATCTGCATAGCATTTTTGTCAGTCTTGGGCGGTCTTCATGTTAGCTCGAATCTTTTCGATGGCCTGAACTGTTCGTTCCATGATTTCAGGTCCTAAAATTTTACGTTCACCGACTTCATCCCAATGAATGGGCGATCTACACTTCCTTCCGTACAGGGCTTCATAAGGCGCCATGCCGATAGATGCATGATAACTGTTGTTATCAGCATTATAAATGCTGTTCTTACAATGCAGTTTGTACCAAGTACATCTCCTGAGGGAATGGCCACCTCTAAAGATGTGTGTACGTTCTCCAATAACATTTAGTGTACGCATAAATTTTGGAGATATGAATGAATGAGTAGAGCCAGAATCTATCAAAACATAAGCGGGTGTGCAGAATATAAGGATGTTACCTGCCAAGACATTTCGGTCCTGATCCTCTTCATGTTCAGTAAGGGCGTAAACTCTTGCTTGTCCTCTAAGTGGGTTCCCTGGTTTCTGCTGTTGCTGTGGTTTCTGCTTCTTGGGGCAGAACTTTATTATGTGACCCGACTCACCACAGTTGTAGCACGTATTAGTCCCCACACGACATGTCCCTGCATGGCGTCTCTGGCATTTTCCACATATGGGGTACTCTCGATAATTGCTCGAAGTTGGCCCCCCCCATTGCTCCTTTTACGAATTCGTGCATTTCCTTGCCCTTGTTGTCTTGCCACTTACGCTTCTCCGGTAGTACAGGCTGCTGCTGTTTGTAGGCGCTGTTGGAGTGAAATTGGCCAGTTGTGCCTTCGCGAGAACTTGGTGATATGTACCCAACTCAAAGGTGACAACCGCCTGTCGAAGGTCATCACGCAAACCTTGTTCAAAGCGTCTAGCTTTCTTTTCCTCCGTGTTGACTAATAGTGGGGCATAGCGAGATAATTGTTCAAACTTCCTCTCATATTCGACCAAGATATATTGGGCCTTTCGAGATACTCAAAAGGGTTGGAAATGTAGCTTATCAATTGGCTTTACCACCTGAGCTTTTTACAGTACATGACGTCTTCCATGTATCGACACTCAAGAAGTACATTCTTGATCCGAGTCATGTATTAAAACATCAACCTTTGAAAATTCAACGAAACTTGAGTTATGAGGAGTCCCCACGTTGCATTATAGCTCGAAAGGTACAAAAACTTGGCAACAAGGAGATATCGTTGGTTAAAGTGTTATGGCAACACCATTCAGTAGAAGAGACAACTTGGGAACGCGAGGAGAAGATGCGATCTCAGTACCCCCAACTATTCGATAATGTCGACTAAGGTAATTTTCGAGGACGAAAATTTATTTTAAGAGGGGTAGATTGTAACACCCCGAAAATTCGTTATAGTAGTTAATATTTGAAATTTGGACCTTATAGTGAGAAGTTGAATATCTAAGGACCAAATTGATTAGTTTCTATTATTTAGGGACCAAAGTGTGAACTAGTAATAATTAAGGATTTGATTAAATTTGGTAGGATTACTTTTCCCTTCAATCTAGTCCTACTCCAAATCTGTACGTATGATTACAAGGAAAATATGCAAGAATCATGGGAAATAATTGGGTAGGAAATCAATGCAAATGTGGAGCAATAAAGGAAGATTCCATTCTTCCTAATTGACATATTATATTTGACAATACCCATACACGTCTCTCACCGTTCTCACACACACACAAAAATCTTTTTTTCTTCTTTCTTGTACTGCGCACATGGGAAGACGGAAAGGATGACTTTGATTTATCAAATATCTCACACGTATCATATTAATTTCCATTCAAATCTACGAGGTAAGTGATGTTGCATGTGATTATGTGAATTTGTATGTTGTACTTTAAATTTTGGAAAATTCGTTTATGGGCCATATATGTTTATGATAAGAAGGCCGGAGTTTAGTAGCGCTACGCACTGGATTTACTACCACCTATGTTCGGAGTAATTCCCGTGTCTCCTACGTATGTATGATATGAAAGCTTGTTTTTCTTGATTTAAATGCAAAATACATGTTCACTACACATACTTATTGAGATTTTCTTAAATCTCACCCCTTTTAAATTTTCCCCCTTACAGGAAATTGAGATCATGATCTTGGAGCTGGTGATTCGGTCGATGATGGCATAAATTTTATTTAATAAAAGGGAATTCATTTGTTTTGTGGATTAACATTTGATTAAACGTTCTTTTATTTTATTTCGTATTTTTGAAAGACATCCTTTATTTTTATTATGAATGAATAACTGTTTTTCTTTTATGTTTTTGGATCGATATGAATTCATTTTTATGAATTAGTACAAGAATTTTAGTTTTGAGAGATCGGATCTTTACAAATGGTATCAGAGCCCGATTGCCAGCTGGAAATTGGGAACTAAGTGCTATGCGGGACAAAGTGCTACGCCATATAGCGGGAGCCACCTCTTGAACCCGTAGGAGCCACCTCTAGAATCCCAACGCCTGACAACGGATCCTCAGATGTATCAAGCGCGACGAGGACGTCGCGAGTCTAACGGGTGGTGATTGTAATACCCAGACCAGGAAAAACTTAAAAGATTTGATAGGTACTACTCATACCAACAAGATTCACCTTCTTTTTCGGAAGTCCATCGTTAAGAGTGCTTGGCTTGGAGCAATTCTATGATGGGTGACCCCCTGTGAAGTTTTCTTAAGGAGCGTGCGAGTGAGAACAAAGCATGCTGAAAAGACACATGTTGGTACAGTGGAGACAGTACGTCGTCGATCTAACGGTCGGGACAGCCCATTAAGTGGGACCCGGGTCGTTACAGGAGCCTTCAACACTGATAAAGTAGAAATCTTCCCAAAACTCATCAAAAAGGTGACATGCCTCCGTAATCCTAACTCATTAATATCCCCAATACATTTGATTTACAACTGTCATAACAACATGAATAATTACTCAACCAAAATCTCACAAACTACCAAAAACCCAAAAAAATTGATTTTTTTATCCAAGACTCCCAGAACCCAAAAGCCTATACACAAAGCAGATATTACAGAAAAAACAGAAAAAGTTCACGCACTCTGCAATGGATCTGAAATTGGTACCAAAAAAAAAAATAAGAGAAACATTTCCTTTAATAAATATTCATAGTTCAACATGTACATAAACATGAAAATAAACAAATTTGTACGTATCGTACACATACGGAGATTGGACAAGTGGACATAGACTTTTTAGAGTTTTTTCTCCTTTTTCATTAATTTTACCTTTCTGGGTTCCTCTTTGTTTATGCTAAGGGTTAGATCTGAGCCACAAATCGTAACAATTTGCAGCTTAGCCTGAAGAAAGAAAAGATTTCCCAAATCTAGAAAGAAAGAGAAAAAGCAAAACAAGATTTTAGTAAGAGAAAAGAAAAAGACAGTGATTTGGTTGGGCTGAAGGAACAACTATAGAAAGAAAATAACACAGATGAAAGAACGAAGAGAGAGATTGAGATTGTATGAGGATAGGAGAAAAATGAATGAAAGAGAGATTAAACACACAAACAAAAGGATAACCTATTTTTTAGACCCATTCACTTATAAACAGCTCCGCTCACACGGCTCACTCCAACACGGCTAGGCTTACATGGCCATTCGACTTATGAACAATAATCAAAACCCACTCTTTTATATTTATTTAGTTAGAAGAAGATTGATAAAGTAGTGACATATTTTTTTGTATACTATTCAATCATGTTACACTAACATTTTGGATGACGGAAACATCTCGTGTCAAAATTTTATTGGATAGTATAAAACACAGTCAACACTGACATCCAACTATTTTTTGCCACAATTTCATCAATCAACCAAGGTGTTAAACAAAACGGTATAATTCTATAATTATTCGGGAAGCTTCCTTTGGGTTGGGGAGCTTGGCAAGACTAGAGAAAGTTTTTGGTTAGGTCATCTTTAGCAGCCCATGACGTTTCTTTGCACACAGCATCTCTCTCTCTCTCTCTTCTACTAGTCATGAGGTTGCACATGCATATGTATGTATACGTTTTTTTTTCTTTTCTTTTTCTTTCGTCTTTACATATTGAGATATCAAATTTTAAAATTTATGGCATTTTTTTTACACATTCAGGGTGAATTTCGTAATTTATATGTCATGTCTTACTAAGCTCCCGTTTGGCTCCCATTAAAATTATAATCAATTTTTCTCTTTGTTTTTATCAACTACGCATTCTCCAATAAAATAATATTACACGTAAAACCAAAACTATAGTATAATTCTATAGTATTAATCGATGTTTAACCTCGAGTTTTTGGTTATGAATTTAATGATGATAAAAATATAAAACAATATTACAACAATACTAATTTTCAAAGTAAACCATTATCGTTGGCAAAACAACAAGAACTCTCTGATGGCACTCTATACACTCTTCATAAAAAACATAATCAAATAATTATAAGAATGTTTCTTTGTATCAATAGTGGCTGCGAAGTATCTAATTGCATTGGATTTTGAGTGAGAAATCACATTGCGTAGAAAAGGTTTTAAATTAAATATCTTCCAATGTACAAGCACTAAAGCAGAAAAGGGTATCATGACAGCAATTCAACTGCTTTCGAATCCCATATAAAATAGAATTCTCAGTAAAAGAGTCATATGATCCATACCAAAATATTATTATTTGCACATGATAAGCACGCAATCCCTCCTGCATCCAATAGTATGAAATATGGAATGAAACTATACAGCCACAATGTATTTGCTGCAATGACAAATTCAGCACTCGTAATTTCAATATTGCAGAGTGGAAATGTGAAGTTCAAAATTTAATGTCCAAACACTAAAAATACAGGAAATATTTCTCCTACGTAAAAAACGAGATGTATGAAACTAGCTAACATTTCCACAAGATTCACAACATCTCCAACCAGAAGCATTCAGGTGGAACATTTTGCAAAAATTCCCCTCCTCATAAGCAGAACTAGATAGACATGGAATTACTTGGTGTGATGGCAAGTGAAAAAAAAAAGGCTAAAAGCCAAAATAACATTATGAAGCAATCTTCTTCCAGATATATCATAGGAGGATGTAAACATGATACAGCATACAGCTGAAGTTCCAATTAGGTAAGTTATATTTTTTGAAAGATCACTTAAAGCCTACTTTACACAACAAAAACCATTTAGCCCAACCAAATTTTGAAAAACCAATGAGTCAATTTCCTCAACATTTTTCCAAGTAAATCAGTTTTTTCCATGAAGTCCCTATCAAGATATGAATATTCAGAAAAAAAAATTAAAAGTAATTTCTTGTACAAAAATGATTTTGTCAAGCCAAAATGGGGGAGCCACCAGCATTCAAGTCAAAATAGGTTGCAATGCAGTCCACCATTAAATGATGGCAAGTTCCACTAGATAATTTGGAGATATGAAGATGATAATAGATTCATAAATAAAAAGAAAAGGCAGATTATATCATACTTATGCTCTCTATCAATAGTCATGTGAAGTTCACCTAAAAAGACAAGGAATTAGCTGGGCAACAAATGTCTAGTCTTTTCCCATTAACAAATTAATCTTTAAATATGAACTAGTTAATAAATTTCATTGTAGACCTGGCCGATCACTGTATTGTAATTATGCAGAACAGCTGACAAAAGAATATATGAATACTATAACAAAAACAATATTAAAGGATTTGATAAGTTTGAAAACGAAAGATATTCTCTACAAACTATTTTTTATCAAGTTGAATCTGAGCAAAATCGTTAACTACCTTGGTTCATATTAACACCTATAATTCAAAGTTTTCAATTTGGTTTTTTTCTTGGTTGAAAATGTTCACATTTTTGCACACTCCAAAAACTTGAATTTTCCCACAAAATTTACACTGGCAATAAAAATCTGTGATCAACCTTGTAGCGGGAAGTCAAGAGCCGCTGCTGCCTAGCTGAAGCTCTTCAAGAATCTGAAACGAAGCCATCAGTTAGAATCATCAATGAATTTCAGATTTGGGGTTAACTGTTAAGGGCTTCACCTATGCTGCCGAGTGCTGATTGTCGAAGAACCGTCGGTTCCCAGCGGTCGCGGACTTCCCGTCTAGGGCTCGAACTGTCGAACTGGGACGGAGACTCAAGCGAGCAGGAGCAGTAACTGGTTCAGCCGTTCTTGACGGAGTGGTTAATGGGTATTTCAAATGTGAGGAAGTGTTATGAACCGCTTAACCCTAACTTTAGGGTGGTTGTCTTGGGCTGGGTCTGGGCCAGCACTTACTGGCCTTGCTTTCTTTCTTTTGTGTCAGTTCCTTATTTTATGGGAAAAAATCATATTTAAGGTGTTTTCTTTACCTCAATTCAAAAATAAGGTAAATAGTTTAAAAATTCAAAAATCAGGTATTTATTTAATTAATTAAAAATATTTATTAAATAAAGATAATAAAGTCACATTTTGTGATTAATGGTCACATATTCATAATTTTAAGTTACAGATTTATTTACTGGTCACATATCGTCAAATTTTTTGATCGCAAATTATTTCGAGGTCACATATCAAAAAATTTGTAGGTCACAAATTATTTCAAGGTCACAGATTTTTAAATTAGTTGGTCACATATTATTTCGAGGTCACAGATTATTAAAATTTTAGGTCACATTTGAGTAATTGGTCACGTATTGACAAAATTTTGGTCACAGATTGACAAAAATTTGGTCACGGATTGCCGATACTTGGTCACAGTCACGGATCGACCAACACGGACTACCCGACCACAAAACACACGGACCGAACCCCAACATCGATTGATCCACCACCACCAAAAGCCAACCACAACCACCACCGACCAACAACAATAGATCCACCAACCCCAACAAAAATAGACCAACGACCAACCACCACCACCAGTCAACTATAGATCCACCACCACCAACGGCCAACCACAACCACCACCGCCGGCAAACAACAATAGATCCACCAACCCCAACAACATTAGACCAACCCCAGCTGTTCCACCGCAAACCACCACCACGAGCGGCGTCGCGCCGACGTCGGCTGTGGGGTCGCAAGACAAAGTCTTTCGCCGCGCAGCACGTCGCTGCTGCTTCGCCTTCGTAGCGGTCGCTGCGAAGGCGAGCAACGGCCGCTGCTAGCGGCGACTCGCGAATCGCGGCGAGCTGCGGCCAGCCCGATGCGGCTCTGCTGCGCCGTTGCGATTCGCAGCACAGAGGGGGTGGGGAGGGGGGGGTAGAGCCGTGGAGGGGGAGGGGAGGGGAGGGGAGGGAGAAAGAGAGGGGAATAGGGGGAGGCGAGGGGAGGAAGGAAGAGAGGGGAAGAGGGGGAGGCGAGGGGAGGAAGGAAGAGAGGGGAAGAGGGGGAGGCGAGGGGAGGAAGGAAGAGAGGGGAAGAGGGGAAGGGGAAGTGGGAAGGGGAAGGGGAGGAATTAGGGTTAAACAGCTTTTATACCACCTGATTTTTGAATAATAAAATTTGGTCCCTGAATTTTGAATTCCAATCTTTAAACATCTGAATTATTATAATTTCTCTTATTTTATTTGGGTCAGTTCATTGGTAGTTTAAGTCCAGTTGCTTGGTGGTTCCAATTTGTATTTTCAAGGGCCACGTTCCAATTCAGGTACTTACTGTTTGCACCTGTTTTGTAGTCTGTGTGTTAGTGGGTCAGTTATTTCCTATCTATTGCAAGTCTGTAATGCCTATAAAAGGCCAGAGTCTTATGAATGAACGGGGGTGAAATTTCAATTGTGTCGTGTGCATTTGTAGAGTGTCTGGCTACTCGAATTGCCAGGAATTATTCTACTAAATTTTCTTAGAACATAATAGGAAGAGAGGAGCATCCGGATTCGGGACCGGAGGGGGAGGCGGAGGCGGAGGCGATGAATTGAAATTGGAATTGCTGGCCATCCCCGTTTGGAATGAAATGGATTGGGCATTTGGGTTGTGCTTAATTGATTTGGCTGGGTATTGGGTTGGGCATGGGCTTTAATTATTAATTAAAAAACAAAGTGGAAATTACACCATTCCCTACTTTTGGAGATCTAAATTCTAAAATTAGATTTTAAATTTTAGTTTTCAAAAGTCAAATATTTTATATATAGATACATATTTTTTTATATTAATAATAATATAAATTAATTTATATGCGCACCCCCTACCTAGAGATGGCAATTTTCCCCGCCCCGCCCCGTCCCCGCGGGGCCCCGCCCCGAATGGGGCAAAAAAACCCGCCCCGAACGGGTTGGCGGGGTGGGGCGGGGCGAGGTTCGCCGCCCCGTCACGGGTCGTGGGGCGGGGCGGGGTGGAGATGCCCCGCCCCGAACCCGCCCCGTGAAGAATTAAAAAAGAAAAAAAATTTGTTTTGGACATTTTTTGTTTCAAGTGTTTGTTTTGAATATTGATATAATTAGTTTGAACATTATTTATTTTGGATTTTAAAATTTTAAATTTGTATTTTAAATAAAAAAAAAAACAAATGGGGCAAGAAACGGGGCAAGTCCTCGCCCCGTACCCGCCCCGCCCCGAACCCGCCCCATTGCCATCACTACCCCTACCCTATCTACCCATCAAAACCCTAAAATGAAGTTATATCCTCTCATCTACTCTCTCTCACCACTGTCTCACTCAAACTCAAAATGAAACCGTCGCCGCCGCTGCAGCATTTATGAATTTTTCCCTAATATCAAAATCTCTCCTGAATCTAATCTACAAGGGCTTCGGCCATCTCTCTCTCTCTCTCTCTCTCTCTCTCTCTCTCTCATTTATCATGTTTCCTCTATCTAACCCACCGTTCCCATCTCTCTCTCTCAACACGTCGTTGTCGCAATCACGAAGACCAAAGCGGAGCTCGTCACTGTGAGCGACGACGACACTCACTGAAGCTTCGCTTGCAGCACTGATCTGTGCTGTAATCGAATCTAGTGGTGGTGCAGTGGTCAAATCTACAACGTCGATATGCCAGAATCTATATACTGTGCGGTGGTGGTTCTTGTGGCAAGTGGTTTGTGTGTGGGAATGCCATCGGTGCCAATCTGGTGGTTTAATTTTGGGAGTTTTTGTGTTTTTGATTCGTACTGTACAGTGGTCGGCTGTGGCGGTGACAGTCGACGGTGATGGTCGTGGCAGTGGGTGATGGTGAGATGTTGGTGGTCGAATCTGCAATGCCGATCTACAAGAATGATAAATTTTTTATTTTTTATGCGATCTATTGTGCGGTGGTCGGTTGTGGTGGTTCTTGTGGTGGGTGGTTTGTGTGTGGGAATGCCATGGGTGCCAATCCGGTGGTAATGGGTCTGTCGGTGCAGTGATGGATCTGGTGCGGACCGTGCGGTGGTGTTTTTCAGTTGATTTGTTTGAGGTGGTGGTGGCGACGGTTGTTTGGTGGTGATTCATGACCAAGATTGGTGGTAGATCGGGGTCGGTGGTAGGATGTTTGGTGTATGTGACCAACTATTTGAACTAACTGTGACTTTAAAATTCAACAATTTGTGACTAAAAATTAATCCGTGACCAATAAATTTAAAAATATGTGACTGATAGATAACTGTGACCTGTAATTTTTTTTATCTGTGATCAATAAAATAATCAGTGACCTATAAAATTGTTGATTTGTGATCTCGAAATAATTCGTGATCTAAATTTTTTTTAATCCGTGACTGATAAACAAATTATGACCTATAAAATTTTTGAACTGTGACCGTAAAATAATTGTTGATGTATAAAAATTATGATTTGTGACCGAAAATTAATATATAACTCATTAAATTGTGAATCTGTGACCATATTGTATAAATCAGTGACGGTCACCAGAATAGTCGTCGAATCAGAGAAATCGTCGGAACGGTCAAACACACCCTATATTTATATGTGTGTGTTAAATATCTGATTTTTGAAATTTAAAAGTTGTTGTCTTATTTTTGAAATAGTCTATACTTAAAGTAGGATTTATGAATTTTTTCCAAAAACAAATTAGGCAATTGGGTTGGGCCCAAAAGTTAAGTGCAGACATAGACTTCATTGGGCTTCGCCCCTGCCCGTAAGAGATGAAGTATAAATCCAAAGAAAGCAAGAACAATTAATATAAACCCGTAGTTTACATAAAAATTATAGGGTATGATAGTTTAAAATAAAATGGAAAAAAAAATACACCTAATTCACTATATATTAAAAGAGGCAAAGTATATCTTACACGTGTCGCCATTTCCAGACCTTGTAAAAAATCCCCATTTAAAAAAAAAACCCCTGAAATTAGTCAAATTTTCAGCGTCCTCCTTCTCCATTATATTACGTAACCACTCACTCCTCCTCCTCACAGCAAACTTCTCCTTCCCTTCCTCCATTTTCTCTCTTCTTCCTTTCCTCCATGCCTTTTCATTTGCAGCTGATGTCAAACAATAGATTTTAGAAGGATTTGACTGTTGGAATATAGGTTTGGATTATAGCCATTCATTTACATTGATTCGTCAGTGTTAATGTCTAACAGTAGATTTTAGGAGGATTTGGTAGTTGGAATACAGTGTTAATGCTTATTTTTAGGTTTTGATGACTACCATTGCAGCAATTACGATAATTGAGGGAGAGTTAATGCAATGCAAAAAATCAAGTACTAAGCCAATATTGGAAGAATTTATACCATTGAAGAAAAGCAGTGATGCTTTGGACAAAAAAGTAGAGGCAATGGAGATAAAATGAATTGGATGAACTCTGTATAGCTATAGAACTTTGATAATCAAAATCCTTACCTAGATATTAAATTCAGAAACAACAAGAAAGCCTTAAAATAAGACAACGAAAGGGTATGAAACAGAATTGTTATAAACTATTTTCTTGTGTATATATTGTATTTGATTTGTTTTCTCTTATGTTTTTTGGTTAATAGAGAGTTGAAGAAAATAATTAGCCCGTGAATTTGATAGATGATTTTTTTCAGTCTAGCAATAACAGAACAGTGGGAATGGTTTTCATGAATTTCAAGGGGTATGGGCTTAGTTAGATTGTGGAGTAGTTGATGGTGTTTATGAAATGCAGAACTTGTGCCTTGATTTAAAACTTAATCTAGAAAAATAGGTTGCATTTAAAGTGTTTGATGAAATGACCAAATGGAAAATTAGTGTATTATTAGGCCTAAACTAGCAATTGAGTTGATTGAGTTAAAAATCTTGTGTTATATGTGGGAAATCTTTAACCTTCACTATTATTTTAAAAAAAAAAAGAAAAAAAATTTCTCCATCAACACGGAGGCATAGAGACACGGCATCGTGTCTCCATCCAGAGACACTGTGTCTCTCCATCCACACGGGCGTTTCTCCATCCCTTGTCTCCATCTAGCTACGTGTCTCCATGCTAGGCGTGTCTCCATCTAGCACGGAGACGCGCAGTGTCTCTATGTGCACATAGTGTCTCCATGCGCACACGGAACCTCCGTGCGCACGTAGATTTTTTTTTCTTTCCTTTTTTAGTTATTGACATTTTAAAACTATGAACTCAAACAAATTTGATTTAAAACAAAAGAATTCAACATTTTCACCACTTTTTAACGAAGAGCTCATGTTGTAAATTTAATATATTACTTCAGTGTTTATTCATTAATTTCTTTTACTTCTTCCTACAATCATTTATTCTTTATAAACAACACATTCTCTTTTGTTGATATGTTTATGAATATCTTTCACGTTTACATATAAATTTCTTAAATATTCATATATTCTCACTTTTAAATACCTAAATTTCTTGAAAATTCATATATTCTCATTTTTAAAAACCAACCAACTAACGTGCAACGCACGTTCATTGCACTAGTCCTTAAAAAAAACAGAGACAAAAACAGTAAAAAAAAGAGTCATGTTGAGATTTTTAAATGGATTGACCACCTCTTTTTCTTCCTAGACTTCTCTGGTGGCGACAGTATCTTCCTTCTTGGGCTCCTCCGGTGGCAACTGCAGTCTGGCTAAATCAGTGAGATAAACTCAAAAAATCAAGGGGTACTTACAAAAATACCCTTAAAATTAGGGGTGTTTTGAAAAATCATGTGAAAGATTTTTAGGAAATAAAAAATACTGTGTAAAATGAAAAAAGTGACACAATGTCACTTTTTTTAAAAAAATTGTCAAGTAAAAAAAGTGACATAAACTCAAAAAAAGTGACACACTCAAAAAAGTGACAAATATACTTAAAAAAGTGACAAAACACTCAAAAAAGTGACAAATATACTCAAAACCTATGTTTGTTATTCAAAAAAGTGATAGAAATTTTTAAAAAGTAACAAACAATAAAAAATGAAAAAAAATTCAGAAAAGTGGAGAATGTCACTTTTTTTAAAAAAAGTGACACAGTTTACTATTTCAAAGAGTTAAAAAAAGTGACAAATTTTAAAAAAATGACAAATATGAAAAACAAAAGACACAAAAATCCAAAAAAGTGACAAAAATTTTTTAAAAAGTGATGAATTCAAAAAAAGTGGCAAAAATCAAAAAAAATGTTACACAGATTAAATTAAAGCTACAGAAAATAAAAAAAGTGACAAACATTGCTTATGTATTCGAGCAGCTAATGTGTGCTTATAGCATCTATCCAATCAAGAAACGTCAAAGTTCACATAAAAGTGACATTGACACACTAAAATGATTATTAAATACTTGTATATGCATTTGCTTATTATCCAGCATTCTTTCTCCTCCTGCCCTGCATTATAACCACCATAAAGCTATAGTTCTTGTCCACCAGTTAACCAAGTTTAGCCCCTATATGATAGCTAAAACGGCAACTTTCAAACAATATGAAGAACATAATGTACACTGTTTCATCCACAGATTCCACAGGAATTCTACACATTTCTGACCAATTCAACCAGCAAATTCATAAAGAGGCATTTCCTACCTCTTCCAACTGTATCCCATTTTGGCAATTTTGCCAATGCAAATATACAGCCTTGTTTTACCAGGATTTTCTTGAATCCACTTAATTTCAATGCTTCCTTAAAGAGGATAAAATTTGCAAGAATCGTAGGTCAATCGATCCAACAAATTTTCCATTGATAGAATGGTATTTCCCAATAGTGCCATGCAACAATCTTTGCCATAAAAAAAAACAGTAAGACTAACAGAACCATCCAAAAACAGCTATCAATATACCAAAAGATTTCACAAACAATGAACTAACAAGAACAGAAATATTTCTACTGTGCAGACTTGCTGTACTCTGAGACCTGAGTGGAAGTCGGACCAGCAACTGTTCGTTACATCATACCCACCACGGGCACGGTCAATTTTGTTTGCAACAGTGGGCTTCCGGTCCGAAAATGGGGCTGAAGAGCAGGGATGTATTTTCAGCCGGTCAATATTTCTGTTTACCAGACGAAAGTACGCCGGATTCGGAGTCAGGATGAACCTGCTTCTGCATCTTGAAGATGTAGATCTTGTAAGTTTCCACACTCTTCTTCGCGCGCTTCTTTTTCGTTTCTCCAGCGGCGGCGGCGCCTTCCTTCGGAAGCTTTTTCCCTACCTTTGGCTTCTTCTCCGCCGGAGCCTTCTCGGCGGCTGGCTTGTTCTCGGCCGGCTTCTTCTCTGCCTTCGGTGCCATTGCTAGTTTTGGGGGGTTTTGGGAGATTTTAGACCGTAATTATTACGGTCATTAGAGGTTTTAATTAGTTTAAGTGTATTAATCTAATTTGTTCACTTTTTAGCGTAGGGAGCCTAATTTTCCCAAAAATCAATGTGCCTCATTGTCTCTTCCTCTAAACCTTGGTACAAATAAAACGGATGAATTTTTTAGGCTTTTGGATAGACCTTGGACAGATTTTGGA
Organism: Fraxinus americana; assembly: GCA_035079005.1. NCBI lineage: Eukaryota > Viridiplantae > Streptophyta > Magnoliopsida > Lamiales > Oleaceae > Fraxinus > Fraxinus americana. The sequence goes on along the minus strand of CM068712.1, from coordinate 29,808,756 downwards.
CTGGATTTATTTTATGAGGCCCTCAACATCTAGAGGCCTAGGCCCTTGCCTAGTTAGCTTAGGTCCAAGGCCGGGCCTGTTTCTCACAATATTCTTTTCATTTTCTCACAAGATTTTACTGTATCTGTTGTTAATAATAGTCAACATTGGTTTTGTATTTACCAGTGAAAAAGTTTCATCTCTCTCTCTCTCTCTCTCAAAACTTCTTTTTATCATCCCAGTTATTATTTATTGACTAAAGATAGTTAATATATTAGTATGATTTCCTAGAGGAAAGGAAGAAAAATAATACATCAAGCATTTTAATAGACATTTAAACAGATTTTATTTTTATTTTTTTCCTAGGTGAATACAAAGAAAATATTCAGTAATTGAAACTTGAAATTAATCTTTGTTAAGATAGATGCCTAAATTTTAAATTTGTTCATGATCTGTGGACTATATATATTTTAACGGAATTTAAGAATAATTCCACTAGTTTATTTTGTTCTTTTTGGGCTATGTTGAGTGTCATTCTTTGCAATTCATTTTTTTCTCAAATTCATTCTTTCAATTAATAATTTTGCACACAAGTTAAAATTTTTCTTTACTTTTTAATCACACATTCTTCGAAAAAATTCATTTCTTCACAAAACTACTTTAAAAAAATGAGGTTCAGACAGGTGCTAAATGTATTACAAGCACCTTCAGTGTATAAGCCACATGAATATGTGTAGATTTATGCGTCTCCTTCTCACGTTTATTTACCATAGGAAATGATATTCAACCATATACGATCAAACAAATATAGATTAATAATGGTACGTAAAAAAATACTTGCAAGGAAGAAGTACATATTTCCAATTTTAGAATCGTATTAATTGTGTCTTCTTCCCTTCGGTATCACACAAATAATTCCTTGCGTACAGGGAATTATTCAAAGAAATCATACAGGTGGTGCCAAGCACTTTTATGGCGCATTTTCTGTCATTGTTGGGTCAGACACTAACGAAAAATTTCTAAGTGTTCTTCCGTAAAAATTTAGTCAAATTTTTTCTGTACTTATAACATAAACACGAGTATATATAAGGGGTGTCATTCAAGGCGTATATTTTGTGTATACAAGTAGTTTAATCATTTTGTTATAATGACACAATCTTATTCTCAGGACAAAGAATTTTTGTCCAACTTGGTAAAAATATTCCTATTAGTTGAATTGTATATATTTTGAGCATTTAAAAGAGTTTATTTCCTATTTTCATTAAAAATGACGATCCATTTGACAATGTTTTGAAAAGTCAAAAACTACTTATAAGACTAAGAGGCCACTTTTGAACTTATTTTGATAATTTTCTAAAAATATTTTGTTGTATTAGAAGATCTTTTAGAGGGAATTGGTCTAATTAGTATCTGTTTCACAAGACTTTTGAAAAGGTAAAAAACTGTTTTTGAAATTAAGAAACTTGTTTTGAATATATTTGGATAACATTCCGAAAGTAATTTGTCGGCTAAGAAGAATTTTTTTTATGAAAATTCATTTAAGGTAACTTTCTCAATAAGTTTTTCTATTAGAAGTTGTGAAACGAATTTTTTTAAGAAACTCTTCTATTACAAGTAAAAATAAAAGATATTCTATCAGACGAGCCTATATCTATTTTAAGCATGAAATCAGTCGATGTAATTTTATGCATCCTCTATAAAAGAAAAGAGCCAGTTTTGAGGGCACTATTTCTATGAAATCGTGCCTCTTTTTTTTCTCTTTAGTCAATTTTTTTGGTTTTTGTTTGCCTCTTTTTTCCCCTATACGATGCAATTTGATAACTACCATTTAAAATTGAATGGACCATTACACCCTACTATCATAATCTAATTTTCAGAATTACCCTTGTATTTATTTATTGCACATACATTTCCTTCTTTGTTGTAATTGAGGGTAAGCTGGGTATATTCCAAATAATGAACATGTCATTATCATTACACTGCAAGAGTAAAAAGAAGACGATTCCTTGCTCCACTTACCGATATCATCATTCAATGCATAAAAAATGAAAATTCATTATCTTGCAATTTCTCAAATAGGCATTTTGTCTTCTCAGTTGTCATCCACAAACCTTAGAAATTTCTTATGCCGAACTCTCTCTTCACACTGGATGCCTGATTGAAGTATTTTCTCTATTTTGATGTACGGATTACTTCTTAAATTTAGTTTTCATTGTTACCTGATATTTTTTTACGCACCCTCTACAAAAGAAATTGTTTATCTCCAAAGGTGGATAAGCTAAAGAATTATTTGTCTGATCCAAAAATTTCTTGCTCGATCCTATTCTATTTTGTTTTAACATTTCAGATAAGCATTAACTAAAACTGTAAACTTCTTTAGCTCTATAGTTACTTAGATACAAATTCAGTTATACTTGCTTTTGAAGCAAGTTTAGACAATCACCTTTTGTGTCTAAATAATTTAGCCCCTTTCTGAGAAATTATTTTATCTACCTATATGCATTGCGATGAATTGGTGGAACGTGGAACTACTGTAGGAGAAAGTGCTGCAGTAGTAATTAAGAAATGCAAGTATACCATTGGAATGTTGTTTGTAGTAGCTGCAGCCCTTTCAGTTAGATGATAATTACTTATCAATAATTTAAGTGAATAACCCTGTGATTTAGAATATCTCAATCATAATGTCATGTTTTTGGTCATATTTAGGTGGTTTTCAAAACATGGTGTTCTAGTGCTAGTGCAAATGGGTCCTCGAAAAAGATACATTGGCTTGTTGGATATTCTATATATGATAACAACGAGGTTCTTAAAGCTCTATGTAATTAAGCAGGCTGGATCGTAGAAGATGGAACAGCTTATAGAGAGTTATTGTTAAAATTGTACTCCACCTATTGTGCAGTTTCTGATCAATTTTTTAACCATCGGTATAAAATGAACTAAGCCTATGAGCATATATTCTTTTCTTTGCTGCTAAGTGATCGTTTTGTGTTAATTCTTTTGTGTCGAAACTTATAGGGTTCATCTAAAGCTGGTGTTGTGATAAGTGTATTTTCTACACTTGTTCGATGCTTGAAACTATAGAATTTTATTGTTCTTTTGACAAAATACGACCTAAATTGTGTTATATTGCATCTCGCAGGTAAAACTTAATGTTTGATGAAGAATTGGAAAAAAGAAGCAAAATATGGTGAAAAATGGTAAAATCCAAAGTTCGAGTATCAAATTGCAAATATTCAAGAAAATACTTTGAATATTGCTAGGAGACAATTGGATTGAAATTAGAATTCAAAGAGGAATGGAACATGATCAAAGTATTATCAAAATCAATTTCCAATCGCTCAAGATATATTCCAGATTTTTAGCCGAATATTGAGACCCATTTTTGGCATAGTAAACGTCCGAATTGGAAAAACTTTATTTCAATCAAAGTTGTAGCCCTTTAAATTATCTTTCCAACTCACTTTGAATCGCATCAATCGGATATCAGAAGAGAAAGTTATGACTAAAATACGGACTGCTGTGCAGAGACAAAAAAATCCGCGCGCGAAGACAACTTTCCTTGTTCGATTAGAACTCTTTTGGAAACCAATTTGGACGTGATTTTCAACCAATTTTCGCCTCCTATAATGTTGCCTAAGAAACTTCTGTTACTTTTTCAATTTATGCTGAAGCATCTAAGGTTTCTATGTCTTTATCCCTCAAAAATACAAAATCAGACGCTACGTTGCATGTAAATTTCTCTCTCACCCTCTTGCCTTTGAATGTATAATGTTCTGATAGGGTAATTAATTAATAGATTCCTTATTTTGAATTATATATGTTAGACATGTTTTAATTCAAAGGATACATAACTCTGACTTTTGCAGTCTGATGTAAACGAGGGAAAAAATTTAAATCTTAATAGATACTTGGCAAGAAGCCTTTGGGGACCCAGGAGACGGTTTCTCCAATACTATGCCTATAATGAACTGAAGGTAATTTACGTGTCTTTTTGCATTTTATGTCAACACAGTTATAGTTTAGAAATAAAGTTCATCAATAAAAGTTTAATCACATTTCATTTGTAAAACTGAGCTTATATGTTGTTATCTCTATTTGCTCGAAGTAGATTGGCATTTATTTGCGACACTGTGTTATTTCATTTGTATAATCATTATTAGCTCATGTTGTTAGTATTATACCATCAAAAGGTGACGTGTCTCGAGGACAAATATCATTTTCTCCTTGACAATTGCAATATCATTAGTTCTTACTTTAAAATTTGTAAGACATATGATAGATACATTCGGAATTGATTTCCTAAATTTGTAATTTTTTTCATCCTATTTTAATATTTAATAGAGAAAATACTAATTCCTGTTTTTACTTTTAAATTTAAAGCTCAATTAAAGTACATATTCCACATGTGAACATCAACTATTTAAAAGAATTGATCTTCAAATGGATGTCTAACTTAAGTGAAAATGGCAGAGAATAGGATTTATCATATACGAAATATGAGTTATTACACAAAAGATCCTACGAAATCTGAATTTTTTTCTTTTTCTTTTTGTTCTCTCACAGTCTGATGCTGCTATGTTTATGATCAAGTCGAATTTGTCTCAAGAGTATCTATACGATATGAAATGTGTGCTTAATCTTCGTGTTTATCATGCTCATCCAATATGATTTTGAAGCTGATATTTTATGTGTATCTTCTTTTCAAAAGGTTGTATCACCTTTTCATTCTTCAGACAAGATAGACGTTAAAGTAAGATAGAGAAATATTGAATACATTTTGCATATGAAACAAATGAAAATATACTAAGTTCCATACATCCCATTGACAAATATGTATTAAATATTTGTTTTATTATGATATGTTTGTAGCTTCTAACTTAAGTGTTGCGTATGAAATCCAGATTTTGAGATGAACATATTACCATTTATTTACACATTACATGATTATTTTCACTTTATCTTAGTATATCAATTGCTTTCAATACTAAAGCAAATATTGCTTTCTCTATATCTAAGCTATTACTTAGTCAATTAAACCGTGCCACGTGCCTTGCACGTGCCTCTCACTAGTTTTCTATATAAAATTCAGATGTAATGAGAAAAAATGAGAATTTGAACCCTAAACTTTTCTCGAAGTATATAATAGTCCCGCAAAATAATAACCTCCCTCCAAACTCTTCGTTAAAATAATAATCTCTAATTAATGCCCTCCCTTTAAATCGATGAAAGCGATTTTCCTCCTTCGAGAGTATTGTTGATCGTGTATAATCCTATGCCCTTTTCAGATCTCTAAGATATGTGATTCGTATATACATACTATATATCCATACACCGGCCTTCCTACTCGTTTTCCGAAACATAGTAGTAAGTCAAGGATGTTTTACTTCAGATCTTATATTCTTCCATACACTGATTTAGAAAAAGAAACCTATTAGAGCAAAGCACACTGAAGCTGAAGTAATTGAAGCTATTCCTGGGGAAGGATGAAGTTGGAATTGAACTGGAACTGAATTAGTTGAGTTGGAGCGTGCACACGGTTGTTGTTAGTTGGGATGTTGTAGTTAAAATAGTTAGTGATTGGTTAGTTGGTTGATGTATAAACAACTGGCATATGCTTTGTAATATAAATACACAACTGATGTAGAGATTAATATTTAAACCAATATGAATGAAACATAGTTCATTTCATTTTCTTCTTAGCTTTAATATGGTATCAGAGCAATTATAGTTCCACATATTCATTCTGTGTTCATTCGTTTATTCCATCCACTGATTGAATCTAGCATCTGAAATCAAATGGAATCATAGCAATTGGAAGAGCCAAGAATGATAGTAGACAGAGTATCAATTGATGATCCTTCAAGTCCATTTTTTTCTTTATCACTCCGATGGTCCAGGCTTGATGTTGGTGTCACAACAGTTCACCGAAGATAACTATGCCTCATGGAGTTGTGCCTTGACCATCACGTTATCCATGAAAAACAAACTTAGATTCATAGATGGATCCATAATTGAACCAGATGGTGTAAATTCTGAACTGCTCAACTCATGCGTTAGAAATAACAACATTGTTATTTCATGGATTTTAAACTCAATATCAAAAGAAATTTCTGCAAGTGTGATATATGTTGTAACAGCATACAAGATCTGGACGGGTTCCAACAAAAGAATGGACTGCATGTGTTCCAGTTGAGAAGAAACTTGATGAATATGGTTCAGGATCAAGATAGTGTGAGTGTGTATTACACTAAGCTCAAAACCATATGGGAGGAACTGAACAACTATCACCCTACATGCAACTGTGGAAAATGTACAAGTGATGGTGTGAAGGAGTTAAATAATTATTATCAAAATGAGTACACTATGTCATTTCTAATGGGATTGCACGATTCTTTCTCGTGAATCAGAGGACAGATATTACTGATGGATCAATTACCTCAAGCTAACAAAGTTTTCGCATTAGTTTCTCAAGAAGAAAACTACAGAAAGATTGGTAATCAGATGACATCTGGAAACAATCCAAATGGAGCTGCTGCATCTGCCTTTAAGGCAGATAATAGGAAGACTAGAACATATAACAGTGCTTCAAGATTTGGCAATAATGGAAGAGGTAGAAAGAAGGAAATGCCTTATTGTACTCATTGCAACTTACATGGACATTCTACTGATAAATGTTACAAGTTACATGGCTATCCACCAAGCTATAAGTATAAATCAAAAGACAATTTCCAAAGTTATTCTAGTACTACTCAGGTAAATCAGATTTCTGCAAATGCATTAATCTCTCAAAATGAAAATGGACAGCAAATTCAACAAGCTGGAGTTGGAAGCTTTGTTTAAAATCTCAATCCAAATCAATACCAGCAATTAATGTCCATAATATCGTCTCATCTAGCTTCAAACTCTGTTGCAGGAACATTTGATCATCATGGCAACAATACAAAAGCATATGCTACATATATATGTTATTCAATATCAGAAAGTCCTGCGTTCTCATCCAAGAACATATGGATAATGGATTCTGGTACAACCAGACATGTATGTTCGGTTGCTTCTGCGTTTATGTCAATGAGGAAACTAGATAATACCACGTCACTCTGCCGAATAACACACAAATACCTGTTAAACTGTGTGGTGAACTTAGACAATCTTGATCTCGTACTGCACGATGTCCTATTTATACCTCAATTCAAGTTTAACCTATTATTTGTTAATGCTCTAACACAAGGATCTCATCTCACTATTGGTTTCTCTCATTATCACTTCATCATCCAGGAAACCATAACCAAGAAGATGATTGACAAGGGTAATAGGCTGCAAGACTTATATGTTCTTGACATCAAAGATTCGAGTTCAACTTCTAAAGCTGAATTTGTATCTAATATTCTTGTAAACAATGTATCTGTCCAACTATGGCTCAATAGATTAGGACATTTATCTTTTAGAAAGTTAGAATACTTGAAAAACAAACTTTCTTGTGATACTTCTAAATTAAATAAATGTTTCTCCATGTTATATTTGCCCTCTTGCCAAACAAAGAAGGCTATCTTTTGAATTAAACAATCATTTCTCAAGAAATCCATTTGATCTAGTGCATTGTAATATTTGGGGGGCCATACCCAGCTACATCATACACAAGACATAAATTCTTTTTAACATTGGTGGATGATTGTTCACGATTCACTTAGCTATATTTGTTGAAGCAAAAATCAGACGTGAGTAATGCGATACCTCGTTTCTTCAATATGATTAAAACACAATTAATGCCAAAATAAAGGTTTTTCGATCTGACAATGCTCCTGAATTGATGTTCAAAGATTTCTTTGATATGAAAGGCGTGCTACATCAATTCAGTTGTGTAGAAAGGCCTAAACAAAATTCGTTGGTGGAATGTAAACAACATCTCTTGAATGTTGCAAGGGCATTATATTTTAGTCAAGAGTTCCTACAAAGTTATGGTCAGACTGTGTGTTTGACAGCTGTTTTTTTGATCAATAGAACACCATCCCCAATCTTGGATCACAATACACCACATGAAGTTCTTTATAAGGAGACTTTAGATTACTCATTAATGATGGTATTTGGATGCTTAGCTTTTGCTTCTACATTGACTGCTCATAGAAGTAAATTTCAGCCAAGATCTAGGATGTGTGTGTTTTTGGGATACCCTTATGGTGTCAAAGGATATAAGTTATATGATGTAGTTTCAAAACATGTTTTCCTATCCTGGGATGTATGTTTCATGAAGATATATTTCCATTTCATATGGTGGTAAAGGAGAATCATCTAATTGATCGTTTTCCTAATCTAGTATTGCCAACATCTTCATTGTCTATTCATCAAGAACCATCTGATACCGTTCTTGAGGAAAATCATGAGCAGCAGGTACTAGCAACGTAATCAACATTTTCATCTCCAGCAGAACCAACAACACATGATGATGAACGTACAGTTGAACAGTTTGATATAATGTGACTCAAAACATTGAAGTTAGAAGAACAGAGAACATAAGTAGATCTCCCACATATCTAAAGGATTCCATTGCAATTTGATGGCTCAAAGTTCACAATCATACTCTCAGATACCTTATCATATTGGTCAATTTGTATCTTATGATAAGTTGTTGCCTACATACAAAAATATGATCCTAAACATCTCAACTCATCATGAACCACAGTTTTTCCATCGGCAATGAAAGATCCTCAGTGGCGTGAAGCCATTAAACTTGAATTAGATGCTATGGACCAAAATCTGACATGGTCAGTAGATACTTTGCCAAATGGAAAACATTCCATTGGGTGTCGATGGATATAAAAAATCAAGTATCGATCAGATGGTAATATTGAAAGATATAAAGTAGGTTTGGTTGCAAAAGGTTACACACAGCAAGAAGCGCTGGATTATTTCGATACTTTCTCTCCTGTGGCAAAAATTGTGACTGTAAAGCTGTTGTTAGCACTTGTAGCTTATAAGAAGTGGCATTTGGTACAATTAGATGTCAACAATGCATTTTTAAATGGAGAATTATTTGAGGAAGTATATATGGATTTACCACTTAGTTATCAGACAACCAAAACTGCCAAACAGGGGGAGAGGTTGGTATGCAAACTTTACAAGTCCATTTATAGACTTAAGCAAGCATCAGCTAATGGAACTCTAAATTTTCTCAAGCACTGATTAACTTTGGATTCACTCAAGCAAAAGTTGACTACTCATTATTCATCAAAGGACAAGGAGATCAATTTATTGTCTTATTTGTGTATGTAGATGACATAGTCATCACTGGACCAAATATGCAAGTCATCAATTCCTTAAAATATTTCTTACATTCTCAATTCAAATTAAAGGATTTGGGGAACTTAAAGTATTTTTTGGGAATTGAAGTAGGTCGGTCGAAATCTGGCATCGTGATATTAGAAAGAAATTATGCTTTACAAGTGCTTGAAGATACAGGTTACTTGAGCTAAAAACCAGTAAATACTCATATGGATCCAAAATTACATTTGAGTTTACATGAGGGTGATCTTCTGCTAGATGCTTCTCAGTATAAAAGATTAATTGGATGGCTACTCTACTTGACAACATCACGGCCAGACATCACATATACAGTTCACAAACTTAGCCAATTTTTCCCCAGCCCAGGTTGCCACATCTTAAAGCAGCTCATCATTTGCTTCAATATTTTAAGAATAGTCCAGGTCAAGGTATCTTTTATCTAGCAACAAGTACAATTTGTGGTTTAGACTTCAAATTATAGGCCTTCTCAAATGCAGACTAGGGTTCTTGTGTTGACACAAGAAAATCAACAATAGGATTTTGTATCTTCATTGGAGATTCCATGATATCTTGGAAATCAAAACAGAAAACCACTGTATCTAGATCATCAGCTGAAACTGAATATCGAGTTGTTGTTCATACAATCGGTGAGATTATTTGGATAAATCAACTGCTAAAGGACTTCCAGATAAATGTAACATCTCCAACCAGCCTCTTTTGTGATGATCAAGCAGCAATTCAGATTGCCTCCAACCCCATATTCCATGAACGTACCAAACATATCGAGATTGATTGTCATTTCATACAAGAAAAAGGTTGTTGCCGGAGTAATCAAATTGCTCCCCATTTGAACACAACACCAAATTGCTGATGCATTCACCAAGCCACTTCACGCATCAGTACTTAATCCGTTATTATCCAAGATGTTAGGAACTGAATTAGTTGATTTGGAGCGTGCGCACAGTTGTTGTTAGTTGGGATGTTATAGTTAAAATAGTTACTTAGTGATTGGTTAGTTGGTTGATGTATAAACAGCTAGCATATGCTTTTGTATTATAAATACAAAACTGATATACAGATTAATTATTGAATCAGTATGAATGAAACATAGTTCATTTCATTTTCTTCTTAGCTTTATAGAACCCATATTCTATTTATCACGAATCACGATATCGAGCACAAGAACCAATTATGATGGCCTTAGTCGGAGTTCAGAATAGATATATACAAATTTAAGGGCGCCCTTCTGAAAATCTTGAAAGATCTACCTGGTTGTAATGCTAGATTCTTGGAATTAAACTTTTTCTTTCATTAATTCTTTCTATGATTTGGGTTTTTTTGGTTGGAATCTTAAATATCCATTTTGAGAGGGATTTGCTTTTTCATGGAGACTATTGTGTTTCTTGATGGGACTTGGCTTGAAATTGAGGTGACTACTTTTCAGACTTGTGTGAAATTTCTTTGTAGATAGATTTTCTGGTCTTGGAGTAGGAGAATATGTTTTGGAGAGGAAGGGAAAGGGGAAACAAAGAGCAGAATGGCTGACCTCCTTGCGGGCAAGTCACGATTCTTGTTGTTGGTGACTCAGGTAACTTAATTAATCCTCTCTCTTATCTTAGCAATTTTGAATTCATTAGTTTCTGGATGTTGTGCGTATGTGTGCTTTCAATATTGTTCCTTACCCTTTTTCTTATACATTTCTTTGCTTTTATGCGTAAAGATGCTGATAACTCTTTTAAGGTTGGATAGTTTTAAATGAGTTTTATGGGTTTGTTTATGTCCTGAAGTTTTGGCATGATTCATTCCAGGATGAAGTCAATTTTAGGTTCATAAGATTAATCTGGGATTTTTGCATCCAATGCAAGACAGTTATGCTTCTGAAGTACTCACAGAGAAAACACTTCTAGTTTTGGACTTTCATATGAAGCAATACATTTATAGTTGCATACTTGATCTACATGACTGCACTCATTCAAACATTGAAGAGCTTTCCTTTCCTAAAATTTGGATCTAATAGAAAATTCAATATTTGAGGACCACAATTTTTTACCATGCAGTTCAATGTGGAAAATCCCTTTGAACATAGGTTCTCCAATATTGGAACTGACCTTATATAAGCATTTATTACAACCAACAAACAGAATCGTATATCATCTGAATTACGTCTGTCCTAAGCCTCAGATATAGTGCGAACTATTTCCTCTGATTCCTTTAATTTTTTGGTTGGGGTAATGGTAATTTGCTGAGTATACTCCTTTCGGCTTCTGTATGGATAATGGAGCCCCCCAATTTGTTAGTTAATGTTGGAGAAGAATCAAAGCATATGATATTTGGGACAATCAGGAAATTGGCCTGAACCCACTTGACTGATTCTTTATTCGTAACAACAATAATCATCAAAATATTTGCAAGGTCTAATACCTCTCGAAGCTTCCCTATTGTTTCATCATTAGATTGATAGAAATTGTCAATAAACACCAGCATTTCAAACCCTTCATCGACCCATTTTAATCTTTTTGCCTATATGCATTAGAAAAGAGTGAGAAAGACTAAGGAATTTAAACGTCGTGACACAAGTTTAACAAAATAAGATCGGAGAAAGGTAAACCGATCAAAATCACTAGGAGATCATGGAACTGGATACTAGAAATGCTAGTATGATATGTAGAAAGAAATGCAAACTGAACTATATAGAAAAATGAAAAGCATGATAAGGATAGTCAAAAACGTTTTGGACTTCATATTAAGCCAAACATGCTATAAAGCAAGAGAAAGCATCAAGACCCAGATTGGATCATCGATCATCGCTATTTACTCCTGAAAAACAATAAATTATATTTATTTTTGAAATTTTCTTTCCCAAAGCCTCAATTTTTTCTCATCTGCTTCCCTTATTAAATTTCACTCCACAGTGCATTCCATGCTTGTACTGTCATTTCAAGCCCTCTTTTAAACATATTATTTTCAAGCCCCTTGAATATGTGAGAAAGGCCTCGACGCCGCCGGCGTCAGATTTTCACTGCATCACAAAGGCAATAAATTAAACATTCAGAGGCAAAAGAAGTCATTTCACCAAAACTCTGGAGGTATCCCACTTGTTCTCTATATTTTATCATCCAAAATAGAAAAGAAAAAAACTCGATAAATTGATATAATTCCACGTGCATGTATTAAAGAAATTTACCTTCCACTGAAGCTGACCTGATGGACAAGAGAGGCCTTTTGCTATTGAAAGTTGAAGGTGGAAAACGGAATGAGGCCGAAGGAGGAGATACAGATGGAATCGAATTTGATAAGCGGCAAATAGATGGTGGGCATCGCAAGGTACCAGAGAAAGCCATTGCTTTTCCCCAAATGAACTCCAGATCATTCTACATATATCAAATTTTTTTTATCGAATCATTTACCTACTACTCACAATAAGGACGAGGACCACATTGTCGAAATTTTTAAATACACGTGGCCCCGCGCATTATGTGAGAGGGGGTAATCCATTATGTACAAACTATTATGTACAAATGGATTAAGCCACGAACTCCACGTGACTATTCATGGAAGTAAATTCTTGGATGCGTGTGTGGGTGGCACGTGGGAGTATTACTTTGGCTTGTGGTTTGAATTATGTCAAAGTGCCCAAAAATGGATGACTGAAGGGGTGACCGACCCTCACATTGCGCGTGGGTCCCGAGTGAATAAAATAATGTTCTACCCCCGAGGTGTATATTCGGTCATCCCCTATGTTATCCCCTATGTTTGTGTAGCATGATTCTTATGGTTTCGAGTCAATCATTGGGTAGGTAAGAATAGTTTTCAGATTTCTATTCCAAATAATGTTGTCGAGCTCAACAGGTGCTAAGTATCAATTTACATGACAACGGATCAATTGAGAAGTTGCAAAAAAAAAAAAATTGAATAATTATAGTAAGGGTGCGTTTGATTGTAAGGGTGAAAAATGGGTAGAAAGAAAATGTTTTATAGGGAAAAGATTTGTTTAGAAAATGTTTTGCAAGAAAAATGATTTCAAGTGTGTTTGATTGGTATAATTTTCCACCCAAAAAATTTTTAAATTCTTCTATTCGTTTGACTTTGTTTTACATGGAAATTGTCCATGAAAGTGATATTTTTTTTCCACAATTGGTTATAAAATTTGTTTTCATTGCCAAAAAGTAAAAAAAAAAAAAACGAAAAAAAAAATTGTTTCATAAAAAATCATTTTTTTAATCAAAGTTTAGTGTTCGTTTGATTTTGTTTTACATGAAAATTGTCCATTAAAGTGAATTTTTTTTTTTTTACAATTGGTTATGATATTTATTTCCATTGCCCAAAAAAAAAAAAAAAAATTGAGCAGCCGGCTGGAAAAAAGTTTCCCACCAAAAAGGTGGAAAAATATTTTCACTAAAAACATGGAAAATGCTGACGTGGCGCCGGGGGGGGGGGGGGTGGAATATTTTCCGTGAAAAATTTAAGCTATCAAATAGCGCAAAAGATGGAAAACGGAAAAAAATTTCCTCGTTCCAAGGAAAATTTTGCCAATCAAACGGGGCCTAAGTGGTATTGAACGTCGATGTGGTGACACTGGCCCAAGTGGTTTCGAATAATTTCTTGATTAACAGTTAAGAGATTGTAATTTTTAATCACTTGAATATAGTGGACTTTAATGCGATATCGACCTATGTTTAGCACCACTTAAATTAAGCGCATGTTCGTTGGGAACAAAATCAGATTTTTAGTAGATAGTGATTGAAAAAAAGTTATACATCCTATAAAATATGTGATTAAAATTAATTGTTAATTCTGACTTAAATTAAAATTTAAGTTTTAATTAGTACCAAACAAGACTTAAAAACAATACTCTTTTTTCTTGTATTTTTTGAGGTTTGTATTTATTGACATCAATATCATCCATGATGTCGTCAGCATGCAGAATTTAACATTAGGAGATTTCCGCCGAGCTAACTTAGAATTTTTCTAAATTTTATTTTAACCTCTATCTCTGGAGGTGTCCTTATAATTGTCATAAAAATGTAGGAGAGGTTTATGTATAGTTGTTATTTTCCAAATATTGACAGTTCCCTCTTTTTATATTTGCACAATTTTTCTCTTAAAAAATCTGGCCCTCCCATGTACGAGAATCCGCCTCCGAAACTCAAGGAAGGACAGTTATATCCGTTTGACAATGTTAAAAATACCAACACATTCCTTTAAATCTCTTGCAACAAATCCCCCCTCAAACCCCACAACAGATAAAGATAGAAACCTCTGATAAATCTTCTCCTTAAACTTATACAAATTTCATCAATTCGCATTTATCAGGTTTAAAAAACCTTGGATAATCCGTGACAAAAGCATCACGATCATGAGGTCGTCGCTAAATTTTTCTGTTCGTGTCGTGGCCTTGATGATAGTGATGACATGTTGCGTGCTTTTGTTCTTGACCAACAATGTAGAAGGTGTTATAGGCATAAATTGGGGTAGAATGACGACAAACAGACTGATTCCATCCATGGTGGTAGATTTGCTTTTACAAAATGGGATTCGCGAAGTGAAAATGTTCAGCGCTAGTAAAAATGTCCTGGAGGCCTTCTCCAAGAGCGGAATTGGCGTCACCATTACAATCCCTAATCAAGTCCTCGAGGATCTGCTAGACCCTCAAGCTGTTGAAAGATGGATTAACCAACGGGTTATTGCTTTCAAAAGAGAAGAAGTTGACATAAGGTATCTTGTTCAACATTATTTCTTTTCCTTTTTTGTCTTTAATTTTAACATGTAACATGTTTTTCAGATTTTAATCCATTTTTGGGAGCTTTTACAGGTATGTCTCTGTCGGGGCTGATCCATATTCAAAATCATACAACAATTTAACCTTTTATTTTGCATCTGATGTGTTAAAAGTAGTTCAAACTGGTCTCAATGATGCTGGTTATAGAGAAAAAGTCAAAGCAATAATTCCACATTTCTTTGATGTCCTAAACACCAATATATCGAAACCATCAGAGGCAGATTTTCGGCCTGATATAAAGAATATAATGGTGGATTTAATACGTTTCCAGAAAGAAAACAATGCTCCTTTTTTCATGGACGTCTTCCCAATCTACTATGTTCACCTAAGGGGATGGGACCCTGAATTTGCGTTTCTGGATAACAAATCGAATTTCTCCATTGTCGACCACAACGGCCTAAAATACACGAACGCCTTCGATTTCCTTCACGATTCATTCCTTTGGGCAATCAGGAAAGCAGGGGTGCGTGATATGAAACTGGTGGCGGGACAAGTTGGGTGGCCAACAGACGGTTATCCTAACGCCAGTCCTGAAAATGCCGAGCGATTTTACAAAAGCCTCCTGCCCTATGTCACCAGCAACCGAGGAACCCCGCTGCATCCTGGAGCCCCTATCGATATATATCTACATAGCCTGTCTGATGAAAACTTGCTAAAAATCGACAGGGGCGCATTCCAACGCCACTGGGGGATCTACAATTTTGACGGAGTGCCTAAATACAAGATCGACTTCACTGGACAAGGGCGTGATATCTTCCCAACCACGGCTCGAGGAGTGACCCGTATGCCGCAGCGATGGTGCATATTCAACGGAGACGTCAGTAATGTGACGAAATTGAAAACTGAATTTCAGATGGCCTGTCAGAAAGCAGATTGCACCCCCCTGGCACCTGGAGGATCCTGCAGTCACCTGGATTTTACACACAATATTTCTTACGCATTCAATATGCAATTCCAAATGACGGGCCAGTATGCGGAAAATAAGTCATGCAGTTTCCAGGGTTTAGGCAAGGTGGTTCCTGATAATCCATCAATTGGCACATGCGTTTTCCCTATCGAAATATTGGCAGCTGAAGAAGCCGTTGCCGGAGTGTCATTTGGAGCTGCACTTTTAGGTGCTGCAAGTGGAGAAAGTATTCATAGGGTGTGTGGATTAGCTATGTTTTTACCTTTCCTTGTAGCATTCTTAGATTGAGTTTAGGATCATGTAATTGTTTTTTACAAATCAAAATTACTCACGACGACGTATTTTATTTATAATGAAAATATAACTTAGAAGGCGAGCTAGACCTATCCTCCAGCAAGTAAAAAGAAAAAAAAAATTCACGACCAAACTTAGGATCATTTAATTGTGTCAAACAACATACCAAATTGTACGTGCACATCTTTAACTTTGTATTTAACCCGTTCAAGTCACTATCATTTCCACCACCAAACACGAACTAAAAATTCTTAAATGTATTTGGTTCACTCATGAAACATAGGATTTGAAGCAATATGTACTAGTATTTGGTTATCTCAAAACAACTTGATAAAAATGAATTTAAATCACAAAGTGAAGTAAAATGCCAAATTATTACTCTAGTGGTTATGGACATTGTGCAATATCTATTTTCAGCAATGGAGGGCCGAATAACATTATTTTTCTTACTTTTAAATGTCACTAAGTTATCTTCAACGTAAATGCAAAATTCAGTGGTAGATACGGGATCACCGAAAAGATCTAGAGTACGTCGAGGGGATGGGATTTAAATCCATATTATCATGAACTATAAGGATATCCAACTTGGGGACGCCAGATCTTGAAATTGGTTTCAATGGAACAAAAGAATTATAAGGTGACCGTAAAAATGCACATTTATTTATTTGTATCTCTGTGGTGTAAGTGCATTTATCCTATAACATTTGGAGGGTTGAATTTGCCAAAAAAACACTTCATAAAGACTATAGTTTATATAAGTGGCGTGCAATACTTGTGTGTGTGAGAATAGGACCACTCTCTGAGAATTTGGGAATATTCTCAAATGAAACTTGTGAAAAGTGGAATAAGTACAACATCGTAATGTGTTAACTATTAAAGCTCGTGTTAGCACTTGAGTTAGTAATGCTTCATACTTCTTTGTACTCATCTTTGTCCATATCCATCTTCATCAGAAAATTTACCATTCGTATCAACTTTTTCGACTGTCAATTACAATCATATGTGATGGTTTGATTTCCTATCTCTATAGTCATTCAAAGCAAAGCAAACATCTTTCTTTTGTTAATTAAGGAAGATGTCCCTCCTTGAGTGTGTAACTTCTTATCTCTTTGGATGTGCAACTTCTATCCCTAAAATATACTTTAGAACACTTGAGTCCTTAATGCTAATCTTTTTGTTTAAAAGGATTAGATCTTTACGTGTAATCACCATGCATGTCATTACCATTGGAATAATTGAAACTCTTTTAACAAAATAATAAAGGATCATTAAAATTGTAATGTATAGATAAAAATAGAGTTTAATCAACTTAAAGTAATTATAAACTTCGTCGCACATGTACTAAATTGTTGCATCTTTCTCATTTTAAGTTCAAATTAATCATGTTATATATGGATAAAAGAAAATTATTTTCTAATCATACTAGTGTCATGGCATGGAAATTAGCCATAGATTATCAAGTTACTATATTTCTGAGTCACAAGTAGAGTTTCATTCTATGTGAAAAATATTTTGTCGAAAATTTCTCTCTACTTGACATTTGAAATCTCCATTTGGACCAAGTATATGAACCAATAAAAAAACCTGAGATAACCCTTTTCCCTCGCTACTTGTTTTCCTCTAATCAATCCTCTAAACCAATGGATTCCATGGATTCCCAATTCTCCACCTCTAGAATTTGCATTCCATTCCCAAAAACTGTATACTGTATTCGAACCTCATTTGATTCAGAATCAATTCTCAGTCCCAGTTGAAGCCATGGACAGTATCAGGGTCCTGATATCATGGGCCTTTCTTGCATTCTTAATTTCGCCAAACCTCGTACAGGGTATAGGCATGAATTGGGGAACCCAGGCTTCACAAAATATGCAACCCAGCACGATAGTTCAAATGCTTAAGGACAACAAAATCGATCAGATAAAACTGTTTGACTCAGATCACTGGACCGTCAAATTCTTTGCAGGAACCGGGATTGAGGTCATGCTTGGCATTCCTAACAATCAATTGGCTAAACTTGCCAATGATTATGATAAGGCCAAAGATTGGGTCAAAGAAAATGTTACCAAGCATTTATACGATGGAGGAGTCAAGATCAAGTAGGAAACTTTCTTACCATTTTCTAATATTCTAGCTTGTTGGTTTCATCATCTAATAGTTCTACATGTTTAGATGATATGTTTCGATGAATATTATTATGAGCTTTGCATGGACTTAACAGGTATATTGCTGTTGGAAACGAGCCATTCTTGAAGGCTTACAATGGTTCAAATATAAAGACAACTTTCCCAGCAATAAAGAATATTCAGAAAGCTCTTCATGAAGCTGGCCATGGGGACAAAATCAAAGTAACCACACCTCAAAATGCAGATGTATATGAATCAGGATCAAATGTTCCATCTGCAGGAAATTTCCGTTCAGATATAAAAGAAAATATGATCCAAATTCTGAAGTTTTTCGAAGAAAATAACTCGCCTTTTCTTGTCAACATATACCCTTTTCTGAGTCTATACAATAATCCTGATTTCCCTATGGAATTTGCCTTCTTTGATGGTGATGCTAAACCAGTTCAGGACAAGGGAATTTCATACACCAACGTGTTTGATGCAAATTTAGATACCCTTGTTTGGTCATTGAGACAAGTGGGTATCAAGAAAATGAAAATCATTGTTGGGGAGATTGGTTGGCCAACAGAGGGACACGTCAAAGCCAATGTTAAATTGGCTAAAATATTCTATGACGGGTTCTTCAAGAAAATGGCAACAAAAAAGGGAACCCCTCTTTATCCCGGAGATATTGAGTATTATCTGTTTAGTCTCACAGATGAGAATCAAAAGAGCATAGCTCCAGGGGATTTTGAGCGCCACTGGGGTGTATTCCGGTATGATGGACAGCCCAAGTTTCCAATGGATTTCACTGGCCAAGGGCAGGACAAAATGCCGATAGGCGCAAAGGGCATTAAGTACATGGAAAAAGAGTGGTGTGTGTTCAGCGGTGACATGAAGAACATGACCCTTGTTCCAGACAACCTAGGATATGCATGTTCAATGGGAGATTGCACAGCACTGAACTATGGTTCTTCCTGCAATAAACTGGGCAGCGTACAGGCCAACATTTCCTATGCATTTAATATGTATTTCCAAATGCAGAATCAGGATGTGGAGGCTTGTAATTTCCAGGGTTTGGCGAAGATTGTTAAGACTAATGCTTCCACATCAGAATGTCTCTTTCCGATCGCGTTAGAGAGTGCCGGAACAAGGCTGTTGATGCAGACAGGAAAAAGCATTCTTGCTGGATTGTTGGTTTTGCTTTCATTGCTTTAGGGTTAGTATAAAGGCCTATACATAGTGTTACATATAGTCTGTTAGGAAATTAATCACCATGCATATATGGTTTCATTAGATCTCTCAATGGTTTCGTATAATTGCACTCCTAGTTACAATATAACGTGCAATATGAAGCTATTTACTTTAATCAACTTTTGATTAATAATTTTGAAAGGTGGAAAAGTTTCTAACCACTTCAATAAAAAGAGGTGATGTTATTTCTATTCGAAACCTCAAATAGAGAACGTTAATTTTGTAATAACTTTGCAACATTGATGGTGCAGCATTCATGCCATCAAACTTATAGATTTCCATTCATAAAATCCTGTGTACAAAGAAATACATCCAGGGAATGAAGTAATACAAGAATCAACTTAAAAAAATTTCCCGCTAGCATTCCATATATAGAATTATCCAACACGTATCCCCAATCATATTGTACCTACAGAACATACCATCCATATAATATATAAACAGAAACTTCATATATTCGGTATTTTTCTTTTATCGTTTCAGATGATTCCGCATGACGAAATACCAGCCATATTTACCCTAACCTTAAAATTATTTATCTTTGATATCTTCTCCAACTTTTATCTTATAATGCAAACTCGAACCTTCAGGAAGACCCAAAGGAGGATTCTCGCACGAACAATTATCAACAGTAAATAGCTCCCACTCTTTAATATTGCATCTATCCAATGCAGAAGCCAATCTCTCACTCTGACTCTTATTTGGATACATGCCGTCTTGGCTAACAAGTACTGCCCCAGTATACGACTGTCCTGCGACTCGAGCAGCTCCGTGGTAATGAAACAAACCCCAACCTAAATCATCAGTAACATCCACGATTGTCCAGTATTCATTTGAAACAACCCCATTGTCCAATACGCTGAAGTAAAACGTCCCTGGAGTTTTTCCTCTTTTAACGCGATACTTTCGTCTTCTCCAGACGAGATCACCCTCAATCGTCTTTACCTGAAAAACTGGCTCATAACAGAATGATCCTTTTGCCTTTCCCCTATAGAACAACTGGTACTGGCAAGGAAACTGGTCATACGCTGGGTTCTGCCCAGCTACAACCCGCCAACTCCAATCCAAGTTCCCCAACCACCCCACAAAAGTATCTTCAGCAATCTCATGAGACATACTCTCTCCTCGAAACATACCAATTGGAGTAACATAAGGTTTATCTGGGATTTTTGCATCCAATGCAAGACAGTTATGCTTTTGAAGTACGCACAGAGAAAACTCTTCTAGTTTTGGACTTTCATATGAAGCAATACATTTATAGTTGCATACTTGATCTACAGGACTGCACTCATTCAAGCATTGAAGAGCTTTCCTACAATTTGGATCTAACAGACAATTCAATATTTGAGGACCACAATTTTTTACCATGCAGTTTAATGTGGAAAATCCCTTTGAACGTAGGTTCTGCAGTATTGGAACTGACCTTATATAAGCATTTATTACAACCAACAAACAAAATCGTATATCATCCGAATTACGTCTGTCCCAAGCCTCAGATACAGTGCGACCTATTTCCTCTGATTCCTTTAATTTTTTTGGTTGAGGTAATGGTAATTTGCTGAGTATACTCCCTTTGGTTTCTGTATGGATAATGGAGCCCCCCAATTTGTTAGTTAATGTTGGAGAAGAATCAAAGCATATGACATTTGGAACAATCTGGAAATTGGCCTGCACCCACCTGACTGATTCTTCATTCGTAACAGCAACAATCATCAAAATATTTGCAAGGTCTAATGCCTCTCGAAGCTTCCCCATTGTTTCATCATTAGATTGATAGAAATTGTCAGTAAACACCAGCATTTCAAACCCTTCATCGACCCATTTTAATCTTTTTGCCTACATGCATTAGAAAAGAGTGAGAATAAGGATTTTAAACATCGTGATGCAAGTTTAACAAAATAAGATCAGAGAAAGGTAAACCGATCAAAATCACTAGGAGATCATGGAACTGGATACCAGAAATGCTAGTATGATATGTAGAAAGAAATGCAAACTGAACTATATGGAATGAATGAAAAGGTGAGCCTAAAATTCAAAAACAGTATATACTCTCAGCATAAAGGATTGAGTTTCCCAAAATGAATCGTACTAAAGCCCATGTTTGAGCAACATTCTTTAAAAATTCATTTTTCCCCAAATTCATTTTCAACCACACATTCTCCTAATAAAATAATTTTACATGTAAACCCAAAATTTTTTCCCACTTTTAACCACACGTTATTCAAAAAATCACTATTATGAAATCTATTCCTTCAAAAAATGGGGCTCAAACAAACCCTAACTAAAATACAAAAAAAAAAAAAAAAAAATTGTAGGTAAATTTCCCAGAGTAGTTAAGTATAGGTAACTGAGTAGTGTATTTTTATTGTAAAAACAAAAGACAAGGAATTGTAGAAGACATCCACGGGCACAGAGAT
Organism: Fraxinus americana; assembly: GCA_035079005.1. Lineage (NCBI taxonomy): Eukaryota > Viridiplantae > Streptophyta > Magnoliopsida > Lamiales > Oleaceae > Fraxinus > Fraxinus americana. Next base: position 29,786,748 of record CM068712.1, on the reverse strand, counting down.
GTGACACTACATAACACAACAATAAGTAAATTAGCTTCTGGCAATAACAGCTTAAATCCAGTGCATTACAAGTTGCTATATGGCAGAGCATTTCTGAGGCAACCCCACACAGCTCAAGAGTCCGATGGATAATTTGAGGTTTTTACATTTTTAATAATTTTTAGTGTTTCATACTATCCTTTAGAAACATTCAACTTCCTTAGAACAGCAAGAGTTAATTCAATTGTGCTTGGTAAACAAAAGTATAACTATACAACTTAATCCTTTTGTTCTGGAAAGCTCAACTCTGAAACATAAAAGGTCAAGAGATGGAGGAATTATTTATGCTCCTGCTTCAACTGTCAACACTTATCCAGGCACAACCCTTGCAAGTGTCGCACGAGAATTGATACACAAATAAGCTTTAAACAATATTAATCTGGATTTCAAAGTTTATAAGGAATATTGCTATTCATAAGTGGTGCTTATCAATCATCGGTGATGTGACAATAATTGATTTGTAATCTTATATCATACATTTAAGATGACAATTAAGATGGAAAGTCAATTAAAGTCGTCTATATGCCACCACTTATGGCCATATGGGTAAGCGGAGACGATGAATATCATTATTCAAGTACCTATTTTAGTGGATGGTTATTGAGACACCTCCTCAACATGAGTTTGAATTATATATCATTGCAATGCTAATAGACCATTAATAAACTGTTTTTATCAATATCTTATATGCTTCAAATTTGGAATACCATTAAGGAAATCAAGAGAGTAAAAAATTTAATTACTAAGCTGCAAGTTTTGATTTGAAAGCCTCTACAGAAATTATTGTCCCTAATCAGCCTTAGCAGTATTCTTTAAAGTTAAAGCACGTCTACTATTTGTTTCACGCATACCAAATACCAAATTAAATATACAGAAATTATAATGTAACCGAGATAATACACAATACTCACTGTGTGGCGCATGACTTCAGTCCAAGGCGTGGAATTGAGCGGACTGACGCTACCTTCGCCCACAAGAGCCACTATTCTCACCGGAGTAGTTGCATCCTGCTCCGTGACAGCACCATTATCTTTCCTTTTATTCTGCAGCGCAGCAGCTGACACAGGGGAATAATAATAGGACAACTGGGGAGATGAAAGAGCAGTTGACAGGGAGGATTTTCCGGTGCCGAAGAAGAAGAGGAATTTGCCGAACTGGCGACCGTCCGAGGATTTGGAACTGAAGGAAGTGGATGGTGGTGCTGGTGCATAATTGAGGGCACTCATGGTAGTAGTTAGAGAAGCAAATGACAGATGTGGAAAAATGGAGTTTGGAAATTTATCAGTTGGGAGAAATTACTAGAAATTTGGAAACAAAAAATAGAATTGTCTGGGTTAAACGTAATCATCTTCTTAACCATAAAATTTGAACACTTTTTGGGGAAATTTGCGGCAGAGGTTCTAAATCTTTCAAAAAGGTGTAACATAGTCCCAAATCTTTAAATCATAACAGATATATCTTGTGTACTCAATGGCCAAAAAAATAAGAACGTGTTTTCTACAAATTAAGCACAAATGCTATCACAACTTATGATTTAAGAATCAACATCTGGATCCTACTTCGAATATGTGTCCAACTGCGTTTAGATTGTTCCAAAGTATATGACAGCAAATCTTGCTTTGAGTAAGATTGGAAATTTCTGGCCTCCTTTTGTCCAAGTCATGATTCATGTGCAGGTCCGTTTCAACAAGTAATTTTCCATGCAACTGGCTCAATGTTAGAGAGATATCTGCCACTAGTGTTATAGAGAGATATCTGCCACACTAGTGTTATGAACAAAAGTTCAAGGACCTTCCCATCTTCAACCTCTATGTATGAATGCAGGAAATGATCCCGACCGAATTACAAGCCGGGCTAATATGTAAAAAAAATAAAATTACACGTGAATTTTTTTTTTGTTTTTTTTACATCAACCAATATCAAATACTCCTTAGAAATTCACTGTGGCTATGTTGTTCACAAAAAGCTCCAATACTAACATTGTTAGCACTTTCCTTCCATGCAAGGTATCTAAGTTCCTGATTCTGTCTTTGGATAATCATAATGCACATTCTATATAAAGCATTGTAATCCACATCATCACCTCTACGTTCCTTCATTTCTGTTTCCCCATTCCAGCAGCATCTAAGAAATCCGTTTTTCTAGTTTCAAGCACCTAATGCAGTAAATGCCCAATGTATGAAAATGAAGCTGCATATTCAGGAGTCTATTATGACTTTCCTTGGTGTAGCTGAGCCAAGACATAATTACTTCTTTAGTTCAGACTAATTCTTCCAAAATTGAACTACATTCATCATCCTTCATTAGCTTGCTTAACCTCCATAACCCAGAGCGTACATCTTGAATTTGTGGATGTAATTGGTCCCCAACAACAAAAACATGAACCTGACTCTTCAGTTCTATCCAGCTACATCCTGGTTCCTTGCTTATCCCCCTAAGGTTCATTATCCTTCTTACTCGTTCCACATCATCCAATCTTCCCAAAGCTGTATAAATGCTTGACAACAACACATAAGCAGATGATTCCTGTGAGCCTAATTCCATTAGTTTCTCCCCTGAATAGGCTCCCAACTCATAGTTGCGATGGTTTCGACAAGCACTTAACAAAATGCGCCACAAACATAGACCATGCTCAATGGTAGCTGATTCAATAAATTCTTTGGCTTCATAGAGCTTCCCAGCACGACCCAAGATATCAACCATGCAGGCATAGTGCTCTATCCTTGGAGCTTCACCAAATTTATTAGACATCAGTTTAAAATACTCCCAACCTCTATCCACCAATCCCATGTGGCTACAAGCAGAAAGAACGTTTACAAAAGTAACATAATCAGGCCTTGCACCCTCCAGTTGCATCTCTTCAAATAGTTCGAGCGCTTTAATCCCAAGGCCATTTTGAGAAAGGCCAGAAATCATTGCATTCCACGATGCTACATCTCTGGCAGGCATCCTCCTGAAGATAAGATTGCCATCATCAAGGCTCCCACACTTTGCATACATAGTCGAGAGAGAACTTCCTATTCGAACTTCAAGACTGAACCCATTCTTAACTACATGAGCATGCACTTGTTTTCCCTGCTCCAAAGCTGAAAGGCTTGAACAGGCCTTCAACACACTGGCTATAGTCAACTCATTGGGTGCAATTCCTTCCTGCTGCATTCTACAGTACAAATTAATAGCACTCTCATTATCTCCATTTTGTACATAGCCTCCAATCATGGACGTCCATAATACAAGATCTGGCTCTAATAGATAGTCAAATCCCTTTCTCGCATAATTTATGCCACCGCATTTAGCATACATATCAACCAAAGCAGTCATAATATATAGTTGAGACTCAAACCCTAGTTTCACTAAATACCCATGCACCTGCTTTCCTTCATAAATTGCATTACTGTCACTACAAGCATTGAGCACTCCAACAAGGGTGTATTCACTAGGTTTAATTCCACAGAGATGCATCTCCTTAAACAATGTCAATGCCTTCTCACTCTTCCCACTTTGTGCATAACCTGTGATCATGGCAGACCACGTGATCGAATTTTTAGCAATCGAGAGCTCAAATGCCCGAATGGCAGCATCCAAACTGTCACACTTTGCATACATGGTTAAAACAGCATTCCCCATAGAAACAATCGACGACAATCCAGTCTTGACGGCCAAACTATGAACTTGCTTACCTGTAACCACAAACTCCGGGGACACTAAAGCACTGAGAAGACTAGTCAACACAAACTCGTTCACACCCTCACCTCCTCCAGCTGTCATCATTCTAAAAAGACTAAAAGCCTCTTTAGTAAGCCTCTGCGAGGCGTACCCAGAAATCATGGTAGCCCAAGTGACTGAATTTTTTTCAGCCATTTCATCAAACACTTTTCGACCATGGTACAAATCACCCAACTTACAGTACGCATTTAACAATGAACTATACACAAAAACATCATAGGAGTCAACCAATTTCACCACGAAAGAATGGGCTTGGTGGGCAATCATGGAGTCCTCCAACATGGCAGCACAAGATAGAATGCCAGCGAAAGTGTGGGAGTTTGGGAGGGCGTGGTGTTGAAGCATTTGTTTGAAGAGCTCGAGAGCCGAAAGAGAGTAGCGGCGAAGCCTCAATTGAGAGTAGGCATTGATGAGGCAGTTCCATGAGACAGTGTCTTTGTACGAAATTTGTACAAAAGCGAGATGGGCTTCAGAGAAGAGGTGGCATTTGGCATAGAAGTTGACGAGGGTGTTGGACAGAAATGGGCAGGAAGGGAATACGCCTGTTTTGAGGAGGTGGGCGTGGAGGGACTTGCCTTTTGGAAGGTTTGTTCCGAGCTTATCGAAGAGGTGGCGGGATTTGGAAGTTAGAATGGGACTGTAATTCATAATAAGATTAAGATACCTCTTACTTTTATGGTGGCGCTTGGTTCAGGCATTTAATCAAACACGTTGAGCCCCTTTACTGCATTCAAAGAAAGAAGGATGAAGAACTAATCATTGCCAAACTTGATTGAAAAGGGAAAAACAACTGAAATTGCAAAATAGTGGAAGTTTTCAGGCTTTTGTTAATCAACCCTATAAGATTTGGTTGTTTGGTGGAATTAAAATTAGATTTTTTATGAATTGTAATAAAAAATTTTAAAATGTGTGATTAAAAAAATGTGAGATCCATTAAAGATGTGGGAGAAATACATGAAAATAACCAAAATAAAATGTTGTATTTCCACTTTGGCCTTTGACTTTCTTAACATTGGAAACTACCTAAAATGCCCCAAATATAAAAATTAGGGTAAATAGCACAAAACGTCCCTATCTTTCAATGTCATTGTACAAAACGTCCATATCTTTCATTTTTGGAATTTTCCTCTCTACCTTCCACCTTTCATTGCGGAAAACGTCATTTTCACATATTTTTAATATAAAATGATCAATATACCCTCCTATATAAATAAAACAAAAAATTTTAAAAAATAAAGAATAAATTGCAATCTTATTCCTAAAATTTTTAAAAAATACAAATGAGCCCGAATATATTATTAAAATATTAAAAATAATAAAAAATAGAAATAAAAACTATTTCTCTCTCCTCATCTTCTCCTCTGATAGGAAGAAGATGAACATAAAAATGGATAAAGAATCAATTTCTCTGATGAGGAGAGAGAAACAGTTTTTATTTTTATTTTTGATTATTTTTAATATTTTAATAATATATTTGGACTCATTTGTATTTTTTAAAAAATTTAGGAGTAAGATTGCAATTTATTCTTTATTTTATTTTATTTTTTATTTATATAGGATGGTATATTGGTCATTTTATGTTAAAAATATGTGAAAATGACGTTTTTCACATTGAAAGGTGGAATGTAGGGGTGAAAATGCCAAAAAATGAATGGTAGGAACATTTTGCACAATAACATTGAAAAGTAGGGACGTTTTGTGATATTTATCCATAAAAATTATAACCAAGATATCATTGTATTAAGAAATTTTCATTTAAGTCCTTAAAAATACTTAAGCTTAAAAAATTTCAAACTATTAAATATATTATTTCATTCAGTATCCATTAATTATAAATGAGGAAACCTGAATTCCATAAGATGTATAATGCATATGAAAGGTTAAGATATAAGCCTTGTTTGGGAGGGATTAGATTTTTCTATAGTAAATCAATTCTCGTTTTCAACCACACATTTTTCAATAAAATAATATTTTCCATCACATCAATAATTTTTTCTTTTTTTTCAACCACACATTTTCCATCATATCACTATTCAAAATCAATTCTTCCCCCAAAAATCACTCACAAACAAGTTAATAGATTAATTATCAAATTTTATATCCTTCTTATAAATCATAAAATAACAAAGGAAAATATAATAAAATATTTAGAAATACTAAGAATGTTTAAAGATTTTTAAAATTGGTTAAAAAATATAAACCCCCATTTAATTAAACTTTATAAATTGTTGATATAAGTCGAAGTTGGGGAAAAACTTTTCATATTTAGATAAATGGGAAGTATACAAAGATATATACAAGGTTAAAAGGAAATATTACACTTTAGTCCTAACAATAACAAAGAGTACAAGTAGGTAACTAATATATATTTTAACTCTCCCCCTCAAGTTGGTGCATAGATATCACACATGCCCAACTTGGATATCACTGCATACAATGGACCACTAGCAACTCCATGTGTCATTATATCAGCCAGTTGTTCAGCCCTTTTGATGTATGGAACCTCTATATTTTTGGAGTCGAGATTATTTTTGATGTAGTTCCTATCAAGTTCAACATGCTTTGTTTTATCGTGTTGCAAAGGGTTGTTTGCAATTTTAATAGCAGCAGTGTTATCACAAAAAAGTAACATAGGCTTATCCGGACCAAAGACAAGTTCGCTAAGAAGAATTTTTAGCCATGTAAGTTCGGTAGTTGCATGATGTAATGCTCGATATTCCGCCTCAGCACTGGATAGTGAGACCACATTCTGTTTTTTACTCCGCCAAGTCACAAGATTGCCTCCAACAAACGATACATATCCTGATGTGGATTTTCTGTCTAGTCTCGATCCAGCAAAATCAGAATTCGTGTAACCCACAATATCTAAATTCCCCCTTTTTGAGTACAAAATGCCCTTGCCTGGAGAGGACTTCAGATATGCCAATATCCGATTAACTGCACTCATATGCTGCTCACTGGGGTTATGCATGAATTGACTCACAGCACTAACTGCATATGACAAATCAGGTCTAGTGTGGGTTAGATAAATCAACTTCCCCACCAATCTCTGGTATCTCTCTTTGTTTGTGGGGATCTGATCAGGATAAATAGACAGCCCATGATTTACCTCAATAGGTGTGTCTACAGGGACGCAAGCTGACATACCAGTTTCTGCAAGAAGATCAAGGACGTACTTGCGTTGAGATAGGATAAGTCCTTGCTGGGACCGTGATACCTCAATGCCCAAGAAATACTTCAAAGTACCCAAATCCTTCATTTCGAACTCCTTTGTCAAATGGCTTCGGAGTTTCTCAATCTCACAGGGATTACTTCCAGTAACAATCATATCATCCACATACACAATGAGCATAGTAATATCATGACCATCTCTCTTATAAAATAAAGTATAATCAGCCAATGCCTGTTTAAAACCATACTCTTTCATTGAACAACTCAATCTTCCAAACCACGCCCTTGGTGATTGTTTTAGCCCATACAAAGCTTTCTTCAACTTACACACATTACCCCCCTGGATGAGTGAAACCGGGAGGAGGATCCATATACACTTCCTCTGTCAGATCATCGTGAAGAAATGCATTTTTAACATCAAATTGCCTCAGTGACCAATCAAGATTGACTGCTAGAGATAGGATGAGTCTAACGGTATTCATCTTAGCCACTGGAGCAAATGTTTCCTGGTAGTCAATCCCATAAGTCTGTGTGTACCCTTTGGCAACCAATCTAACTTTATACCTATCTACAGTTCCATCAGACCTGTATTTTAACAAGTACACCCACTTGCATCCCACAGTCTTTTTCCCTGGTGGTAATAAGACCATCTCCCAAGTAGTGTTCTTTTGGAGAACATTCATTTCTTCTACCATAGCGGATTTCCACTTAGGTTGATCAAGAGCTACCTGAAAGTGATTAGGGATAGACACAGAAGATAGTTAGAGGGCAAACGTCAAATTAGTCTTAGATAAACGGTGATACGAAATATAATCTGAGATGGGAAAGACAGCATTCGAAGAAGATTTCGAAAAACCAAACCTATCAGGCTTATTATGGACTCGAAGAAGATATCTCCTATCCTGAGTATCAGCAATATCTAAAGCTGCAGGATTAGAATCAGAAGCAGAGATAGGAGTAGAAGGAGTAAGCAAAGTAGGTACCTCATTTTCAATCTCCGAAGAATCAGATGGCACTGTAATATCGACCGGAGGGTTGTCAGGGCCTGAAGAGGGTAATATAGGAGTGCAAACATTGTCTGAGTTTCTCCTAGTATAACACTTTTGGAATAAGCGAGGTGATCTATCATCCTCAACTCGGTTTTCAATTTGGGATTCAACTTGAGATTCTCCCTCCTTCCGAGAAATCCACTTCCTTTTCATGTAACCACACTTGTTCATCTTCTTTACTACTAATCTCCCCCTGAAGAGGAACTAACGACACATTATCAGAAAAGAAGGATTCCGATTCACAAAATTCCACATCCATAGAAACATAATATTTTCCCGTAGGGGGATGAAAGCATTTGTAGCCCTTCTGGGAGCTTGAGTAGCCAAGGAAAACACATTTCAGGACACGAGGATCAAATTTATCTCTTAGATGAGAATGCACATGAACATAACACACACAACCAAAAATTTTGGTACAGATATTTAAAGCAGAAGGAATAGAGTGAAACTGTGACAACATTCTTAAAAGAGTTTGAAAGTTAATGATGCGAGTGGGCATGCGATTTATGAGAAAGACAGCAGTTGTCACCGCCTCTGCCCAAAAACGTTTTGGAACACGCATAGTAAAACATAAAACCCAAGCTACTTCAAGAATGTGTCGATTTTTTCGCTCTACGATGCCGTTTTATTGAGGTGTGTAAGCACAAGTGGTCTGATGAAGAATGCCGTGAGTCGAGAAGAAGTTGCCCAGGGTTTGGTTTACAAACTCACGACCATTGTCAGAATGAATAACTTTAACCCGTGTGTGAAATTGTGTCTCAATCATTTTAAAGAATTTTGGAATAACATGAACGACTTCACCCTTGGATTTTAGCAAATATATCCAACAAACTCTGGTACAATCATCAATAAAAGAGACAAAATATTTATGACCTGTAGCAGATGGAATAGAGAAAGGCCCCCAAACATCAGTATGAACACAAGTAAAAGGAACAGGATTTTTATTAAAACTGACTTTGAAAGGTACATGATGATTTTTGGCAAAAATACATTGTTCACACCGCATACTAGAACTAGGAATATTTTCAAAAAGTTTTGGAAACAAATGTTCTAAGTAAGTAAATGAAGGATGACCTAATCGACAATGCTACAACAGGATTTTATCTTTTGGAGAAGATTTACTAACAACTTGGAGACCATGGGAATCCTCAGTTTGCAAACGCCTTGTTCCCTCCAGAAAATACAACCCTCATCTCTCTCTCTACCAGTGTCAATCGTCATCTTCGTTCGATTGTCCTGAAATACACAATTAGTAGGTGAGAAGATGACAGAGCAATCAAGATGCTTTGTAATTCTACTAATAGATAAGAGATTAGTGGAAAAGTGGGTGCAAGTAAAACTGATGAGAGAGAAAAAGTAGGTGAAAACGAGATGCTTCCGGCCCCGGTAACTTTAACAGGAGTCCCATTAGCCACTTGAACAGACTGAACAGGCGGAGTTGTCAAGGAATCAAATGTGGAGGAATTACAGGCAAAATGATCGGTAGCTCCAGAATCTATAACCCAACAATCAGATATAGTAGAAGTAGAATGCAGCCCAAAACAACCTTCCTCAGAAGATGAACAAGCAACGTGAGAAGTCATTCTTTCAAGAATAGATTGCGGAAGAATGGAGAGCACGGGAAACACTAAATGTAAACCCCAAAATGCAAACAATTCAAATTCAATCTTCAACCAATTAACCCAGAAAAAACTTCAAAACCCAAGCACAAGTGACTGATAAAATAAAAAACCAATGTAACAACGTAACACCACCACCAAAAAAACTTTAGAACGAGCACAAACCAAGGTCAGGAAGTTCTAGCAACTTCCCAGAACTGAAAGTACCCACAGATCACAAGTTCACTCAAGACCCTTATGCTCAACTTAATACACCACATAGGATGCCCAAGAAAAAGTCTAGCTCGCAATACAGAAACACTCCGGTAAGAGCAATTCTAGTTCTAAAAGAGTTAACGGGTAAAACTGGAGAGCAGAGAAAAACAACAGAGGTAACGATGACCACCAAATTGGACCAAGATTACCATGATGACAACCAAATTGGACCACAAAGAAATACCCAAAATGGCTTACGCACGGAGGCGACCCAACAGAACGGACGTAAGCGTAGAGGTAAAATTGCACGGGACAAAGGCACAAGTCCGGTGCTCAGTAGCCAGGTAAAACGCCTAGAAGGAGAAGCCAGAGAAGCCAACAGTAAAGGTTTAGCCACGACTGAGCAGAGACGAGGGCAGCCACGAAGGAGAAGCCAAGAAAAAAAGAGAAGAATCGCTGCCTAGGGAGAGGAACGGCGCCGGAACAGGGAGCGCCAGGTGCGACGCTAGAGCCGGAGCAGTGCCGGCGCAGACGCGACGACGTTGGTGTCTGGGTCGCGTCTGGGTAGCTGAAAAAGAAGGCGTCGCGTCTGGGCAGCGTAAAAAATCGGCTTTTGGGCAGCCGGAAAAAAGGTCTCCGGCACTAAGCTTACCGGAGCAGACGTCGTCGGCACTAGGTCGTCGTCCTTGAGCTCTGATACCAAGTCGAAGTTGGGGAAAAACTTTTCATATTTAGATAAATGGGAAGTATACAAAGATATATACAAGGTTAAAAGGAAATATTACACTTTAGTCCTAACAATAACAAAGAGTACAAGTAGGTAACTAATATATATTCTAACTATATAGATTTATTTTGATTTGATTTTGATTTTACATTTATTTGATTTTTGTTCGCTCAAAGTAGTACTACAAAAGTAAATAAATATCATATATTAAAAGAGGGTAGAAGATGTTATGTATTTTCAGAACCTATTCCTAAGATAAAAAAAATTAGAAAAACTTATAGTGGAGTCAATAAAAAATGAATATATATACGAAAAAATTATTAAAGAATTTGATGATGGAGAAATTAATTTATATTATAAAGAAAATTATGGATGATCATAGAAACTGGCCTTTATTAAAAAGATACTCATCTGAAGACATTAAAATAGAATTAGATAAAAAAATTAAGAACTAAAGAAGCAATAGTCAGAATATAACAAATATATGGTTACAACCAGAACAAGAAACAAAACAAACTATAAAAGAGAAAAAAAACTTATACAAGAATTAAAAGGAAAATGACAAGTAATAATAAGAAAATACTATGAAAAAATAATAAGATATCTAGAAAATAGTCAAAATACAACTATTAAAGACTTAGATAATTACATAGAAAAGGAAGAGAATAATTTTAAGTTAAAAATAAAAAGAAAACAAATAATAAAACTAATAGAACGCTTAAAAGAACAAAGAGAAATAAATGAAGAAAGAATGCGTATAACTTATTATTATATAGAAGCTTTAAAAGAAATTAAAAAATAATAAAATAATAATATCTAGTGAATATTTTGATGAATTAAAATCATTAATAAAAACACCAATAAATGATGTCAAGATTTAAAAAATGAATTAAAAGAAGCAAGAAATGATATAAATATATTAAAACTTGAAGTCGGAGAATTAAAAGAAAACAATAAAAATAAAGATAAGAAAATAGACAAAAATCTTATAGAAAAAAGAAATGTCTAAAATAGGAAAGAAACATATTGAAAAAAAAAATATATAGTGATAGAAGTAGGAAGTATTGATAATGAATTTAGAAAAAATATTTTACCTAAAATATTAGAAAAATAAGAAAAATCTAGGAAAAATTACTTGGAAAATTAAAAATTGATGAAAAGCAAGATAATAAAGATGAATGAAAAGTTAGATTTGCTTATAAAAAATTTTGATCAATTAAGTTTAGAAAATACAAGTGAATACCAAGTCTTAATGAATACTGGAGGATAACCTAATCCAACAGGAACTTCTAAAAATGAATTACCAGATCCAGATTAAAGTTATACACCTATATACAATAAATCATATAGACAATTCTATGATAAGATAAGAGATGGACAACCACTTAAAAGAAACAAATATAAAGACAGAATTGAATTAAATGATAATTATGCTAAACCTATTAATCATGAAGGAACAAAATTAGATCTAAACTGTAAAATAGATACTAAGAAAAGCTTTATTAACTTGAGCGGATTCAATGATATTATTCTTTTTATATAATAAAGATGATGATGGGAAAATACAGAAAGAAGAATAGATCTTTTAATAGCATCATTGAAGGAAATGTTAGAAATTGGTGGAAAGGAATAAACGATAATACAAAAACACTAATAAAAAGAAACGTACAAACATAAATAATAAAGTCAGAAAGAAAAGGTATAGAAAGACTCGTAGAATATATTTTAGATGAATTTCTAGGAGAAAATTGGTTAAGAAATGCTGAAGGAGAATCAGCAAGAGAAAAGCTAATGCCGGAATAAAATTAATAAATTTATCAATATGTGATATGTGTAAAATTAAAGAATATACTTGTGAGTTTAGAATTATTATTATGTTCAATTTTATAGTAATGAAAGCCAAGAGATATATCAAGATATGTATTATAATAAACTACCAGGTTCATGTGGAATATATTTTAAAATAAAGTTTGAAAAATATGTTATAGATAATATTGGAATACCTAGAACTTTAAGATCAAGAATAAAATTTAGGCCCCGTTCGGGAGGGATCAAAAGCCAATTAAAATTGAAAATATGGCCGTTATTGGGTCTCACTCGTCTAATAAAAGTCAACAATAACGGCTATATTTTTCATTTTAATCCGATTTTAATCTCTCCCATATATTTGAAAGACTTGCATATATATGTCAACAAATATAATTATTAAAGAAATTAACTAGGATATGTTGTGAAGATATAGAAAAACCTATACAATGGAGATGTAATCCTGAAAGAGAAAGTAATAAGAGAAAATATAAAAATAGAAAGTTTAAAAAATTTAGAAATTTTAAGAAAAAATTTATAAAACCTAGAAAGAGATATTATAAAATGAAATATAATCCATATAAACAATAGAAAAAAAATCTTACAAGAAAGATAAAAGTCAATGTAAATGTTGGAATTGTGGAGAAATAAACTATATAAGCCCTGATTGTAATAAGAAAAAAGTCAAAATATTACAAAACGAGTATTTAGAAATAGAAGATGAATTAAGTGAAATATTTGATATTGAACAATATTGTGATCAATAAGTATACATAGGTGAAACAAGTTCAAAAGATTATGAATCGGAATCCGAATAAAGAAATAAAGGAAATAGAAAGTGATAATATATATATATATATTCAAGAATATGAAGGAATAGATGGATATGGATTAAAAGTAACATTTGATAATAACAAATACAAGAAAATGCAAAAATTATCTTTAGATTTAAAAATAGGAAAATGGGAAGTCTTAGATAAAATTTGGAAAAGAGAAATGATAGCTATAAATGAATATCATATAATTGAAAAAATTATAAATGTTAGAACAATCTAAGGGACACATAAACTAAATATTTTAACAAAAAATACAGTTGAAGAATTATTAACGAAGATTAATGAAAAATAAAGTGAAAAAATCCAATATGCCTATTACGAATAATGTTTAAATTATTATTTAGAAAATGAATAAATGCACCCTTAACTGTAAGCTTTCATGATGAAAGAATAATAAACTTGAGAGATAGTCATCTAGGAGCTATAGAAGGAGATTTAACATACCAAAAAAATAATATTTACGTATTACCCAAAATATTGTGAATCATTAAAAGATAAAAACTTTAATAAAGTCTTAGGTTTACATTTTAAGTTACATATGAATGATATAATGCAACCAGGAGATCAAATTATGACTATAGAATATAGAGCTTTATATACATTTACTAATTCTAATTATGGAAATATTTATTCTAAAAAACAATACATAGAAGTCCATAAAGAATGTAAAGATATTAGTAAGATAATATAACTAAGTAAACATATACATTTAATTCCAGAAGAATATGAACTTAGCATAACAAAAGACAAACCTGAAATAACAGAATTAAAAGAAGATTTTTCTAATAAAATAACATTTAAAGATGGAAGATTAATTAAAATATCAAAAAGTCTTAGAATATCTAATAAAAACCAATTAGAAGAAACCAGTAATATAAGAGAAATAAAACTTCACGGGAATGCTGGAAATATGAAAATAGAAAGAGAATATATTAATGGAAGAGAATATGAAAGGGGATCAAATATATTAATAGATGTATGAGCTAGTGAATGCCACATAATTTCAATTAGAAATAAATGATTGATAACTCACAGAACTAAACCATATATATATGTAAATTTTGATGGACAAGTACATATCAAAGAATTAAAAGTTAAAGTACCAACAAAAATAGGAGGAATTGATCTTTTAGTACCATATTATATAGATAATAGTATGGATATAAATCCTCATATATTACCATGAATGAGTTTTTTGAATGGATTAGAAAATTATAGTATAAAAAGGAAAGAATTATATATAACATATAATGGCCAAACCATATTACGTGAAAACAGATGAATGAATAATCAAATTAGTTTTCCATTAGCTGTTTATATAGAAGTTACTATTATAAAAACAAATATAACAACTTGTGCATTAGTTGATACAGGAAGTGATATAACAATATTCAAAAGTTTCTTAATAAAATCATGGAATAATTATAGTAAGATAAAAATAACAGGGGTAATAAGAGAAAGTACCCAAATTATTAATAATGCTAATAAAATTAGTATAATACTTGGAAGTAAACAAATAATAATAAACAAAATATATATTTATGATAAACTAGAATGTGATATATTATTTGGAAATAATTTTATACAACAATTTCAATATTATAAACAAAATAATTATATGATAACGTTACAAACCTCTTGTGGACATTTATTAAAAATTCCAAGAGAATTTAACTTTACAGAGTTCAGTCAGCCTAGCGTCGTGATAGATGGGAGAAAAAATCAATTATACAAAATGAAATAAAAATAATAAGAGAATATCATTAAAAAAAAAAAAGTCTTAAAAACAGACTTAAATGGGATATGCAGATTTCCAAGTGGAACATTTAATCAAGTAGAGATAAATTATACCACTTATGAAAACGAATTATTAGCAATTATTAGAGGAATAGAGAAGTTTTCTTTATTTTTATTATCCTCAATATATGATGTTACACGGATGACAAGCATATTTATATTTTTATAATTTTGATATTATTCATATTAAATGTGTGAACAATTATTTTGCAAATTTCCTAAGCAGGAATATTAATTTTGGAGATGGATGATATCAAAACCTCATTGATAGACGCAAAAAGCAAATGGAATTCCTCAAAGAGGAAGCTAAAGATATGAAAATAGGAATTGAGCAATTAGCATAATCACTCCAACAAAATGTTAAATTGTTGGTTGATATCTCTATTTCTCATTCCAAATATACCAATGAATTGAGTAATAGAATTGATGAAATATCTTCACAATTCGAGTTACTAAATAACAAACAGGGAATACCAATTGATACCAAACAGAGAATATCAAAAATACAAATAAGTATACAACATGGAAGCAGCAGTGGACCCAACAATATCAAAAGAGATATAACAAGTCCCCAAAAGGTGACTATAAAAAAACAATGATGAACACACTCAGGATCCGAACAGATGATGAAGATGAAACCCCTTTATCAACAAAAGAAGAAGAATATAAACAGTTTGCCAAAATTGTTCAGGAAATGGAATTCAATGACTCTTATTTCATATCTCCAGTAGAACATGTTTATCCCATAATTATTATAATGAAAGGAACAGATCCTTTAATGGTAAAAATGGTAGCTGATTATGGATTTCTAGATCTAATCTATCCTGGAAAAGATCTTAAGGAAATTGAAAAATTAGACAATATATTTAAATCTGAAGTATCCAAGTTTGCCCAAGGAAGATCGATATATTTAAAATTTTATTCAATAAGTCTAGAAATTGATGAAATGATTTCTTATCCTGCTGAACACATTATTACCATTGGATATGTTGGAAGAGATTTTCAACTTGAAGTTGGAAAAGAAAATAGACCTTTACCAAAAATTACAAGATCGTGGATTAAATCCCGAAGAGTTTTGGGAATGAAGGTCCTTTACAATATGACAAAAAAATTATATGAAAAGAAGTTCAGATATTTATGCCAATATGAAATATGGACCTTGCGTACAAACAATGGAAAACAAAAATATGGAATTCTAAAAGAATACATTGAAAAATTTGATACTCATCGAATCAATAGATGTGTAACAACAATACAAGAAGCATGCCTGATTAGAGATTGCCCCACATGTCGACAGAATTGAAAGAAAGTTACAAAAGTCCGAGATAAAGAGGACAACTACATGAGAAGACAATATCAACAGGACAATAATAGAAAGGTAGTGTTCTTGATAAAGAAGATGTAATATAAAGTTGACTGCTTTACACAATAATAGAATTGATAATGTAAACTATGATTGATGAAACAATAATAGAGGGCAGGTGTGCCTTAATAATAAAATTGTGATGTTAAACAATGATGTAAGAAGCTTAATTATTGAGCTTCATGTGATTGTATAAATAGAGGCCATCGGGCTAGAAGAAAGATAGAATGAATCGGAGAATAAGTTAGAAAGGTGATTGAGCACTCAGATTGTGAGATAGCCAAACTCTTCTATCTTGATCTTAAATCAATTTCAAATATATCAGTAAGATTTCAGTTCTTTGAAAAAATATGAGTTTCTAAATTTTATTCCCATAGATTCTTGAAAGGTCTTAGAGAAAGATCTCTTTCTTATTTTTAGCAATAAAGACAGTTTTTCTTTAACCAAAGTCTAGAGATTTAATTTTTAGGAACGATACAGTGAGGGCAAGAAGCTGAAAAAGCAAAGATCTCGTTGAGGCAGGAGGCCGTCGAAGGGGAAAATTTGCATATTCAGAGCCTAAATGTCACTCGGTTCTAAGAATAAAAATCTAAATTAAAGTTAAGGTAAAACTATTATTTTTTGCAAAAAATTTGAAAGATATCTTTTAAGATCTTAGAGAATCGTAGAGATTATTTATGATGTCTGAATATATGATTATGATGTTTGGATATTTGTTTATACTAGATAGTAGAATATATTTGTATAATATATAATGTCAAGATATACAATTAAATGATTAGATAATTTGTTAGAAAAATTACAAGAAAAAATAAGAAGTATGGATTCTCAATTAGAAAGTATGAATGAATTATCTGAAAAATATAAAAAACTCGAAGAAAAGTATGAACAAAATGTTGCAAGCTATGCTAGTTTATCAAATCAAAGAATGGATTTGTATGATAAAATTAAAAATAGAAGAGATATAAGATAAAACTAGTTCAAAAGTGAGGACATATTTTGCAAAATATAAGAATTCATTTCATTAAGGGTGATATAGACCTTTTATAAAAAATTTATAAAATGATAAATGATCAGGCCAATTATAAAAACTCTCAAGATGTGGTTAATATTGATTTTTTGATTTTGACTTAAATTAAAATCAGATTTTAATTCGATCCAAACATGCTCTTAAGCAATGTAGTATTAGATTCTTCAAAGGGTAATTGACGTAAAACGTCACTACCTTTGAAGGTTTTTTGTGAAAAACATCCTTACCTTTCGTTTTTTGACTCAGAACATCCATATCTTTCACATTCTTTGCGCTGAACGTCATTTTCACTAATTTTTAACATAAAATGACCAACATACCCTCCTATTAAATAAAATAAAAAAGAAAAGAAAAATAAAGAAAAAATTGCTATCTGCTCCTAAACTTTTTAAAAAATGCAAATCAGTCCAAAACTTATAAAAATATTAAAAATAACAAAGACACACTCTCCCTTCTCCTCTACCTCCCTCCACCACCTCGACCGTCTGATGACCATATCTACTCTTCTCCACCGCCTCAACCTCCGGACATTGGTACCAACACAATCTCCTCAACACCCTCTACAATTCCATCCCAAAAATTCCCCATATCATCCAATAATTCGGCAGAAATCAACAAGCAAAATCAGCTACTCGAAAAATGGACAAATTGCTGGAAGTCGTACCTTCGGCCAGCAACAGGATCACAGACCACCACCATCCAGTTGCCCACACCCAGACGACCTCAGCCATGTGAGCAATTCATCCAAAACACTTATCCAATATGTTCAATTTGAAACTGAAAATAATGCAATCGCGACTATAGCGCCGCAAACTGAACTTGGCCGATTCCGGCGTCGTCCCTTTGACCTATGGTTGCATACCACTCCATTCAGCACCCTCTCATCATGGTGAAGCTATTCCACCCATGGGTCTTCCACAATTTTGCCTAGATTCATTAAAACTTTAGGTCGAAATCCAATTACAATTTTTGGAACATAGTATTTCTCCTACAAATTGAACGACTTCAGGTCAAAATTGACCTAGACCCATGGTTGGGCTAGGTGCGCCTCGTGAAGAAGGACCTAGCCCAGGTGGTTCGTGACCATGGGTGTTCCGGACAACGTCGAAATTTGAGAAGTTCGAAAGCTATATCGCGACGGGCAAAGAATCTGGCATGAAATTAATTTTTTTTGTTGATATTTGTTGTAAATTGTTGGCATGGGTGTGGTCGTCTAGTTATAGGCAATTGATAGGAGGTGAGTTCCGATCATTGGGGTGGCTGAAATGTAATTTTCGACGATTTTTAGATTTGAAGACAGTAAACTTGCAGCATTAATTCCAACCACTACAGTTGATGAAATTGGGAGTGGTTGGGTGGTAATTGAAGGGAGAATTGGAGGGCTGTTGACCAGTGTCAACGTCCTGAGGCTTGGGTGGTCGGAGGCTACCGAAATTTGGACGCATTTAGGCTAAGAAAGGGGAAAAAATCGCCACTTTTTTAGACTGATTTGCATTTTTAAAAAAGTTTAGGAGCGGATTGCAATTTAGGGCATGTTCGGTAGAGATTAAAATCAAATTAAAATTGAAAAACGAGCTGTTATTATTGACTTTTATTAGACGAGTGAGACCCAATAACAACTATATTTTTAATTTTAATTGAATTTTAAACTTAGTCAAACATGCTCTTATTCTTTATTTTTCTTTTCTTTTTTTTTTTATTTATATAGGAGGATATAATGGTCATTTTATGTTAAAAATTAGAAAAAAGGACGTTCAACGCAAAGATAGTGAAAGGTAAGGACGTTTTCCACAAAAACCTTCAAACGTAAGAACGTTTTGCACCAATTACCCTTCTTCAAATGATAAAAGCATACAAAATTTAGAAGTGCTTAAGCATCTTCCTCCTCTATCCTCTCACCTTTCAAAGACTCAAGGCATAACCTCATTTTCCTTATGAAAAGTCAATATCTGTCTAAAGTCCACACTGGAGAAATTTTGCTATGTTTGGTCCGGATTACAATTATATTTTAATTCAAGTTAAAGTCAAATAATCAATATTAATCACATTTTTCATGAGTTTTACAACTTTTCAACAACACATTTCAAAAACTTCTATCAAAATTTCCTAAAAATCTAATTTTAATCTTCATCAAACACCCTCACCTTTGCTGACTAATAATAGAAGAAGGTAACATCATCTCTTTAAAGTTCAGAAGTGTGCATTATTGTGCTGAGATTTATCATGTTACATTGATAACAAACTGAAGGCTGAAAATGCTGCTTATAAATAAAAATACACTAACTAAAAATTATTTTATAACTAAAATTTATTTCTAAGTAAATATGACAAAAATTCAAAATTTTCAATTTTTTAAACAATTAAAAACTTACTTATAAATTAAAAATTTAATCATTTAAAAATTAGTTATAAGTAAAATATAATAAAAATTCTTTAACATTTTTTATATAAGTATATATGTAACTTTATTGTTTTAAAATATTTTTAGAATTACTTAATAATAAATTCTAAATGGTAGATTTGACTTTTTAATTGCATATATCACATATTACATCTAAGATTCGTAGTGTAACGTTAATTGAATGCAATAAACTTGGTGTCACGTAGATCAATACTCAGTACTACTTGGAGCAAATAACATTAGTATTCCTTCTTTGTATTTTAGAGGTTTCTATGTAATGTGGAACTATTATGCAGGAGCCAGCCACCAAAATTTGGAGATATTTTTTGGCAGCAACAATTTTTGTTTTTCCTTTTCTTTATTGTTTTATATTTTTATTCCTTTTTGTTTCATTTTCCTTTAAGTGAGTTTTAGTCGGTCAAGTATGCCTAACCTCGTTTTGGAATTCCAGTGCTAGAAATCAAAGATTTAGGACCTTGATTCACAACCTTAACCTAGGGATGGCAAAAAACTCGACAAACCCGATACCCACAGCCCCGTCCCGAACGGGGCAGGGATAACCCGCTTAAACCGGTAGCGAGGGCCCTGCCTCGCCCCGTTAATTTTTTTTTTATTTTTAGAATTCAATATTTTAAATGAAAATTTTCATTAGTTCTAATAGAAAATAGCAACTAAAATTATTTGTCTAAATCTAATAAATATGGGTATTAAAAATAAATTATTAAAAACTAATAAAAGAAAAAAATTAAATGGGGAATAAACGGAAAAAGGACCCGTCCCGCCCTGTTGCCATCCTTCCCTCGACCCTTACTTGTTTTAAATCAAACTAGGTGTAAAATAATCATTTTTCAAAATTTAACCTTTTAATAGTCACATTTGCCGTCCAAAGATCCTTGGTGCAAACATTTGTAATGTCTGAAAACTTTTGCGGGTAAAAAAGGACCAGAGCTCTATATGCAATCAACTCAAACATGAATTGCAAATAACTTACAGTCGCCTGTATTATCCTTCTCATACCATATTATACAGATTTTCAAAGTAATTTTACGCAAAACTATCAAATATATTTTGTAAGATGACAGTTCTAGACTATTGAAAAAGAAGAAGAAAAATTATTTCATCGTCTTCTCTCGTCATGTCCAATATTACAGCAGCTAACGTCATCGTCAAATATGCATCCAACAAGTTGAATAAGTTTCAATCATAACATCTCTACATACGGACACAATCTACATGACAATACACTTCCAACCAAGTTTTGGTACATTATACCAATTCTAGACTAGATCATATAGTATACAACCTTACATCTCTGCAGCAAATGATTTACCACATCCACAGGTTTGTGTAGCATTTGGGTTCTTGAAATGAAATCCTCCCCCAATGAGTGCATCACTGTAATCCAGTTGCATACCATAAAGGAAGAGAAGGCTTTTTGGATCACAAACTGCATCGTCAGAGAAAGCAAAAGAAGAAGATCAACAACAACCAAATGCAGAAGATGAAAAAGAGAAGGGGTAAAGAGACAACCAGCAAGAATTTTGTTACACACAGAATCAGTTACTTGAACTTCGCTGAACAAAATAAAGTCAAAGACAAACATGAGAATTTGCTAAAATTTCAGTGACCAGTATATTTTTTTATCCTTTTATAAATAGCAGCTTTGCTGATACCAAAAAACTTCAATGAATGCATCTTGTGATATAGTACACTGTGGAACAAACAAAAGAAATTTCAAATAGATATATCCACGAGTCCGTAACTTTCAAACACTAATTTCCTTCACTAGTATAACAGCTCATAGAAATTTCAACTGTGGACTCGAAATCATGATTTTGATTGCATCATTGCCGTGTCAAAGAAATTATGCTAGATAAAACAAAAATGAATGAACTCTTCCATAGCCATTCTTCATAACAGATGAAGTAACTAGTGCAAAATATGCAGTAATCTTCACGCAGTTTAATCTGATGCTCAAATGATTTACTTGTGTATAGGTCTTATAAATCAAAAAGTATCCTTTCATTCATTCTACACGTTAATGCCAATTCAAACAACCGACGCCTTTAGAAATTTGGATTAGGTCATTATGCTATCCCCCGTTCCAGTATCCCTTAAATCAAACCTTTAAAATGTAACAAGATATTTAGAAGGCCAATTCCAAGAGAAAACTTTATCAGGCTCAGGTTTGCATTTTAAAGGTCTTATCCTCAATAAATCACCAACTGCTGAATGTCAGGGACAAAAACGATGGTAACTTGTCTTCCATGGAGAAACATCATATCCTGTCACTATACTGAAGTGCTATAAGGACAGACCTTGTGCTCGTAATATGTTTTTCACTAACTGGATGGGTGCCCATGTTTACCATTGAACTACTGTCGACAGCAGTTTCTGCTTAAGTACAGTCAAGTGCAACAGGACAGAAGGATTCAATTTTAAATTCCTTGTAAGGAGTGAAATGAATATGCAGTCATACCTATAACAAATCCATTGTATTCAATAACAGAATCGTCGGGTCTAGCATTTTCTCTGTTTTCAAAATCCATAATATAAGACATGCCAGAGCATCCTCCTTGTTTGACTCCAATTCTTAGACATAAAGCCTCATTTCTTTCAGACCTCAACTTATTGAAGTGCTTCAATGCATTGTCAGTCAAGGAAATTGCAGGTGCAAGTCCTCCAGATGTAGGTGGTGCTAGAACAAAAAAGAGGCTATTAGATAAGCTGAAAAACAACAGAGAGAAGCTCACTTCGAGCACATTAGCATAACAGTAACCGTAAGTTTGTTCATGCAGACATGGCAACGTGTAAGCCATGCGTACAAAAATGCCTTAAACAAGAGAACTATTGTATGATATTATTGGTTCTCAGATGTTTTTCTAAAAATTCCACGAAGTTCAGTTTGATAAACACTAGAATTTGTATCTTTTGTATGTTCTTTCACAATTCAGAAAGTCATTTTGGTAGAATTTTCTTTTTTGATGGTTCTTGTGGTTCATGAGTCTGAGCTTGGTTCAATATAAATTATTTACCATTTTAGAAAGTAGATGGCAGAACACATATTAAAAGAAACTATAATGTCTAATATGTCACTATATGAACAAAATGATCGGATGGAACTCAATCAAACTGGTTCTAGTTATGCATCTTTTTGTCATTTCAATTATGATGGGATACTTGGTTTTTTTTTAAATTCATTTAAGATCACATCTTCCTCTTATGCAAGAAATTTTAGCCCTTGTTTGAGCCCCATTCTTTATTAACTCATTTTTCCACAAATTCATTTTCAACCATACATTCTTCTAATAAAATAATTTTATACGTAAATCCAAAAAAATTTCCAACTTTCTAACCACATATTCTCCAAAAATTCACTATTCCAAAATCTATTAATCCAAAAAATGGGGCTCCAACAAACCCTTAGTTGTTGACATCCTTCAAGCATAAGATGGATAAAATCTAGGAGTATTATGTTGACAACTTTGGTGTGTTTAGAAAATCCCTAATGCGAAGAGCCAAGAATTTACAAACTTGCACCTACCTTCCTCGATGAAAATGGATAGTTGACAGTTTACAAAAATGTATACGAGGTTTTGAATCTGGAATGAGATAAACTAATCCATATACAACTGGTCAAATTTTATGGCATTGGAGAACAATGTCTAAAGATTATGAATAGGCAATCATAAATAAGGGGTATTAGGGGTACGGCGTGTGTGCGTGTGTATTGATGGGGTGGGGCCTGAAAGGAGTGAAATTAACACATCACATATCATCAAAGTTACAAAAACTTCACGTAAATTGTTCAAACAATAAAGGCATACTGTATCAAAAACATTTCAGAAATTTAGACGCAACAGCTTGATTTGTCAACTACAGAGGCCCACCACGTGAGATTTTTGAACTTTATCTAAAGAGGGCGCAAAGGTAAGGGAAGATTAGGCATCTCCAGCCCAGATGAATGTTGGCTCAGTGGTGATTTGCTGATGGTTTCTATTTCTAAAGGGAGCTGAGGGATATAGAGTAATAGAGAGAATTTCACCAAGAAGTATTCAGTGTGTAAACCATTTAGATGGCTTTGACCAAAAGCACAACACACAATTCTGAGGTGCTACAGCTTGTTTTCGGGGAATCTAGATAATGTGAGGCTAGCGTTAGCAGAAAAATGAAAAGCATGATAAGGATAGTGAATAACTTTTTTTTTTTTTTTGAAAGGTAGATAGTGAATAACTTAATAGAAACTATTAATTTTTCTAATATGACAGTGGCGAAATACACATTAATCCACTTAATTATTGTGCATCCTAATACTAACAACTACCCATCCTAGTACTGTTGTGTGCCAAATGTACCCAAAAACAATAAACCATTTTATAAACCGAGCATAGTCAAAAACTTTTTGGACTTCATATTAAGCCAAACATGCTATAAAGCAAGAGAAAGCATCAACAGCCAGATTGGATCATCACTATTTCACTCCTGAAAAACAATATATTATATTTATTTTTGAAATTTTCTTTCCCAAAGCCTCAATATTTTCTCATCTGCTCCCCTTATTAAATTTCACTCCACATTGTATTCCACGCTTGTACTGTCATTTCAAGCCCCCTTTTAAACAAATTATTTTCAAGCCCCCCTTTAGGCTTGAATATGTGAGAATTTTCACTGCATCACGAAGGCAATAAATTAAACATTCAGACGCAAAAGAAGTCGTTTCACCAAAACTCTTGAAGTATCACACTTATCTCTATATTTTATCATCCAAAATAGAAAAGAAAAAAAAAACTCGAAAAATTGATATAATTCTACGTGTATGTATTCAAGAAATTTACCTTCCACTGAAGCTGACCTGATGGACAAGAGAGGCCTTTTGCTATTGAAAATTGAAGGTGGAAAGCGGAATGAGACCGAAGGAGGAGATACAGATGGAATCGAATTTGATAAGCGGCAAATAGATGGCGGGCATCTCAAGGTACCAGAGAAAGCCATTGTTTTTTCCCCAAATGAACTCCACGGGACTATTCAAGAAGTAAATTCTTGGATGTGTGTGTGTGTGTGTGTGTGGGTGGGTGTCACGTGGGAGTATTGCTTTGGCTCGTGGTTTCGAGTCGATCGTTGGGTAGGTTGGAATAGTTTTCGGATTTTTATTCCAAATAACGTTGTCGAGCTCAACACGTGCTAAGTATCAATTTACACGACAATGGATCAATTGAGAACTAAAAAAAATTGAATAATTACCGTAAGTGGTATTGAATGTCGATCTACGTGACGCTGACCCAAGTGGTTCTGAATAATTTCTTGATTAACAGTTAAAAAATTATAATTTTTAATCAATTGAATATAGCGGACCTAAATGTAATATTGACCTATGTTTAGCACCACTTAAATTAAGCCCGGAACAAAATAAATTTTTTAGTAGACGGTGATTGAAAAAAGTCATGAATCCTGTAAAATATGTAATTAAAATTAAAAATTTAGATTTTAATTAGAACCAAACATACTTAAAAACATTACTCTTTGTCTTGTATTTTTTGAGGTTCGTATATAATGTGGTATGCTGCATATTATGAATGAACCACCAAAATTTGGAGATATTTTTGTTATTCTCTCTACTTTTTGATATTTTAAACAATTAAACTAAGAAAAAGTTTGGAGGCTATAAGTCTAGTTGTGAAATTCATTCATTCTCTTTTGATATTCATCCGCTGATTGGCCTGAAAATGTGAATTGACACAAAAGAAAAAATAAAAAAGGGTTTTGATGTGAAATTTTGCTAATAATTTATCAAATTCAAAGATGTTTCAATTTGACATCTACAATATATAAAAAGGCACCGTTTGGTAACCATTCTTTTTTTCATTATCATTCTTCTACTAATTTTCAACCACACATTCATCAATAAAATAATATTTTCCATCACATCAATAACTTTTCCTTTATTTTCAACCACAAAAAAGGTGTGATTTGACACAAAGAATACATTTTTTTTTAGAATAATGGTTACCAAACGGTGCCAAAGTGTGGATTGTGGAGAAATATTTGAGATAATTATGTTAATACAATAAACTTTATTATTTATGTCAATAACCATCACAAATTTTAGTTCATTTTCTCACTAGTGCCCTCATATTTTTGTTGTATTTTTATATGAAATGTGCTGAAGTACAGAAACAAAAACACCAGAAATGCAACAGAACACTCACACAAGGGTGGGACTCGCACATTTTTTTTTCTTTTTTAAATATATGGTGAAATCGATTGCTGTCTCTTTTCTAGTGAAATTCTGGTAATTTTTTTCTGTACAAATGGCTAAAGTCTTTTTATATTCAACCTTTTATTAACTAGCAAGTTAAACAAATATGAAAGGCAAGGTTTTGAAAAATACATCATTGTTTTACTTTTTTGTGCTCTTCAGTTGTTTGGTTATTTGGTTCTATCTCTTTTTTTTTTTATTTTTGTGAGTGTCAAATTGAGCATTTTGAAACCTATATATATAGAAATAAGGGATAGTCTAAAAATTTTCATGGCTATCAATAGCCTTCTTCAAGAAATAAGGTCTATAATATGAATTAATCTAAATGTACACAATACTTTACCAAATGGATTACACCTCCCTCATATGGAGGGGGGCCCACACACAATAAAATATTCATGTACCTCCCTCCATGTGAGGGAGTGTAATCCATTAGGTGAAGTTTTGGATGTACATCTAGCATATCCCATATAATATTATAGCATATAATTGACTTAAGAAAACGGCAAAATATGCTAATAACAAAAAAATATGGTCAAATTTTCACATTTTTATTATATGTTTGTTCAAATTCGGAGCATATTTTCTACCATAAAAAGTGAATTTTGTATGTAAAGCTAATGTCTCGTGGATCGGAATCCCAATGTCAATGTCCCCATATTCTTCATTTTGTTCCAAAATTGGAAAAGTTGCCGTGGAAGGAGCCATTGAAATATTTCTTAGGGGGAGAGGTTCTCTATAGTTGGCGACAGATTGTGAAGTTTACAACTAAATTTTTAAGAGTTGGGGATGACGGTGTTTTTCAATATCTTTCAAAGCAAAAGTGAGGGAGTCAAGGGCGGACGCAGACAATTCAGGTTATGAAGCACAATCAAATCATGTACAAATCGAATACGTTGTTCTTGATTTTTGAATAATTCATACTTAACTTGAAACAATGCAAATTTATATTTAAAAATACATTTCTTCATTAATATTTTGCTAATCATTTTCATCCATTTAATTTCGAATATTCATTTTATTAAAATTTTGTTCATCACAAGAAAATGCATATTTACATTTAACAATCTTATAATGTATTTGATACAAACATTCAATTCAAGTAATCGAGATGAAAAACATATCACTAATATTCAATACTATTAGTCAATCAAATAAACACAATTCGTTAAACATAAGTCAAATTGAATATAATGAGTTCAAACACATTCTATATATACAGTTTGATAGGAGAAAATGTAAATTTAAGTTCTAATTACTTGAAAAATTGTTTGGAAAGTAAAAATTTGTAATAAATGTGAAAATTTGTAGAGAAATTATATAAAAATTTAAAAAATTAGAAGGATTAAGATTTTGTTAAAATGCGTGAAGAAACGAGTAAAAGAGAGCAAGAGAAAAATTCAAAGTTATTGTGATTTTACCCATATTTGGTGGAGATTAAAATCAAAATTTTAGTAAATTTTGATAAAAGTTAAACAATTATGGATTCCATAAAATATGTTATTAGAATTAATTGTTAACTTTGATTTAAATTTAAAATTTAAATTTCAATTGATACAAAACGTGACTTTATAAATAATAATAATAATAATAATAATAATAATAATAATAATAATAATAATAATAATTGGGGATTCGTGTGACCCCCAGGACAGCCTCTGAGTCCGCCCTAGAGGGAGTGAGAGATGGGGTCAGAGAACCAATTGTAATATTTCTAATTATCGCCAATACACTCATTAGTAGTAGAAATCAGGACATGCATGCCACAAGAATGGCTTTCATGTCCCACCATTTATCAGAGTTTTTATTCAAAGCAACTAACACTAGTGCTCGAGAGATAGGTGTCCATACACTGATAAAGAATGTATGGATTCTCGAGAAGAGTTGTGATGGTCCTACTCCCCGATTGCCGACAATGAATCATGAAATTTCGATAATCTTTTATGTCTAATGAATGGGGAGTCTGCTCTTGTTTTGAATTTTGAGATATCCAAAAAAATCTAATTACAAATCAGACTCCCTCATTTATCAGATAAATAATAAGAGATAGAGAATATAGATTCTAACCCGATGTCACTGGTTCAAATCCTACATAGCATGATTTTTCATTCGTACATCGAATTAGATTGAATCATTTTTTGGTGAGACCCACCTAGAAATATGTCACTGACGCGAGTAAAACCAAAGCAACGATAGTATTTATTATTGACATCAATATCATCCATGATGTCCTCAGCATGCCGAATTTAACGTTAGGAGATTTCCACCAAGCTACCTTAGATTTTTTTTAAAGTTTTATTTTAACCTCCATCTCTAGAGGTGTCTCTAATCCAAGTTTATTGTATGGTAAGACTTCATTCTTACTACTTGATCACGCCTCAAGAATTTATAGTGCGTCAAAATTACCTGATCATGAAACAAAATGGAAAATTTGAATATAGAAATCTTCCTGGAATGTGTTTTATGCTAAAGAAACAAGAAGATTAAATGGACTGATTTTTTTATTTTTTATTTAATAAGCCATTGATTTAATTTCTAATAATAGCAGAATTTGACTTTTCTTCTTTTACGGGGCGAATCCAGGAAAGAAGTTCAGTGGGGGGAAACAAAAAAAACTTTGAAAAAAATCTGAAAACCTAAAAAAATCCGGACAAAAAAAAAAAAAAAAAAAAACTAAAATGATATAGGATGACATCAATAATTATCCATGTACGCGGGTGACAATCTTGCAAACCGCGTACACGGGTGATTGTAACCGCGTAGGTGAGGACAACTTGATATGATGGGATCAATAATTTTCTATGATGGACATTGAAGTAAGGGTTACTTGATATGCACCCCTGTAAAGTACCACATCAGAGGCCATCGACCACCATGGGGAGCTCTACATTCTAATGATAGACCGCCTACCACCATGGGGGTGCTCTACGTTATCATGATAGACCGCCAACCACCATGGGGTGCTCTACGTTCTAATGATAGACCGCCTACCACCATGGGGGTGCTCTACGTTCTCATGATAGACCGCCTACCACCATGGGGTGCTCTACGTTCTCATGATAGACCGCCTACTCCATGGGATGCTCTACGTTCTAAGGATAGATGGCTTATCACCATGGGGGTGCTCTACGTTCTCATGATAGACCGCCTACTCCATGGGATGCTCTACGTTCTAAGGATAGATGGCTTATCACCATGGGGGTGCTCTACGTTCTCATGATAGACCGCCTACCACCATGGGGTGCTCTACGTTTTTATGATAGATCGCCTACCACCATGGGGTGCTCTACGTTCTAATGATAGATCATCTATTCTAATGATAGACTGCCTGCCACCATGGGGTGCTCTACGTTTTCATGATAGACCGCCTACCACCATGGGGTGCTTTACGTTCTCATGATAGACCGCCTACTCCATGGGGTGCTCTACGTTCTAAGGATAGATGGCTTACCACCATGGGGGTGCTCTACGTTCTCATGATAGACCGCTTACCACCATGGGGTGCTCTACGTTCTAATGATAGATTGCCTACCACCATGGGGGTGCTCTACGTTCTAATGATAGACCGCCTACCACTATGGGGTGCTCTACGTTTTCATGATAGACCGCCTACCACCATGGGGGTGTTCTACGTTCTCATGATAGACCGCCTACAGCAATGGGGTGCTCTACGTTCTCATGATAGACCGCCAACCACCATGGAGGTGCTCTACGCTCTCATGACAGACCGCTTACCACCATGGGTTGCTCTACGTACTCATGATAGACCATCTATCACCTATGAGGCTCTCAACGCTCACCTAAGCCATCGACCACTACGCGGCCGTCGACCTCCATGAGGCCCTCTACGTTCACACAGGTAGTTACCATCGTGAGATCAATACTGTGCTTAGCCATACAAATGGCAATGTGTAGGACGGAAACTACCCAATAGCAAACATGGGCACAACCAACCGCTTGACGAGTGGGGGTCACCACGTTAGAACATGGAGGAAGGGGGAAGGTCTACGTGGGACACGTGGTACTATTAACTATTGAACACGTGCATAGCAACAGGTGCCTATAAATACCTCCAAGATGAGAAACGTATGGACTCTTGGAACCCGAGCTACTTGAACTCTCAATATACTTTCTTCTTACTTTCTTTAAGCACCTAATGATTCTTACACTGGAGGTACAACGGGGGAGAAAACCCTGACCTCACTCTGCAGGTAACATTTGTTGATTGGAGCAATCGGAACACCCCACACGTCATCGTTGTCATGGAGGTAAATTTTGTGATTATTTCATAAAAAAATCTAAAAATCTGAAAATTGAGTGGGGACGGCGGCCCCCACTAGGCCTCATGTAGGTCCGCCCCTGACTATAACAATAAATAACTTATTTTTAAATTTAATAAAAAAAAGTGAATTATTATTTTAAAACTTAATTATCTATATTATATAAGTTAGCTGATAAGTTGTGTGGCCTTTGAGCCGCACAAGAAAGTGCCTAACAGCATGATTCTGCAAAATAAATAATTCCTCCACTTCCATGTGAGAAGTCAGATTGAGCCATCGTTTGACCATGATTATTTAAAAATTCTTTTTTTTCAATGTACTCACTTAAAAATTATTTAAATACTGACAATTTTTTTATAAAGTATTCTACTTTGAATAATACAAGATTTAATGGTGATTTTTCTGTTCTTCTAGATTTTCATATATGTCGATGGCGTTTATTCCTCTCTTTTACTTTTAATTCTGATAAAATCCAAACTAATTTTAATTTGGCAATATTGCTGGTATCCTCCTCCTTTTTTAATTTTTTTTAATCGGTAAATGTAAAATTTTATACAAGTACACAGAACATACCCAGATAAACAAAAAGAAAAGATGTACAAACGATAAGATCTAAAGATCCAACTCTAATAACTCAAAATGAATCAAAACATGTGGATACAAAGAAAATATAACCTTGTATACGTGTGTTTTCATCCGTCTAACAATGCTCTCCAATTGTGGTTTAAGATCCTCAAAAATCCTTCGATTCCTCGCTGTCCAAATATGGTAAATGGTGCTAGCAAGTGCAATCCTCTTGGCTTTGTTTTGCCCTCAAACCTCCTTTTTGATTTAAAACGACTCTCGACAACGGATATCTTGGCTCTCGCATCGATGAAGAACACAGCAAAATGCGATACTTGGTGTGAATTGTAGAATCCCGTGAACCATCGAGTTTTTGAACGCAAGTTGCGCCCGGTTTAATGAGCTAAACATCGTCGACATAGACCGCCTCATGCATAGCCACTTCCGAATTTTTACCCATACCATAGAAGTGAATGAGCAACTAAAGAATAGGTGCTGGCATGTTAGAGTAGCATGTTCACAAAAAACACAATCACGATCCATATCCAAAATGAAATAACTTATCGTTCGTAAGTAGTTTGGGTTGAGCACACAACCATAGCATAAAAGAATGTTTCGGTGCGATACAAGGTCTCCGAATATCCCGTGCTCAGATATTTACATTCTCCTTGAGCATGAAAGACTCGTGAGCCTTAGCCGTGCACCGGATATTAATTTGTTCTGTGTAACATCTAATATTACAGAACAAATTGTGTACCAAATTAACTGGTTAGCGGAAGATTTAGACTTTTGAGGTGAGTTGCAGTCTCAATGTGAGCCCCACATGGCACGAGGCTTGAATCCACTTTAATGTGAGAACTCGAATTAAAGAGAATTTCAATTCAGCTATTTAGACTTTTAACGCATATTTCATACACTATGTGCTCATTTGGTAAAGATTAAAATTCAATTAAAATTGAAAAGATAGTCGTCATTGGGTCCCACTCGTTTAATAAAAATCTAATCCGATTTTAATCTCCACCGAACACGCCCTAAAATTGGACTCATGAAATTAACTATTACTTCTATTTTTCAGACCATATTACATGAATATTGATAAAGTAGCGAAACATTTTTGTATATAAGGTGTGTTTGAGCCACATTATTTTGGAAGAATGTATTCTGAAATAGTAGATTGATGGAAAATTTGTGGTTGAAAAAGAAGGAAAAGTTATTGATGTAATGAAAAATATTATTTTATTGAAAAATGTGTGGTTGAAAATGAGTAGAAGAATAAGAATGAAAATTTTAATGTGTACCAAACAGGGGCATAGTATTCAATCATGATACACTAACATTTTAGATGGAATGCAAGATGACGGAAACGTCAGCCTCATCCAATTATTTTTTGCCGCAATTTCATTTATCAACCAAGGTGTTAAATTCCACTAACAAAACAGAATAATTGTAATGTATTTGGGAAACTTCCTTTGGGTTGGGGAGCTTGGCATGACTAGAGAAAGTTCTTGGTTGGGTCATCTTTAGCAGCCCATGGCTTTTCTTTGCACTTTCTTGCACCACATTTGTCTCTCTCTTCTACTGGTCATGAGGTTGCCCCCACGCCCACTTGTTTTCTCTCTCTTTTTATTTATTTTTATAAGTAAAGCATTCACCAATTTACCTTTTAAAATTGGACACTTGATGGTCGTTAATTGCACTCTTCCATCCACCGATACTATGTGCTAAAGAATTAAAAAGTCGTAAATACAAACATCAAGAATGAATGGTTCATTATCGAGCTATAATGGTCGTAAGTTGAAAATGTTTGCTCCAACTTTTCATATATACATACAAACGTGTGTACAATTTTTTTTTTTTTTTTTTTTTTGGGGTCTATACATATTGAGATATCAAATTTTAAAATTTATGGTTTTTTTTTTCTCATAATTTTTATGTCATGCCTTACTAAAGCACCTTCATGGCATGCCTCTAGGAAAGGGTTCATGAAGCTTCAAACTAAAAAACAAAATAGGAAAGTATATTTAAGAAAAGGCTGCTTATCTTGGGGACTCATTTTTTCCACAAGTACTTTTCCACAATTTCAAACATGTCCACTTTCAACTCTGCAATGAACGATACTTCTCAATATCAAAACCCTAACCCTAATTATCATCAAGTCACAGACAGTACTACTACCGATCTGCTTAATGAATTGCTCGATTTCAAATTCTCGGATTATTTCGCATTTGATGGTGTCTTGGAGGAAGAAAATTCTACGCAGGCGAATGTGGATAGCAGCTTCAATGGATCTTCGAGTTCATCAACTCCATTAGCTAGTAACATGCAAGTTCTATTGCGCCTTAGGTTAATTTTCTCTTTATCAGCTAGTAATATGTAGTGATAACTGGTAATTGTTTTTTCGTGTAGAAGAAAAGTGAACAAGTATAAGACAAAAGATGAGTTTAGGTTAGCATTTCGAACAAAATCAAAGCTGGAAATAATGGATGATGGATTTAAATGGAGAAAATATGGGAAAAAGATGGTCAAGAGCAGCCCCAATCCAAGGTATGTAAAGCCTTCAATTTTGTAGTGAATATTCTTTCCCTTTCCTCACAAGATTTTACTGTATTTGTTGTTGATGATAATCAACATTGGTTTTGTATTTACCAGTGAAAAAATTTCATCTCTCTCTCTCTTTCTAAAAACTTCTTTTTATCATCCCAGTTATTATTCACAGACGAAAGATAGTTAATATATTAGTATGATTTCCTAGAGAAAGGAAGAAAAAGGATACATCAAGCATTTTAATAGATATTTAAACAGAAAGTTTTTTATTTCCCAGGTAAATACAATGAAAATATTCAGTAATTCAAACTTGAAATTAATCTTTGCTAAGATAGATGCCTAAATTTTAAATTTATTCATGATCCGTGGACTATATATATTTTAGCGGAGTTTAAGAATAATTCCACTAGTTTATTTTGTTCTTTTTTGGCTATGTTGAGTGTCATTCTTTGTAATTCATATTTCCTCAAATTCATTCTTTCAATTAATAATTTTGCACATAAGAGAGCTCGGATCGAATATGGTGCAGAAACGTTTCTGAAATACTTGTAATAAAAATTATGTAATAAATAAGAATGATATTTGAACAATTATGTCTTGTATATATTGAATATTAATTGATTATTGTTGAAAAGTATACAATGCCTTTGTATTTATAGGCAAAAATATTCCATAATCCTATTAATATAAGGAAACTAAAATCCTAATTTAAAATAAATTAGAAATCGTATCCTAATCCATAAAGAAAAAAATCATATTCTAAACAAATATTTGAACTAAAGATTAAATTTATTACAACTAAACATCTTATTATAAATATATAATCATAATCTTATTTATAATAGGATTGTCTTACACCAATCTTTCCCACTTGAAAAAACTCATTCTCTAGTTTTGTTGAAGAAAAGAATCCTAGATGATTTGTGTGTTTTTGAACTTGACTGGGATTCGAGGAAATTCTATAGCTACATGTTGTCGTGTTCTATGTTTGTTGAAACAATCAACATTCATAGCAGTTAAGATTTGCAAATTCTTGTCAACTTGCTTCTCCATGGGCTAGTGATTCCTTTCAAAACTGAATGCAGTCAAAATCTGTGTGATACTGTGAAGGGTTTTGCCGATCCCCTCGATTCGTTGTTCGAGTTTGTCGAGCATCCGTTCATCGTGACGGTTTGACTGCCACTAGGGGTGGGCAAAAAATAGACCGACCCGACGAAACCGACTGGTTTGGGTCGATTTTTTGCATTTTTTGGGTGATTTTCGGGTTTCGGGTTTCGGGTTGGGTGGTCAGGTCGCGGGTTGGCACCCTAAACCCGACCCAACCCAACCAAAAAAAAAAAAAAAAGACGTTAAATTGAAAAAACGACGAATAGTTTTCTCAATTATTTTCAGATTGTATTAAAAATTAGTTTTTGTTAGCAATTCTTTATTATTAAAACTGGAGCTTTCGAAATTGATCGAGGATTTCAATTAAAATTTTCTTGAAGATAAGGAATACCAGCGTGAGATTTAGGGATGAAGTAGAGAGGCTAAATTAAGTAATTATTTTACTAGTTTTTTATATTCAATAAAGTCAAAAAGTCACGTTGTATCATAAAAAAATTACATTATAGAGTATGAATCACTATGGATGATCACAAGTCATTTCAAAAAATGAAGTACGTTAAATGAAGTGACTTCGAATTTCTTCAATTCGATCCATCATTCGCGTTTGGTTCAATCTCTAATCTAAAACTGCACTATGTTCATATTTGTCTTGTCAAGTCATTTCGTTCGATAATTCTTATTTCGTAATCAAATTTAACATAAATGTCGATTTTCAATTACGTCTCACTACTCTTGTTCTCTTCATATTTTTTTTATGTCCTTGCTATATTAGCTATGATGCCGTATCTCTAGTCTCACATCAGATTGAGAAATGTTCACATACAATTCCCAAGCTATACTACTTCTCCCGCTAGGATCTCAATTCATTTAATTCCAACATGTGTCAAAAACATTGGAATTTATGATTCAAACCGACCAACCCAACCCAACCCGACCGACACATAATTGGGTTGAGTCGGGTTGGGTTGAGTTTCAACATTTACATGGGTTGGGTTGGGTTGGATTTCGAATAAACCAACAATGTTGGGTTGGGTTTGGGTTGGGGCAAAAATCGACCCAACCCAACCCAGCCCACCCGAACTGCCACCAGGACCACAGTCAGCCATCAGATTGAGACAATTTTCTTACTCTAATACTAATTTTGGTGCAGAAACGTTGATGAAATTCTTGTAATAAGAATTATTTAATAAATAAGAATGATATTTGACCAATCATGTCTTGTATATATTGAATATTAATTGATTGTTGTTAAAAAGTGTACAATACATTTGTATTTATAGGCAAAATTATTCCCTAATTCTATTAATATAAGGAAACTAAATTTTAAAGAGAAAAAAAATCTGAAATCCCAATTTAAAAGAAATTAGAAATCATATTTTAATTCATAAAGAAAATAAATCATATTCTAAACAAATATTAAAATTAAAGATAAAATTATTACAATTAAACATCTTATTATAAATATATAATCATAATCCTATTTACAATAGGATTGTCCTACATCAGAATCGGTATTTAAAATTTTTTCTTTACTCTTTACTCACACATTCTTCAAAAAATTCATTTTTTTTACAAAACTATTTTAAAAAATGAGGTTCAAATAGGGGCTAAATGTATTACACACGCCTTCTGTGTATAAGCCAGACGAATATGTGTATATTTATGCATCTTCTTCTCACGTTTATTTAACAAAGGAAATGATATTGAACTATATACGATCAAACAAATATAAATTAATAATGGTACGGTATACATAAAAAAAATACTTGCAAGGAGGAAGTACATATTTCCAATTTTAGAATCATATTAATTGTATCTTCTTCCTTTGTTATCACACAAATAATTCTTTGCGTACAGTGAATTATTCACATAAATCACGCAGACATTGCGTTGACAGCACTTGTATGGTGCATTTTCTATCATTATTGGATCGAAAACTAATTAAAAAATTATCAAGTGTTCTTCTGTAAAAATTTAGTCAAATTTTCCTATACCTATAACATAAACACTAGTTTATATAATGTAAACGGTAAAGAATCAAATCATTCCCCTTACATGTTTTAGATTAAAACTTAATCCTAATTATGACATTTCCTAATTATGTGTGTGTGTGTGTGTATTGATTTCGACAGAAAGGTGGTGTTACTCATGAAATATATCTGAATTGTTACAGAAATTACTTCAAATGTACAAGTGAAGGATGCAGTGTGAAGAAAAGGGTAGAAAGAGATAGGGATGATCCAAATTATGTGATGACAACCTATGAAGGAATTCATAATCACCAGAGCCCTAATTGTATTGTCCATTACAATAAAAACCAGATGCCATGTTCTTTACAACCATCTTCTTCTCTACATTAATTTCTCTCTTCTTCTCGACTTATTATGTATAAATATTTGTACTATGTAGTTTGTCGACGATGGTAATTTTTGTTCTCGTATTGCTGTACCATACCATAAATGTGTATGCGCATAATATTTTGTTGACTTTGTTCATATGAAGAATTGTTGGTTTTTTTCTGGTATGATATTTTCTTGAACGTGAACTAATATTAAACAGGATTGTCAATTGATGGAATTGATTTTTAACCCATGTGCCAATTCCTAGACATGTAAACATCATATTGTTAATTTTGTTATTAACCATGTTATATGTACATAAATGTTGACACATTGATTTACATCCATGTGAATTGACAGATTTTGATACTTTAATCTTGACAACACATTTTTCAATCATCTGTCAGATTTTATTATTACAACAAAGAATTTTTTTCCAACCTAGTAAAAATATTTCTTGTTAGTTGAATTGTATACATTTTGAGCATTTAAAAGAGTTTATTTCCTATTTTTATTAAAAATTACGATCCATTTGACAATGTTTTGAAAAGTCAAAAATTGTTTATAAGGGGCCCATTTGTTTATGCTAAACAGCGGAATTACTACCGTTGAGAAGGAGAAATAATGCCTTTCAGCCACTGTTGAAGCTGTAATTGTTGACCATCTGTGAGACAGGTGGGGCCCGCCTGCCACACCTAACGAGCAAAAAATCACTGTCTTGGTGGAGGAAAATTGTTGCTAGACAGGGCCAAGACTAAGAAATTACATTTGAACTTATTTTAATAATTTTCTAAAAATATTTTATTTTGTCAGACGACCTTTTAGAGAAACTTGATTTAAGAGTCCGTTTCATAAGGCTTTTAAAAGGGAAAAATCTGTTTATGAAATTAAGAAGTTATTTTTGAATATGTTTGAATAATTTTCTGAAAGTGATTTGTCGACTAAAAAGAATTTTTTTTTTTTTTTTATGAAAGTTGATTTAAAGTAGCTTCTTCAATAGGGTCCGTTTGATTGCAAAGTTGGAAAATGGGTGAAAATAAAATGTTTTACAGGGAATTGATTTTCCTAGAAAATGTTTTACTGGGAATGGTAATTAATTGTGTTTGATTGGTAAAATTTTCTATGGAAAATGTAGAAAGTTTTGTGTCTATTTGACTTCATTTTTTATGGAATTTATCCATTAAAGTGATAATTTTTTCTACCATTGGGTCTAAAATTTGTTCCAATTGAAAAAAAAAAATTTGAAAAAAAAAATTGAAAAAAAAAAAAAATTTACCATACCGAATATCATTCGTTTGACTTTGTTTTGCATGGAAGTTGTCAATAAAAGTGAAAATTTTTTTTACCATTGTATCTAAAATTTGTTTACATTGCAACAAA
This sequence comes from Fraxinus americana, assembly GCA_035079005.1. Lineage (NCBI taxonomy): Eukaryota > Viridiplantae > Streptophyta > Magnoliopsida > Lamiales > Oleaceae > Fraxinus > Fraxinus americana. The sequence goes on along the minus strand of CM068712.1, from coordinate 29,748,519 downwards.
AAAAAAAATGGTGGAAAATGTTTTCCCATCAAATAGGTGAGAAAACAAAATCAAGTTTTTATGCATCAAATGATTGTATCTAGAAAAAGGTGGAAAACCAATTCCAGGGAAAAAAAGTGCAATCAAACACGACAAAAGTAGGAAACGGAATTTCAATTCCAACTTCCATGGAAAATAAAGGGCTATCAAACAGGCCCTAAGCGTTTCTACTAAAAGTTGTAAAACAATTTTTTTTTTTTTTTTTTAAGAAATTCTTCTATAACAAGTAAAAGTAAAAGAACAAGTACATTTTTTTCTTTTGTTTGCTCGGGTACGTCAAGAGTAGTTGTATGTCCCACGTGATTGTTGTTTCGTCCTGAAATGTCCGAAGTATATGTACATGAATTTTTTATCTACAATTTTTCGATAAAAAAAAATTCCATCCAACGGGCTTATATCCATTTTAAACAGTGACATCAGCTGATCAAATTTTATACATTTTCTATACAAAGTTCAGAGGTAGTGGGAAAAATGAGAATTTGAACCCTGAACTCTTATCCAAGTATATAATAGTCCTGCAGCATAAGAACTCCCATCCCAACTCCCGCGAAAATAATAATCTCTAATTAATGCCCTCGCTTTAAATCGATGAGAACGATTTTTCTCCTTCCCGAGTTTTGTTGATGCGTATAATCCCTTGCTCTTTTCTGATCACTCTGAGATATGTGATTTGTATATACATACTATATATCCATACACCCACCTTCTTACTCGATTTCCGAAATATAGTAGTAAGTCAAGGACGTTTTACTTCAGATCTTATATTCTTCCATAGACTGAATTAGAACAAGGAACCCATATTCTATTTATCACGATATCGAGCACAAACCAATTCCGTTGGCCTCAGTTGGAGTTCAGACTAGATATATCCAGATTTAAAGGCGCCCTTCTGAAAATCTTGAAAGATCTACCTGGTTGTAATGCTATATTGTTGGAATTAAACTTTTTCTTTCATTAATTCTTTCTGTGATTTGGGTTTTTTTGGTTGGAATCTGAAATATCCATTTTTAGAGGGATCTGCTTTTTCGCTGGGATTAGTGTGTTTCTTGATGGAACTTGGCTTGAAATTGAGGTCAATACTTTTGGGGCTTCTGTAATTTTCTTTGTGGATAGATTTTCTGGTCTTGGAATAGGAGAATATGTTTTGGAGAGGAAGGGAAAGGGAAAACAAAGAGCAGAATGGCGGACCTCCTTGTGGGCAGGTCAGAGTTCTTGTTGTTGGTGACTCAGGTAACTTAATTAATCCTTTCTCCTATATTAGCAATTTCGAATTCATTAGTTTCTGGATGTTGTGCGTATGTGTGCTTTCAAAAAATTTTAATGCCCTCTTTCCTACACATTTCTTTGCTTTTCTGCCTTAAGATGTTGATAACTCTTTTAAGGTTGGATAGTTTTAAATGAGTATTTTATGGGTTTGTTTATGTACTGAAGTTTTGGCATGATCAATTATAGGATGAAGTCAGTTTTAGGTTCATAATGGTGCCTAAAATCACTGATAGCTTGCATGGTTTCAAATTTTAGTACTTGTCAAGTTTGAACAGTTTTCCCTGTTTAATGAAGCCTCAATTTGGTGGCCATTTTTTAAAACCTTGCTAAAAGCTCAATGTAGCGACACTAATTTCTCTTCATGATATAGTCTAGCAGTTGAAAAACAAGAAAAAAAGAAGGAAAACAATGACGGCAAACTAACCATTGTTCTCAATAGACTTGGGCTTATGTTACATGAATACTTTTTTGTCATTCCGTTCAATTGACCTCTAAATCCAGAGAAAGAACTGCTGAAATGAGATTTTGTGCAATCACTTTAGGCTGTGTTAATTATGGTCTACATTTCCCTCCTTTTTTTATTGGCCTAAAGTCGGAAGTGATATCAAAAACTACAGAAAATAACACCAGAGGTCCCCATCCCCTACCTGTGTAACCAATTTTTCTTATTATTTCAGTCTCCAACCTCCAGTCTTCTTAGCTTACTCCCCCCCGGCCTTGCCGCCTCCCCACCCAATCAAATTATGTATTTCTAACTCAAAATCTTTTTACAAAGTTCTAACTTATCATGTATCCCCTTCATATCCAATCAACTAAAACGCCACCAGCTAATCTCACATATGCTAAGTGAGTGCGTTTTGGTTATGTCTCGTAAGCTTGTCCACGTCTGAAGAAAAATGATAAAGACTTGGGGGAAGAAGTGAAGAACCTTGACACAAGCCCGTAGGAACAAAAATTTCTCTTCTACTATCCCCACTAGATCTCACCATTGGTCTTACACCATTACACATATCTTCAATAAATTTCTCTCTCTCTAGCACCTACCATAGCACTTCCTTGAAAATCCTATTATAGGGCTTTCCTTTAGCTCAATTTTAAAAAATTTCTTTCTTTCCAAAAATAAAAATCAATGAAAATATATCGAAGATTGTCAAAGACGTGGCTTGAAGAAATGGTGTGCATATGAAGATTTATATTTCTCCAAGCTTATGATCTTGCATTGTAGAATCACAAGAGAAGAAAGAAGGGGGGGGGTCTCTCTCTGTGTGTTTGTGTATAGTTTATAGTAATTTCAGTATTTGGTTTGAAACTGAGTGTGCTTTGGGGTTTCATTATAATCTCCATAAAAGGTGATTACGAGAGAAGTAATGGGTCGCAAGAAATGTGTGGTTAATAAATAGGCACTAGTCAAGAACGTGTGGTTGAAATTAAATGTTGACTGGAAATTATTAAGGAGATTACATTGAGAGGGGTAATTGGTCCCAATAAATGTGTGGATAATAAGTCGGTGGTGGTAGTAGTTGTGAATGTGGGTTTAAATTAAAGTTTGTCTTTGATTGAAATTTATTAGTAACTTATAATGTTTCCCAAACATACTTTCAATATTGAATTGACAAACGGATACCTAATTAGAATCTGGGATCCTTCAGAACAAAAACTGAATGATTTATCGAATTTTGTATTCTGTAATTTTTGTTGCGATTGGTTTGGATTTTTTTTTTTGGTGTGTGTACATATCTATAAACGGCATCTGTTAAGAGTAGAGAATAAAAATCTGTATTTATACCATTCTTATGTAAGAGGAATGTAAGGTACCTGTCAGTTTACTGTTGCAATGAGTGGCAGGTGAGAAGAGTTGATGCTATTTAAAATTAAATAGTCACTAGTACTGGTTGCTTTGTAATTTGTGTCTATTTAGAAAGAACTAGCGGTTTAGAAGAATGAATTATATTGGTCCAGGTAAAGCAGCTCTTGCTTGGAGTTCAGAGTTTCCTTTAGATGGCTGCTGTGGTACACTGCAAAGTGTTATGCGTTCTGTTTTATGCCTGTTTTTGAAATTCAGATTTGTGAAATCTAAAGTTGCAGATAATGAAGTTTTTGAAGAACTCCTCAGTGATTACAAACTCTTTGTAGTGTAGTAGAACTTCTAGTTCAGCTCCTTATAATAATGAATATTGAACTTAACCAAAAAAACATTCATTTAATATCTCATCAACTACCGAACTGCATATTAATTTTTCAATGTTCTGATAGGTGTGGGGAAGACTTCTCTCGTTCATCTGATTCTAAAAGGTTCTTCCGTTGCTCGGCCTGTTCAAACAATTGGTTGTACTGTTGATGTTAAGGTTTGATGAATTCATTTCTTCAAATGAGTTGGTAGCTAAGACTGCAGATAAATAATGACAAATTCCTGTTTCCTTTATGCAGCATACTACCTATAGAACTTCTGGTAGCACGTCATATAGTTCCATAGGTGACAGTGAGAGAGATTTTTTTGTTGAACTTTGGGATATATCAGGACACGAACGATATCAAGATTGCCGGTCTGTGTTCTATTCTCAAATCAATGGTAAATGATGAGCCCTCTTGCTTGATTTAAATTTTTTTATCCAAAAAAATTACCATATGATGGACGTTTTTAACTAGAACTTGTCTGCATTCCCTATTGCTTATCATGCATCATTAATACAATATTTCATGCTAAACTGAAAAAGGTATAGTACTGCATTACTAATTCTAAGTTTTTAACAATTTGTCATATAAATTTCCATGAGCTTTTTAACTGTGATATTCTTGATCTACAGTCTTTATTTCTTTAATTACCTGAACTTCATCTTCAGGTGTTATGTTTGTTCATGATCTTTCTCAAAGAAGGACGAAGATAAGCTTGAAGAAGTGGGCTGCAGAGATTGCCGCTACTGGTACATTCTCAGCTCCTTTAGCGTCTGGAGGTCCTGGTGGTCTTCCTGTCCCATACATTGTTATTGGTAACAAAGCAGATATTGCTGCGAAAGAGGGTACACGAGGGAGCAGTGGCAATCTGGTTGATGCAGCTAGACAATGGGTTGAGAAGCAGGGATTACTTCCATCAAGCGAGGAACTTCCTTTGACTGAGAGTTTCCCTGGCAATGGAGGTCTTCTAGCAGTAAGTATAATTTGGAAATCTGGTGTTTATACTAACACTGTTAGTGCAGAATTGTAGCTGCTACATGACATAATTTTAAGAATTCCAGCAACTCTCTTTACTGATGTACATATAAAGGGAAAAATACTGCTCGAGAAACTTTTAGATCCACCAAATTTTCAGATGCCCCTCTCAAGTATCAGTTGATGTATAATTTATTTTCCTCAAGTAGTATATGGAAGAATTAACGGTTTCTCTAGTTAAGCATGTTATCTAGCCCCTGTTTGATTCTAATTAAAATCTGATTTTGATCTCAAGTCAAAGTCGACAATTAATTTTGACCACACATTTCATGGGGTCCACAACTTTTTAACTATATATTTCATCAACTTTTATCAAAATCTACTAAAAATCTGATTTAAATCTATGCCAAACAAGGTCTTAATTCTTCGAACTCGATACCGTTTAATGTGTTTCTTAAGTTCAATTTTTAGTTTTAATTTTGTTTTCATAGATGAGTCTTAGGCTAATTGCATCATCCTGCTGCAACTGTATGCCAAACTATTTCTTTTTTCTTTTCTCATTATCTAAAGGCACGACACCTTAATTTATGGTTTTTTTTTTTTAGAGAAATTCCTACAGGTTTTATACCATGCATGCTTTACTAGTATACCCATGTCACAGTTCATTTATATGTGTGCATGCGTATGTGAAGAACTCCTCCTGTTTATTTTTATTGTATAGCAGAAACTGCAGAGATGAATTCATACAATTTTTTAATAGCAAAAGATGAATACACATGTTGCTATCTTCTTTGTGCTGCCCACTTCATTTGACAATTCTGTACAAGTTTCATTTTAAGCTTCATATTTATTATTTGTCAGAAAAGATTGTTGGTTCATGGGATTTTTGGCTGTGCTTAATGTTCTGACATTGGTAAGTTGAGGATTATATTGCCTTTTTGTAAAGGAATTTTGAATTGGCTCCTGAAGGAAAAAATTAAATCTTTATGATTTTTTCATCTATTAAAATAACTAATGTATCTGTAATTCCGTGGGTTTATAGTATATAAAGTAGGATAATTTTTTTCTACATTTGAATATAGTTTCAAGAATTCTTAGATAGGAAAGCTGCCAAGTGATTTTTCAGATCAAATTGTAGCTGGCGGATATTTTTTTGACAAAATTTTTTATGGGCAGCAATCAAATTTTACAGTGCGAGAATGATTGGAAATTTGCAGGTGTATCAACTTTAAAATTTGGTAGAGCTTCAAGGAAAAGGAAATTGTAGTTCTTAAACAAATGGGTTAGCAACTAGTGCCATAGAATGAATTTCGTGCTTTGGTTTGTAGATTGATCTTTGCCACCCATTTCCACTCCCTTTGTTCTGTGTAAAAGATTCAAGAAAGCTTTATTAAGGGCAAAATTACATATATTGCTACTGCACTAATTTAGTAAATAACGAATTATAAGTTTCAATTTAAGGATGTTCACCACAATATTCTTTGTATCTTTACCAATGGAAAATTAACCTAGAATTTTATTTTTCGATTGGTGCAGGCTGCCAAAGAAGCCAGATACGACAAAGAAGCAGTGATGAAATTTTTTCAAATGGTCTGTATGTTTCCCTTGTGCATCTAGCTTTTGTTTATCTTGGAAACTCTCATCTAAATGAGTAGTATATCGTATGAAGTTGATCAGGCGGAGATACTTCTCTGATGAATTGCCTGGTGCAAGCCCATGGTCAACCCAGGTGCATAGGCCATTGGCACAATCTTCTGAAATTTCGAGTGACGAGGACCAGATGTATAAGAGTTCAAGGTATGACATGCTCTACCTGCCTAGAGATCTTTTATGATTGATTCATTTGTGCTCCATGAAAACTTTTGAATCAGTCTCATGCAGTATAAAGAAAAATGATGGCCATACGTTTATCAATGCATGTGATTCAAGATCAAATTGCTTCTATTTTTCTTCTATAATTGCTAAACAATCTCTACTTATTTGATTGCTTCCCCCCCCCCCCCACCCCCACCCCCACATATGAATTGTGAGACTAGGTATCATTTGTTTGTCATGTAAGAACACTTTCTAAAAACACAAGATTTGCCCTTTGGTGCATATCAATTTCCTTCTGGAGAAGGTTTTTGCTGCAAGTGGCAGTGTGCGGAAGAATTCAAAGGAAATACATTTTTTGAAAGAAATAAAATTCACCAAAGATAATCAGAAAGAATTATGATTAAAAGTCCATGTCTGTGGTGAGCCCGGCCAAAAAAAAAATGAAAATAGAGAACATAAATAAGAAACCATCGTGCAAAAAAGAACTTGTTAATTTGTGCATGTTGATGTCCATGTTATCAGAATTTATACTTTTTGTTCACAAAAACACGTGCATGTAGGACCTGTGTGATATAAATTGTGTTCATTTTGTAATTTCCTCTCATCTCAAATACACGTCTACGTATATGTATATCATACATACATGTGTGTCTATATTTGCATGTATGTACAAAAAACTTCCTGAAGAAATGGAGAAGATGAACATTTGGATTGTTCACCATAAATACATTTTACCTGCGGTTTTCTTGTGAATAAAATTTGCACTGCCAATTTCTTATACCTTTCTTCTAAAATGACAAAAATAAATTGAAAAAAAAAAAAAAGAGTAGCATAATTGCTACCATTTCCATGTGTAATTTGAAAGCAGCAGAAGAATAGTCCAAATTACGCTGTTCATCTTGTTCTCTGATTGTGTTTTGATCTTCAAGCAATAGAACCATGAAGTTTATGAAAATTATTCTTGGAGGTTGTTTGCTATGTATGTTCATCATGTCATGTGCCACCCTTTTTGGATTTATAAAGATACTGTTCTGAGCATCATGTTTTCTGGTTAACTTTGTTTCTTTTTCATTAATTGTAATTGTTATATCATCAGCACTTAGTTTTATGCCCTAAAGCTCATGCCATTCCGGGTTTTGTTTACACCCTTACTGCACCTTCTGCTGGATACAGTTTGATAGGCGATCCATACAAGTATAATGCGCTTCCTCCTCTACCAGCTCAACGCAACCTGAACCCCCCTCCCACGCTCTATCCACAGCAGCCCATGTCAACACCTGACTATTATAACATCCCAAGATTTGCATCGAGTGCCAACCAGGAAACCACCACTGTGAGATCAAAGCGTACAGATATTAATGTATGAAGAGTTCAATTGCTTTTTGATTGACTGAAATATCTCCAAAAGCAGTATGTTTTCCTTAGTGATATAGCAGTTAGTTTCAGAGACAAACTGTTCCATTCGTTATTTGACCCAGGGAGAGGCATTTTGTTCACCGTGTGTTGTGATGTAATGAATTTGCTTGTTTATCACTTTGAATACACGTCGATTCTTTCTATTAATTTGATTTTCAATTCTTCTTCCCATATTGTGACTCCTCGCCCCTGAACTTTTAACCTGTGAGAAACTATATTTGTTAAGGCGTGGAAGTGCATATGGACTTCACTTTCTTCTCTGTATAAATGTGTTCTCGACGTGGTTCAACACGGTTTAAGTGCATGCAAATGTCTTGTATTATATTCATATTTTGCCGCCACAAATTTATTAAAATTGTGTAGGTATAACCGACCTGAATGTTATTAAGTCTTTATACGATCAATATCATCAACTTTATTATCTCCGCTGAGAAACAAGTTCAAAGAAGAAAAAAGTTAAAATTTTTTTCTATTATTCTTTGCAATTCTACTAATTCTGCATATAAAGTTACTTTCTAATCATCATCATGTACTCAGCCTTATCCATAACTGCGAGATTTTTGTAAGCCCTTCACCTGTAAATGGAAGAACATTCAACTTTACAAATGTCATTCTCGAAAGCCATGGAAGATGCTGAAGCAGCAATTCTCAAGCGCCATGTTTTGCCATCAAGCATGTGAGAATGCAAAGGAGGCTAGGAATTGGATCAGAAAGAAAATTGAGCCAAGCTTGGGAAATCTTGGACACTATTATTGGCAAGTGCATTTCGATGAACCGCAAAGAAACACAAGAAGGAAATAAAAAAGATGGTGAAGATGGCACTGATCTGTTGACGAATTACATCAATTTTAGACGATCAAACCCAAGGTTGGAAATATGATGATAAGTTCTTGACATTCACAAGTCCGAGGAGTTGTATAGGGAAAGTTGTCGTTGCTAAAATAATCCACAATTACTGTTGACATCAAAATGTGTTGTCAACAGATATCGGACTCACTTGTGTATGGATAAGCTAGATCCAACATGTTAAGGCAGATCAACGGTCGAGATCACTCCAAACTTGGACGTGGGAGAAGTTTAACGACACGAAACGTTTCCGTTTGAGTTCCAGAAACATATAAGGGATATGATTGTATAATAATAACCAATCACTATGAACTCAAATTAAAGATTGTACATGAACGTAAGAGAATAAAACCAATTGCTCCAAGTATCTAAAGTTGCATTAGTCCTCAATTGTTACGTGGTGGGGGTATTTATAGTGTTACAAACAGAATGACGACTCTTAAATAAAATTACATGTGGCTTCATCCCCTCGGTCGAAGCGTCAAATCCTAGCCATCACGTTGACTTCCCTAACTTTCAAAGCATTTAATGCTCACATTCTATTGACAAGACATGACACAATACATTTTTTACAAAAGTCACATCAATCATTCAAATAAGATCTTTATAATAAATTCAACATCTCTGCACGTGGGCCGTCACTAGCTGGGTGGAGCCTCAGACCAGATCGCTTCAACATGCCCACTTCGAATTAGTAATGGGCCTCATCTGGGTCGGCCACGTGGCAAAGCTAGTAGCAAGTCATAACAATTACCATGTTCGAGGGGATGGGAGTGCACTATGCAGCCACGAATTGATCCATCGTTCTCTACATGTAGTGACAAGCCATACTTATCCATTAAATAAAAACATTGGCATAGAATGCACCAAAAATTCAAATTTCTGGTTATGATGATAATAATTAATTAATAGAAAATTATATTTGTACAACCAAGGTTGACAATCACTCATATGTGTGCAGGGTCCGCATGTTTAAAAAATTAAAAAAAAAAGTGAATCCCCATATGAGTGATTGTCAATTTCGATTGTACAACTAGCATGACTCTTAATTAATTGGGCCTTTAGGATTTGTTAAGCTAAAGACCAACTTGTTTTAACAAATTAAAAGTCCAAGCGATATTAGCACATGCTGGACATTGACTTGATGCACGCCACTAGTATGGAATCTTAATTAAGGAAAAAGCTAAAGATACAGGGCTCGATGACAGGCCTTTTTTTCAGGTACATATTTGGCAGTTCTTGATTGAAAGTTTTTGAGAAATGCTATTCATTCCCAGTGTGGATGCATCCCCAGTTTATGTGACGTTAATGTGGCATTAAATGATACGTGAAATTAAATAAGTCATTTAATTTTACCTATCATTTACATCCACATAAATTGGGGATGCATCCCCACTGGGGATGAACATCATTTTTAAAGTTTTTTGTTTAATTTATTTTTAAATGCCAATGAAAATTTGTCAAGTCGATGTGTATCAAAAACCTGTCATTAACCCTGTTTCTCTAGCAGAACTAATTCATTAATTAGGTGAACGACATTCTAACAAGATAATCCTACGACATTCATTAATTAGCTCCCACAACCTTATGTACAGGTTTTTAACTTTTTTTTTTATAGTTAACTATAAATATAGTTTTTTTTATAATTTTTTTATTGACTTTTCACCAAAAAAAAAAAGAGAGTTTCAACGACTTTTGTAATTCTGGTTGTGGCAGTTGAGCATATATGTACACCATCCATTTATGCGTATAATATTATATTAAAATTCAAGACAAATCAAAAAGGCAAATTAAGGATACGTTTGATATAGATTTTTAGCAAATAAAATTGATAAAAGTTGATGAATCTCATGAAATGTACAATTAAAAAGTAGATAAAAATTATGTGTTAAATGAAATGTATTAGTATCCGATCTTAAGCAGGGGTGGACACAGACTTTAAAAGTTAGGGGGCACAATCAAACTTGTAAAGAAGTTGGGAGAAATTTTACAATCGAAAATTTACATCCAAAAAATCATACTCTATGTAATTTTACATCCGAAAATTTACATGGGATATGACTTTTTCGAATGTAAAATTTTGAAAATTTTTGATGTCATATTCCATATAAAATTTCCTAATAAAATGATGAAAATTACATTGAGAAATTTGTATTGCAAAAATAATAAATGTTAATGAAATAATTGAATTTTTAAAAAAAATGCGAGTTAGACGTCTTTTTTTTAAGACTCATGTTTTACGTATTTTTAATTATTTTTGATATCTGTTTAGACTATTCGATATGTCATACTGTAGTTTTCGAAATAAGTTTTGAAATGATATAAGCAATTTGTAGATTCGATTAATGTACGATCGTAGAAATTTTTTTAAAATTAGCATGTTATCGAAATTCAAATTTATTGTGATTTGCTCACGTTCGGTGGAGATTAAAATCAAATTTTCAGTAAATTTTGATAAAAGTTAAACAGTTATGGATTCCATGAAATATGTTATTAAAATTAATTGTTAATTTTGATTTAAATTAAAATTAAAATTTCAATCAATACTAAATACGATTTTATATATAAAAAAAATCTGAAAAGTTGGGGTAACTTGCCTCCAGGACCCAGGTTCGCCCATGGTCTTAAGAGACCACCTCAAATCATGTGTGGACCCGCTTCAAAGAAATCAAAGAGGCTTAATTTCAGAAATTCATGCACTTGAAGTCGGATCACATGGCTTACCTTGTCACGACAGTCTAAGCCGCCATCACTTAGGAACATCATCTTGAATAATCTGGACAATGTTCCTCAACGACATTAGATCCACCTTTCACAACCAATCAGAGATTAGGAAGTGTTACCACATCTGCTTTAGTCATCAACAAATGTATGGATAAGTATGATGTTTGACGAATTAGATCCAATGATACAAAAAGTAGCTAAATGTTGAAATATCAGTTTACTTCAGCTGAACAGTATCATTCTAAAATTCTATTTTTCTCTTGAATTATGGTCCGGACAAATGTGGAAATGAATTCCAAGCTGAAAAATAAAAACTCACCAAACCCATAGAAATTCATTTTTCATGAAAACAATGAAAATACAGTTTAAAGTGGTTGTACTTTAGAATTTAGTTTCCATTTCCACATCGCTATCAAATGGTCAAAGTGTAATTCGTTTTTCTCGAATGTGACATTTTCTAAAGAAAATGTGACAATCAAACATTGCCTAAGTAATAAGATGATAGTGAAGAAAAAAGGAAATTGCGGCAAGAAATTAATTAAGAGTAAGACACAATAATAAATGACATATATATTTAAGTAGATCCATTGATACAATAATCACTCGTTCACATAAAACATGGAAATAGGAATTAAATTGAGTTGCTACGATTTTCATCCTCTAATTTATAAAAAAAACATCAATAGGTTGTAAATATGAAAGGAATCCCCTCTTTAGAAAATTTCAAGTCCATCTCTTGCTAACTTTAACCTTCAATCCATGTTCCATGTAGAGAATCACAGAAACGTTAGGGATCACAGTGTGCCCCTCCACCACTTGGATTTGGTAGTTATAAATTATGGCAGCCGAAACGGCTTTCAGCTGTGTAAAAGCTACTTCCTTCCCAAGGCAAGTTCTTGGTCCGGCGTTGAAGGCCAAGAACTTGTACGAAGGCTCATATTTGATAGTCCCATGCTCGGTGATCCATCTTTCTGGCTTGAATTCCTTGGAGTCCTTACCCCATATGAACCCCATTCTTCCCATGGCATAAAGGGAAAACATAACCTTCATCTTTGGAGTAACATAATGACCACTTGGAAGAGTAACAGGTTGAAGAGGAGACTTATGCTGGAATGGAACTGGTGGATATAGCCTTAGTGATTCACACAATGCACTATGTAAATAAACTAGGTTTTTCAATTCTTCCACCTTAAAGAGCCTCCATTTTTCACCTTCCTTGGGTGGTATAATGGAATTCAGCTCTTCTCTTATCTTCTTTTCGACTTCCGGATGTGTAGAAACTAGCCAAAGAAACCAAGTAAGAGCTGAGCTAGTAGTGTCACGCCCCGCGATCATGAAATTCAATATGGTGTCTCTCAAGAAATTGTCGTCACAATTCAATCCCATGCCCTCGTCTTCATTGATGTACGATGTTAACAAATCTAACCCTTCTTCGTCTCCATCAGATTTTCTTGGTTGACTTAGTTCTTCGCGTTTCATTGACACGTACTTGCCTATAACATTGTCCAAGACACCCCAAGCTTTATTTAGCTTATGCTCATGTCCAATATTTAGCCATTTTTCCAACTTCCATACACTTTCTGGCAAGCAATGGCGCATAAATAGGGCTTCTTCCACCTCGTCCATGGCCTTGGAGAAGGGAACATCAGGAAATTCAACCGAAAGGCACCCCGGATCATAGCCTGTGACCAATATACAAGTAGTATCAAAAGTGAATCTTTGGAACAAATCTTGTAAATCTACAACAAACCCCTCTTTAGCTACATGTTCAAGAACTGGAATAAGCCCTTTCACCACTTTCTCCGAGCTAGTTCTCATCAAGAACTTGCGAAAACGCTCGTGATTGAGCAAACCTCGAGCCTGTTTCCTTTGATTCTTCCACAAATCCAAGTCAGTGTTGAAGATTCCATCTCCCAAAACTTCGAAAATTTTCTTGAACTCAGGACCTTTGGGGAAATTTGCAAAGTTTGCACTCATTATAAAGTGCACATTGGCTGGATCCACTGTACCAAGAATGTCCATATTAGCAAACCAGAGACCCTTAAGAAGAAAAGTGCCCCCAGACCACTCAAGAACATCTGCACACCGTTCATGAAATCGGTGTACATGGAAAAATAGGCTTGGAAGCATGCCTACCAGTGGCCAGTTCCATGGCATCTGACCATTTATGTTCCTAAAACTCCATATAAAGAGGAAGCACATAATTGCAAGAAAGATTTCTGCATAACCTAATAGTAAAGCCATTTTCGAAGTAAATTTTAGCCAAGTGTGCTTTCACTATGAACTTGAAAAAACCTCGGACGGCCTATTTGTAACCATGCAGATCTCTGGAGTGTTAAAATATACTACATATTTAAAATTATGATTAATTACTATTCTAGATTGATGTGGTAGTTTATCAGTTTATCTCATAAGGTAATATTTAACCTTTTCTTGTAGATCCTGAATATGCAAAAGAGATATGCTATGAGTACAAGAAATTCAACAGGAAAATTTACAGGAAGACATTCCTGTTGAATTTCCCCGTACTTGCAGACTTTTTGTAAGCAAAAATTTGAAGAACCAGTCTATGAGTAAAGGAAAAATGTACAAAAAATCAACAGAAAATACATTTGGCACGTTTTCATTGGAAGAGAAAAAAAAGACAAACAGGCAAATAGGGTGCTGATGTTTTTTTCTCGCCAAGAATCACGTACCTGCAGCGTTTTTCAAATATGAATTAGTTCAGTAGTCTCTTTCTGAGCAAGAAACTGAAATGACATAAACATAATTAATTGGCACGCCATACTGTTAGATATAGTTTGGTTAATCGTGTAACCTACTTTTAGACTAATTATCTCCGATAGCAATAAATTATTTTGGTTTTAGATGCATCTGCTTTGAAACTGTAAAACAACTTTTTTTTCTACTATAGCTAGTGAGACCTTCAAGAATATGTTTGGTATATTCGATCAGACAATACTGAAGAAGATGATAGGTAAACATGTCGTATGCCTTTCTCGTTTCTAGTTCCAACCGATTTATCTGATTTTACCTCTAGGAGCAATAAAATCGTAAAAAGAAAACAGAGACAAGAACAAACAAGATTTATAGTGATTATTCTCAATGTGAGACTACGTCTTTTTCCGTTATTATAATTTACTACGACGAAAAAAGTTTATAAAGAAAATTGTACATCATAATAATGTGAATGCAAAATTCTCCTTTTAGCTGTCGAGGTTGTGTCAAATCATTTTGCCACTTGATTTTGCCCACTTATTTGAAAAATGCAGTGTTGGAAATAGATGATTGAGTGCAAAAATTGATTGTTTTTTTAGACAGATTAATTATAGAATGCCACGTGACATTCTTTCAAAAAAGTGGGCAAAATATTTTGTTAATGTAGCATGATCGAGCGAGGTTAAGGTGAATACGGGTGTTGGCTTTTGGGAGTCTAGGCTTGCTTGTTGTAGTGGGGTTTCCTGTACTTGCCGGAGCTTTGTCATGGCGGCTAAGCTTGTAGGTGCTAGGTTTTATTACAAATTTGATTTTTAGCATATTTTAATAAAAACTGATAAAATATGTCATTGAAAACTTAATAAAAGTTATCGTGGATAAAATTAATTGTTGATTTTAACTCAATTTTTTATCGGCACTTTAGGTACGCTTGGACCTACGGTTATAAAAACTTTACTTAAGAGTGATTGGGCTTATTTGGTTGCTACCTTTCTTTCTAGCTTCAGGAAAGCTCCTTGAAGGTGGCTCCCAGAATGAAACAAATGTCTCAGTTGGAAGACCCTGTAGTTACTCATATTTATCGTGAGGGTAATAGAGTAGCAAATTCTGTGGCGTTTTGAACTCCTTGCATCATCTATCTCTTCTACTTGGTGATGGACAACACTAAGCCCTGGTTTGATTTTTATAAAAATCAGATTTTTAGATATACTAGTTTGATGTCCGTGCAATGTATGGGCTGTGTTATTTTTTAAAGTAATGTTAGTGTGTCTTGTGGTAAGGGTTGATGGAAGATATATGCATTAGATTAGATGAACACAATGAACTTAATTTAATGAGGTAAATTTACATATAATGTTATCAATAAGGTATAGTCACGAAGCATCTGAAAAGCACAAGGAAATAAAGTAAACTTTAATGCATACATAAAATAATTAGCAAACAAGAGTTAACTGTATGAAGGGACTTGAACAACATGCCATAATCCCAAACACCTCGTGGATCTCGCTTGACAGAAGAGATGGTTAACCTATAAATGAATTAGCTTATTTATTCCATTGTCAACTGTAATAACCAATTTACACACGCACTCTCTCTCTCTCTCTCTCTCTCTCTCTCTCTCTCTCTCTCTCTCTCTCTCTCTCTCTCTCTCTCTCTCTCTCTCTCTCTCTCTCTCTCAATATACACTTCTCGTATTATCGAGAAAAATAATTATACCCAAAAGTAATGAGGAAAAATAATAGTTACATGTGAGATGACAAGCGTGCTTAAAGAATTTAGTGCACATCTCATTCAACAATACGAGAACCTATTCAAAAATCAAACAACATTGAAACCAAAGAGAAACAATGATCTCATTCAAATCCAACTCCCCAACATAAGTGACACAAAAACGAAGAATAAGAATGTCCTAAAAACGAAAAATTATATAGTGCGCCAAATGCAACCCAAATGTATAAACTAAAATCACAATGTAATTGCAAAGCAACCAAGAAGAAATTAAAGAAACATACTCTATGCTTCTGATATCAATAGATTCAACCAGGCAAGCTAATGGAGAACATGCGTATGGTCGAAGTCAATGACCAACTTGATCACATGATCGACGGATGCCCCTTGACAGAGTATAGCTGCCATAAGAACTAAACTCTTTTTTTTCCCCTGTTCATGATTGAGACAATTAGAATAAAATAGAATCGATATGATACCGTCAATGTGAAAGCTGAACAAAGGAATAATAAAAGGAATACCTCTTCATAAGAAGGCGTAGAGAGTAGCCAAATGATGCAATGGATCAAAGGTTTGTCAAGAATTGTGATGGTCAGAAAATGTTCACATCCTGCAAAGAAGTACAATCTATGTTCATTTTTGCTAGTTAAAACTCAAACTATGTCACGATAGTCAATTAAATGAACCATATTCCCAAGCTGGTGTCTATATTAATCAGCAAAAGCTTTTGGGATTGGCTGCACAACATATCATGTGATTTAAAAGAGGCAGTAAAATTTTGTGCACAAAAAAAGTCATTTTCAATATCTAATGGTTTGAAAAGGCTCAACAAATGTATGTAATGTTGAGAAATATTTCCAAACTGACCAATCAAATATGATGGTCTATTAATAGATGAATAGGATGAGAAAATCTTCCTAGTAGGTCATCAAAATCTAAAATTATAAATTCCTTTTTTTTTTTTTTGCTATTTTTAGGATGCAATAGTTAGAACCAGCTTCAAAATGCACCAAAAGAAACACCCACATTTGATGAAATGATGAATACCAGTAAAATCTTCTTGCTCAACATAAGCAAGCATACCAAAAAAAAAAAAAAAACTAATAGATCTAACAAATGTATGTCAACTAATGAACATCTCCTTCAAGCATAAAAATGAAGCCTACCAGTCAAACAACCTTGAGTAGACAATTTTGGCTAAAGCATATGCTACCAGCCGCAGTTTCTGGGCCTAAACATTTGGTGATGACTTCATCATGAGTGACAATTACATGTTTGCAGAGGGCGTCCTCTAACTCAAGCCTTCACATATGACCTACAAAATGCAGAACTTTTAAAAACTGAACGTTCTTAATCTTAGGATGTAGTAAGATAAGAATTTAGCAACTACTTTTATCAGGTGAAGTATAGCTTGCAAAATCTAATAATTACATGAATAGTTCTATTGCAATTCTTAAATGAAACCAAAATGTTTCATCTTTAGGAATAGATGAATTTATTTATTTCTTTCCTCTTTGTAAATTCAATGTTTTCAAAATGGAGGATTGCAGTAATAACTCTAAATATTGCATTCTGATAGGCAACAAATGAAATAAAGTTAGCAAGAAAACACTTTTGCATGTAAAACAACCGTCCTTTATACTTGTTCCTTTGAATTTATTCTCATAGTATCCATTGCCTTTTTTATCTTTATATATTATTAAGATTTATCAAGTCAATCTAACTCGTACCAATTTGATTGACTTAAATAATGGAACGTTTTTGGATTACCCAATTTAAATTTTTTAATATCTTGAAAGTAAAAAACAACATAAAATGAGATTAATCTGGATTAAGTCGGAAACTTAAGAAAGTGCATAAATAAAGATTTTTTAAAATAAATTGACATAAAGTTAAGAAAATGTGATGACTTATGCGAAAGACGTCGTGAACTAACATTTGGAGACATGATACCATGTAGACATCAACAGATGAACTCCATTCAATCCCTTGGAACAATACAAAAAAGAGATACAATATATGTTTAAGACTAAAAAATGAGAACAACGTGAACATATTTAAAATTTCAATGCCAGTTAATTAACTATATAGAGTAATAGCAACAGAGAGAATTCAGAAAGAATCTTGGGGTCACTGTAGGAATGCTTCATTTGAGTAAGTAAAAAGAAAAAAAAAAGATATCTTCATCAACAAGTTTTGCAACTAAGCAATAAAGAGGCTTTGATGTTGGAAATTGCCTTGAGATATATAATTGGCATGTCAATGTATTGCATAATTTCAATCACCAAGGAGATAGAACAAAAAATTAATGGAAATTTAATGCGTATAGAATGTAATAGAAAACCAATTTCTCATTTCCTTTCACGACAAATCAATTAACAAATTCATCATATCAAGGAAGCTCCAAGTTCTTGAGATGAGATTATCAACAAGAACAAATGAAGAACATGTTTGAGCCTCATTTTATTGTAAAAATATATTTTGGAATAGTAGATTGATAGAAAATGTGTGTTAAAAAGTAAGGAAAAATTTTGGGTTTGAGTGTAATATTATTTTATTAAAGAATGCGTGGTTAAAAAAAGAGAAAAAACTATATTTAGAAAATAATGAGAATTAAGTCTCATTTCCAATGAATTCAGTGGTAACAAATATTTGAATACGCAACTACAAGCAATGGGGTCTAGTAAGAGTTTTGAAGCATATATTTCTTCTTCCCAAAATGAAACATATATGCAAAAATATTTCAACCATCATACAGAAGAGAACGGTATAATTCCGATTTCCCTTTTCATCAATAACAAGATATTCCTCGAATGATGGTTCACATTTCTAGGAAGGGACTACTCCTTTGAATTATGTTTTGTCACTTATATCAAAACTAAATGAGATAACAATCAGCTGATATAGTAAGAAATGAAGAATAAGTTCAGTGCCAATAATCATTTCATCAGCCAATCCAAAATACTCTATACTGACGAAAAGACTGTTAATGCACATTCATGAGATCCGAAGATTCAACACCTAATCATTTTAGTGATAAATAGTGCCAGAAACCATCCAATTAATTGTTTAGTAATGGTAGAAAAGTAGGATTTACAGAATTCAATTTTATGGACAAGGGATATCTAGAAGAGAGTGGAACAAGAATGGCTCGAACAACATTTGCTAAATATGGACTTCGATTCTAAATTTTTAAAAGCTTGTGACTAATATATAGCTTGCTCCGTTCTTATCACCAATTCACAATAAGCAGAATAATATTGAGGAAACCTCCCAGAATTTTCACCAAGAGATGTCTGAGCTGCATCTAAAAGGAGAAAAAAAATTTCCCCTATACGAAGATCGAACTGTACAAACAGAGATAAAAAATTGCTTTTATTAATTAAATCAATAAACGGTTAAGTATAAGAAATGGAAAAGAGTGTATACCTTTTTCTTAACTATTTTCACAAGTTAGGAAGAACACCCGTGTCTATAACTTGCTGAGAAATATATTCTCCAATATTATTTATCAACATCTCAAAAAGCTATGAATCCAACCAAAAACAAATAGTCCTATCAATGCTTCAAAGCAAGTGATCAGGGAGACATATATAATCCGCTGCAAGTAAAAGGGATCCATCAAACTAAGCAGAAAAATTATATACCCTATAAGCACTTACCCTGTAAATTATTTGAGTGTTCATTTTTGCATCCTATACATTTTTTTATAGCTTTTACAACATCTTTAGCTTGTCTGTATTACCAAAAGACATAAAATAGTGGTCAATTGGATAGTGTCATTCAGACACACAATGTTAAATTAAACAAAAGCAACACTATCTTAAGAATTAAACTTGATTCAGCAATGTAAAATTAACTTCAACACTATTGTCCAGATTTACTTGTATTAAATTACTCAAAATGAAAGGAAAAAAGTCCAAGTTAAATGCGACCTTCTACATCTAGAATGTATAATAATCATTGATTATATTTTAGGAAAAAGGAAAAAGAAAATTTTTTACAAGATGAAAAGCAAAGAAACATCCAACGAACCTTCTGTCAAATTATTGACCAACAGAATTGAGGCCCCATTGAGTGAGCAACGTTCATCAATAATAACAACATTACAATGTAGTAAAAAAGTATTGAAGCTATACCCTTGATCACATGCAACTAACTCACAAATCTCTGTGTTTTTTACCCAACCCACCTCAGCAAGCTTGTCACTTGTTGCAGAATTCACAAGTTCAGATGCCATATTTATGATCCCCACTGTAAGCAATCACAAAAAGTTAACAATATTAGAACCATCATTGAGATATAACGCAAAGTATAAAAATTTATCATTCTAAGACATTAATACGAATTAGAACATCTGTAGCTGATATATATATATAAGATTTTATAAATCTCTAATAAGTCAGTAAGTGCATCTTGCAATTGAGTTATCTTTTCAGATTGTCAAGTGAATGCGATGATGTAGATAACACAATATGATGTGTTGTGTATTATTTTTAGCCACTACTCCCACTTAATACTGAGAATACATGTTCAGTTTAAATCCTTAAAAAACATCTCAAAGTTTTAATGAGTAATATTTTATAACGCAATTTGTTAAATGTCATTTGATTAAATAGTTTTCTCAAAATTCTTTAATATCCCTTTTAGCATACTATGGTGGAGCGATTCTTTTATATATTGAACTATAAAAAATATTAGACTTTTGAGCCAGAAGTCAAATATAATGAGAATAATTTAAATGTTGCCATGATGCTACAAGTTTTGCTACATATAAAATAGCAATCCTTATACAATAATGAGAAGCACCTCGCTCTCAATAGTAATTGTTTAGAAATTAATTGAAATCGTTCCCGGGATGCTCAACAACCACATTTGGGGAAGTTATAACTGCGTCCTTTTGTCATGCAAACTACCATGCTCAATTGGTCGTGTTCTCATAGTTGGCTTCAAATATTTTGGAGATGGGGGAAAGTGGAAAAATCTCTTGATCAGGAGATGGTGACAGGTGTCTCATAAGAGTAGCTAATATAAGTAGAAAATAATCCTTTTCAGCCCATGTTTGATGAAATTTATTTCAAAACCTTTTTTTTAACATACTAATTCTCAACTGTACATTAACACAATAAAATGCAAATAAAAAACTTTTTCCTGCTTTCAAGCACACAGTCTCTAAAAATTTATTATTCCAAACTTTGTTTGAACCAAAAAAATGACCATCAAAGAGGGGTCAAGTAAGGAGGCTTTCAGCGTTTCCAGTCATATATAATTGATATCATACTTTATATTCACTATTCTTCTCCTTCTAATTCTCACGTTGAAGTTGCCAAATGGAGAAAAATCCTATAATTTCTTAGCAAGTTTTTGTCATGAGAATCACAATCAGCCGAGAAGGAGAGGGAGAGCAAATATCACTTCGAAAAAGATTTTTTCACAAAATATTTAGATTTTAACTTGTTCGACAAATGTTACTTTTGTTTCAATTAGTAAACCATGGGGTGGAATGAAATCAAATCGAAACCTGAAAAATCGTTTTGTTTAATTTAGAAAAGTTCAAAATGTTTTCAACAATTTAGTTTGAAAATAGGCAAACCAGTATCTGAACTCAATCAAGTTCACCCTTAATAGATAGTAATGAAAGGAAAAAGAAAGCAAAAGTGATTCATGTAATAGCATTGAATGATATGATATGAGAGCTAATGAAAATGATGTTGTGGGAAAACAATAAAAGCATCGTTCTATTAGGCAAAATAGGGCTGCCGTTGCAAAAGAATTTGTATTTGAAGATAGAAATGATTTTGTTTTGCTATGAATTTATCGTAAATTATTGCCAGTACTGTATTAAAAAAAAAAATTTGCGATGCACGGACACTAGGGGCAGATGCCTGGAGTCCGCATTGTGCGGAGAATTTTTTTTTCCCACACTCTGCACAATGCGGAATGTGACTTCGCGTTGTGCGAAGTGTTTTTTTTTAATTATTTTATACAGTCGTAACAATAATCTATGATAAACCTATAGCAAAACAAATCATTTTTATCTTCTATATTTTAAAAGTGTACAATACATTTAAAAATAACATCAACCAAATTTGTAAACAATTATTTTTAACACTAATAAAGTAAACGGTGGATTGCCTTTGGAAAAAAAGATTCACAGATGAACAGTAAATGGTGGATTTTCCAAGAAGCAATAAGAGATTCAAAGTCAACAATTGTGGGTATGGATAGAAGGAAGTTCATATTACCCTTAAAGTTTGGATGAATAGTAGAGAATTGATATGGATAAAATGAGATAAAAAAAATTTCACAAATGAAAAGTAAACGATGGATTGCCTCTTTTAAAATAGCAGAGATTTTGATAAAATTTGACTAAATGTGTGTTGAAAAGTTGTGAATTCAATAAATATACGGTTAAAATGAATTATTGATTTTGACTTATATTTTAATTCATATTTTTAGCAGAATGGGGCTTAATTTTTTTTATTTCTACGTTATTTCAAAGGATATTTAGGTCTTGTTATAGCTTTCGCTTAATTGTATCTCGATTGCATATGATTCTATTGTTTAATAATTATTAACAAAATGTTGGTGGGATAGCTAATGCATTCTCTTTAAGATAATTATGTTCCGAACTTTTACAATTTGAGCAGTTATATATGATACAAATAAATAAAGATTAGTGTTATACACAGTGTTCTAAAAGGCTCCAAAACACGCCGTTTAGGCACGCCTAGGCGCGGAGCGCGTTAAAAACGCGTCGAATATGTGATATGCACATAAAAATGCTGTCAAACTTTTTTGTTGACCGCCTAGCGTTACAATGCGCGATTAAACGCGATTATGCGCGATTAAACCCGAATTGGCAAACCCATTTGGGCCTCTTTTTTTTTTTTTTCCCTCCCTGTGCTGGCCCGTTTAATTTAGCATTTGTCTGGCCCAGTTCCATTTGGTTTAATGGTTAATAGAAATCCAATTGAAATCAATACTCTTCTCTTCCCGTCTTCCGTCTCTCAATTCCCAAATTGAAATCAAATCAATCCCTAATTTCCCATTCCCACCTTCTCCAATCTCTCCCTTCTCCGGAGCCAACGGACCGGCGTAGCAGACTTTGGCGGACCGGCGCAGCAAGCTCTGGTGAGTTCTCACTTCTCAAGTGGTTTTGACTTACAAGACCTGGTTGTGGTAGAAGTAGAACCGTAGAACTGTAGAAGAGAAAAGAGAGAAAACAATGACATAGATGAACTGACTAGATTGAACTTTCGATTCTGACCTGGTTCCGGGAGAGAAGGGAGAAAACATAGACCTGGTTGTGGTTTTGACTCCCAGGTTTTGGCTTTTTGATAGATTTCTGTTGGTTGGATTTTAATTGGTGTATCGAATTGACTACAATGTGGCCTTGTGTGCCGAGTCTGCCGACTGAACTTTCACAGTTTTTCTAAGTTTTAATTTTGTGGTGGAAAGTAGGAAGTAATGGAGCAAAATGATTCTTCAATGGCCTCCAATTCTAGTTTTGAAGATAGTGATTTGAAAAAAGGTTCTGGGGACATTGGATGGGAAACTGGAATTCTTGAAGATCCTGCTAAACCTAATAATGTGAAATGCACATTGTGTGGTAAAGTTACAACGGCGGGAATTAATAGGCATAAAATAGAAGGAATTAAAGGAAAGGGTGTGAGACCATGTCCTGAAGCTAGCAAAGAGCAAAAGACCAAGTGCCTTGAAGCAATTGAAAAGAATAAGTCTAAAAGGTTAGAGAAGCCATTGAATGAGGCTAAATTGAGGGATGATGTAGTTATGTCTTGTTCTACACGTGAGGAAGAAGATGATGAAATTTCTATCATTGAAGGAGGGTCTAGGAAGAGGCATGTTCGTGTTGGTCCCATGGATAATTTCTCAAGGCCAATCAAGGTAGATGGTGTTAGTGCAAGTAAGATAACGAAACAACAAAATATCTATGATGAAATTGCTAAGAAAAGGACATTAGAAGTTCATCAATATTTGGCAAGATGGGTATATGAAGTTGGAATTCCTTTTAATTCCATTGATAATGATAGCTTTAAATGCTTTGTTGAAGCTCTTGGTCAATATGGCCCAGGTTACACCCCTCCTTTCCAATACCAACTAAGAGAGCCACTTTTGAAGGGAGAGGTGGAGAGAACAAAGGAAACTCTTAAGAAGCAAGAAGAAGAGTGGAAAAGTAATGGGTGTTCTATAATGACCGATGCTTGGAGTGATAGAAAAAGAAGAAGCATTATGAATTTGTGCGTGAATTGTAAATTGGGAACCACATTTCTTTCTTCAAAGGAAACTAATGATAATGCTCACACTGCTCAATACATATTTGACTATGTCAATGAATGTATTAAAGAGGTTGGAGAGGAAAACGTGGTTCAAATTGTAACCGACAATGCTTCCAATAGCATGGCCGCTGCAAATTTGCTAAAATTACATCGTCCTACCATCTTTTGGACATCTTGTGCAACTCACACATTGAACCTTATGCTTGAAGGAATCTCTAAACTTCATAGCTTCAAGGAAGTGATTAAGAAGGCAAAATCATTTACTATTTTCATCTATACACATTACAGAACTTTGGCATTGATGAGGAAGTTTACAAAAAGGGAGATAGTTCGGCCGGGAGTTACTAGATTTGCATCCTCTTTCTTGACATTACAAAGTTTGCTCGATAAAAAACAAGAGTTGAGAAATATGATGACTAGCAATGAATGGGATGATACTAAATGGTCTAAGAGCAAAACGGGAAAAGAGGCATTTGATGTTGTTGTTCCCAACCATTTTTGGAACTTGATAGAGTTGTGTTTGAGAGTGTTCACTCCATTAGTGAAAGTGCTTAGACTAGTTGATGGGGAGGAGAAGCCTTCAATGGGCTTTGTTTATGGAGAGTTACAAAAGGCAAAAGATGACATTAGAAAGACATTGAAGAAGGAAAGTGATTATATGTCTTGAACATTATTGATGCAAAATCCAAGGATCGACTTGATAGTCCACTTCATACAACGGCTTATCTTTTGAATCCATTTTATTACTTCAAGAATCCAAGTATCAAAGATGATGAATTGATAACAAATAATGTGATTATTTGTGTTGAGAAGTTCTTTCTCGATGTTCAAATGCAACATCATGTGATAAATGTCGAGTTGCAAAGATACACTCAAAAAGAAGGTGCATTTTGAAAAACTTTAGCTATAAGTGGATGTGAGAACAATACTTCAAATTACAATCCAGGTATGTTTAAACTTTAAATTAGTTTCTTTTCATTTTTTGTTAATAGTAAAATTAGTATACCACATGGATATATAATATATTATATTTATCTCTTTTTTGTATATACTAGTAAGTTGGTGGGACTTTTATGGCAATCAAACACCAAATTTGAAATTCATGGCAAAGAGGATCCTTGGTTTGACTACGAGTTCATCGGGTTGTGAGACAAATTGGAGTGTCTTTGAAAGTGTAAGTACTAAATACTTAATTATGTTGCTATATTTTAGTTATTACTTTGGTAGTGGTTTGATGATTTAAAGTTTACTAAAAATTTCAACTTCTTTCATGTAGGTGCACACTAAGAAGAGGAACTGCCTAGATACTACAAGGATCAACAATTTAGTTTATGTCCAATTCAATGCAAGATTGATGAACAAAAAGAAGAGGAGGAAAGATAAATTAGAAACTCTACTAGCAAGTGATGCTAGTAATGCACAATCTTGGATTGTTGAGGGTTGTGATGATGATGATGATGAGGAGGAGGAGGTGGTGGAGGTAGAGAATGATATCTTACAACTTATAAGAGGTTTTCGAAATGATGAAGATGAAATAAGGGAGCCCGACAAAAATGATTTTGTATCGGATGGCACGGAAGATGAGTTAGATGAAGAAGAAGAGATCGAGTTAGAATCCGATAAAGAGTTAGACAAAAGTTAGGCTATGTGACTTAATGTAGAAGTGTTCTAACTTTTATTATATTTTGTTAGTTATCATATTTTATGTTGATAATTTGATAACTTTTATCCTATTTTGTTAGTTATCAACTTATCAATATCATGAAGGCATTTTACTATTATGATATGCTATTGCCTATTATCAAAGTTTAGAATTGGTTCCTCAATGAATTTAGTTGTGCAAGAGCAAGACCTTAAGAAAATCCTCCACTTACTACTTAGTGTCCAATCATGTGTATGTTTATTTTTATATAAAAAAATTATTTTTTTAATATAAAAATCTATTTATTATACTTAAAATTACATTAAAAGTACGAAACGCATTATGACGCATATTCTCCGCATTGACACGCTTAATCTGTGATTCTTGATTCTTGACCTCGACGCTTCGCAACGCATTACGCATTTTAGAACACTGGTTATACATCTTCATTCTATGTGATTATGTGTTGCTGTCACGTTATCTAATAAATTAAAATGCATTTCAATTTTATTGAAAATATGACACTGATCTTATCACACATAAACAAGAGATAATATATGTAACCTCTGTGAGGGTCCCATCGCACATTGTAAAAGAGGGTTCACAGGGAGGAGAATCGTTTCCCAAAGCTTGGACACCTGAATCATCAAAAAAATAGCAGTACTCTGGATAAACACTTCCATACGTGTTTTCTTGTATTCATTCTAGTTGGAGCTCAAACCAAGATTTATTTGTTTCTCTAGGATTTGTTTATATATATGATTCTTCGATATTCGAATCCATAGTAATCTATAATATATTAAATATCACATCAAGTGAGAATCATTTTCTGGACGATTTTAGCCATACTACTATTTTATTATTTCAATAGTACTTTACTTTTCGTTTTTCAAAATACATTTAATTGAATATTAATTATTAAATATGCAGGCAAATAAATAATTGAATTATACGAGAACAATCAAATTGATTCATGAGCATGTAATTCAATTAATTTGAATAAATGAATATAGAAAAATAATAATTTATATACATTTAAATAAAGGGGGTGTAAGTGAACTAACATGAAATTTAATTAATTTGAATTAATAGATATAGAAAAATAATAATTTATATATTTAAACAAAAAGAGTGTACATGAACCAACATAGAATTTAATTAATTTGAATCGATGAATATGGAAAAAGAATAATTTATATACATTTAGATATTGAGAAATTAAAAGGTAGATTCAATATGAAAACATATTGAAGGAATTTGAGAAGAAGAATACATTATTAATCATCAAACTCAAGTAATATTGTGAATATATTGCTCTATCTATAGAGTAAATTTCTAACAAACTAACTACATAACAAACAAGAGAAGAATCTAGAAGAAGTATGTGTTAGTGATGGAAGAAGGATCTCAAATTGGAATATTCTGACACTCCTCCCTCAAGATGGACATCTTGAATTGTAGAGAAAAGAGCAGAGATGCAAGAGAAGCTGTTGTCGACAATATCGTCTAGTGGATAAGCAATTCAGAAAAAAATAGCAACATAATTCAACCAGAATAAATGAGGATCCATGGCTCTAAAAGCAGGCATTTGCTGAAGACAAACATAGTGAACATTGATGAGTAAAAGGAAAACTGGAAATACTAAACAAACTCCAGCAAGGAAATGTATCCATCTATGCTCTCTGATTTTTGTTTTTTTCTGTTTCATTCTAGAGTTGATATTTTTTCAAGCAACATTACAATACAGATGACCAAAATTTAATTCCACTCTCCAATTTCTTTCCTCTTTAAATAGTATAAAGCATTCCTATGCAATCTCTCCTTCTTCTAGCTCTTCCTCCATGAGGAAGTCATCTAGATTAGTTCCCCCAATAAGATCTGAATATATGTCGACCAAACCTTGCTTGAAATCAAAGTTCATATCCTCCTCAGGAATACCCAACTCCTTGCCTATATAGTATACTTCTTCTTTCCACACACTTTCACCACTGCTTAATACTGATTCGTCTTGCTCAACACCTCTTACCACCAATGGGCTATATACAATCTCTTTGTATGCAGTCTCAGATACCATATTTTGATATGAATGGTTCATAAGATCTAAAATAAGAGGATTTGTGGGCCACAGTCTATGATTTCTTCTTCTCTGAAAGCCACACCTTCATCACTTAGATAATCATTGTCAACAGGCTTGTTAAGCTCAACTTTATTAGGAATCATGTCGTTGATGACTTCAAAATCACATGTGTGTGATGGTAAAAAAACATGTATAACAGGGTACTCCAAGAACACTAAATTTTCTAATTGCTCGCGTATTGATGCCTCAATGTTTAACTTGCGATAAGGTGATCTGGGCCCCTTTGGATATTTGTGGATGAAAAATTTAAGAGAATCAATAGGCTCATCACAAAATTGCCTCAACCGGTGATTCCACGGACCATCTTCTAGATGTTTTCCAATCAGAGAGCACTGATTTGTATTTTCATGTATTCCGTGGTCAATTAACACAACATCAGTTGAACGAAACCGCCACTCAATGGTCTAAGATATGAATTTCTTCATATTGTTGTAATAAGTTCGATTCATTAATCTCTTTGACATCCCATTTGAAAGAAAGAGGAGTTTCGTCCTACGGCTTGCAGCAACATTCCGAAGACTTTCAAGAGGAAACGGAAGCCTAAAATGATATTCGCCACATAACTTAAGTCTCGTCATGTGGGCAAATTCAGCAACTCTCTTCACATCCTCAAGCATATTATAATCTAATAGAAGAACATTATCTGCGAATTGAGAGAGGGGTACAAAATTCGTGAGCAGCCTTTTACCAGTACAGCCAGTGTGTTGCTTGTGTGCTTTGACACAATGGAGACTGCAAGAGCGGAGAGAGCATCCTGGGCACTTGTACTTTGAGGGGTTCGTTTTACACTATTCACATGTGACTTTCTCTTTCTAATTTTTTGAATTAGGGTTTGCAGTTCTGCACCGAGAGAGAGAGAGAGAGAAGGAGGAAGAAAGTGACAGAGTTGCAGACGGAAGGATCATTTTTGCTCTGATATCATATTGAGAAATTAAAAGGTAGATTCAATATGAAAACATATTGAAGAAACTTGGGAAGAAGAACACTTTATTAATCATCAAACTCAAGTAATATTGTGAAAATATTGCTCTATTTATAGAGTAAATTACTAACAAACTAACTATATAACAAATAAGAGAATAATCTAGAAGAAGCACGTGCTGGTGATGGAAGAAGGATCTGAAATTGGAATATTCCAACACAAATGGCATTATATCATGGATTAAATAAATAATATTGAAATTAAATAAGTGTACATGAACATGAATAAATTATCTACTCCTATAATAATTAAATAGCTCCCAAATTACATGATCTTTAATGATTTATATACTCCTAGAATTATTTATGATAAAATAAATAATCTTGAAAGTAAATACGTGTTCATGAACTTGAATAATTTATTTACTCATAAAATAATTGAATAGCTCACAAAACATGTGCACTTGAACTTGATGACTTAATGTTATATTTAATAATTCATAAATAAATGTTAATTAGTATACATGCACATATATAAATAATTGAATTGTAATATTTCTAGAGTAATTGAACAGCCCCCAAAATATATAAAGTGTACATGCATGAACTTGAAGAATTAATTGATTGAACTGTAGTATGATATATATAAATTAATATTAATTATTATCATGCACGTAAATAAATAATTCACTTGTATAAAAATTCATTTCACATAAACAGTTTAACTATTTATTAAATTAATTGATTTTCAAATATTATTTTTACAACATTTATAAAGCATTCAAAATAACGTGCAATGCACGTTTCGCTGTGACTAGTTCTCTTAAAAAATCTCAAAGATGTAACTTTTTAGCCTATGCACGAGGAAAAAAATAAAGAAATGTATATATTAGTGTGCTGCAATAAAGTAGACTTTTATTAGAGAACTAATGAAGTAGACTTCGTAGTTGATGTGGCACCATTTCTTATCAATGTCACGATTCACAAAGAGTTACGGTTGCTTAAAGAAATACATACATACATACATACATACATTAACTGCTTAAAGAAATCTATATATATAAAATATATACAAATAAATCAAATGGACATGTAAATGTTCGGGAAAAATTCAATCGGTGTAATAACAAGATAATATTATTATTCAAAGCGTTCAAACGATAATGTATTTGTCAAGAAAGAAAATGTAATAACTCAATTTGTGAATCTTCTAGTGACTAAAATTCATGCTTCTTCTCTAACAATATAAATGTTTAATAAATATTTTAACAAAACATTTGTGAGTTATGACGCATCTATAAAAATTGAGCACATTTAAGGCATTTAGCGAAAAAAAAAAAAGTTCATTTAGTCTAAGTATAAATGAGCTTATTGAATTATGTCATTTTTTATTTAATTATTTAACTTTTAATATTAAATAATTAAAACTTTTTGGACGTATATGTATAATTTTTTGGGAGTAATATACGCTGAACTGCCTTGAATATCACAAACAACTTAATTACTGTATTTATTATTTTTCACATTAAAATATTAGATTCCATTTCACGAAGTCTATTATGGGATTGCCACCAGTAAATTAAGGTGTGTCTAATTATTATTTTTGATTCATAGAGATTTTTTTTTTTTAAGTCTATTATCTATATCACTAATCTTTCCTCTCAAGGGCTCCGCTAGGGTTTCCAAGTAGAGGCAAAATTTCCTGTTGACGTATAGGTTTGTTCTACCAGTCAGTGATGGCAGAGGATCTGGAAAATCTCTATCAATGATTAATGTTGAAGGAAGGAGAAGATACATACGTTTTCGTGGAAGAAGATACGTTGGAAGAAGCTTCGTTAAGGGGGGAGCGCTGCTTGTGTTCGCAACTTCTGACCTCAAAACACTACAACAAAGAAGCTTTATTCATTATTATGAGGAAGATATGGTGGTTGGGTTGGCGAGTCTGGTTTCGGGAGTTAAATTCGACTATCTTATTGATCGAATTCGAAGATGCTAACGATAAGCGGAAAGTCCTGCGTGAGGGTTCTTGGGCTTTTGATAATTCTCTCTTACTGATAGGTGAAATTGATGGAAAGTAGCCAACTAATCAGATTCAACTCAAGCATAGCTCTTTCCAGGTGAGAGCACATAATCTGCCTTTCTCTGCTCGGGCGGAAAAACTTGAGGTCCAGATTGACAGTTCTTTTGTTTGTGTTGAAGACGTGGATATGGATGAATGCGGCTTCGCGTGGGGGAGTATATGCGGCTTAGAATAGTAGTAGATGTTACAAAGCCACTGCTCAGAGGAAAGAAAATCTGTATAGGGGTGAAGGCCCTGTTTGGATACGTTTCTCCTATGAGAGATTGCCCGATTATTGCTACCACTGTGGCAAGATCGGACACACTTTCAAGGATTACATCCATAAGGTTTCAAATTTGGTAGAAGAAGATATATCAAAATTCCCCTATGGTCTCTAGCTGAGAGTGAATAGTTTGGGAGGAAGGAGTCGAACATGAATGAATTTGGGCAACCGAAGTACAGCTGGCTCATTTTCGGTGTCGGCATCAGCTCGGCCAACGGGTGCTATGGCACAGCATACAGTCAGGAACATCCGTAGCGAGAATCACAGAATTAAGTTGTTGAAACAGGCGGAGGTTACGGAAGTGCAAAGAGAAAATATGGAATGATTACAGAACTGAATTATGGGAAGCAGATATTTGAGAAAATGATTGAGGAAAATTCTATGACATCGCATAAAAAGGGGAAAGCTGTTACAGGGGATTCTCTAGATCTAGGGATGATGCATCACGTGGAGATCCAAGGTGAGTAGGAGGCCCAAGTTGTTTTGGGCCATTTTGATAGAAATGGGCTGGGTCTGGGTAAGATTGTTAGGTCTCCTCAGAGTGAAATAGAGGCCCAAGGTGTTATGGGTTCAAATGATATGCAAGGGCCATGTTTAATCTAAAAGACTAGTTCAACCCAAGCCCTTAAGAAACCAGATGGGGAGGTGGCCCGAAAATGGAAACGCATTCGAATTGTGAGAGCCCAATCCATGAAAGAAGCTTCATCAGAGGGCTCTTGGAAAACACCTATGGCTCATAAACGCAAAGCATCCCTAGAATCCAGTGCAAAATGAGGAATTGGGAATGAGGTTGATGCTATTCAGCATGACAGATCTACAAGGAAAATCCAAAGAAAATCGACAGAGGCTGGAGTCCAGCCTTGCCGAAGTCAATGAAGCTGCTTTCCTGGAATCCCCATAGGCTTGGGAACCCACATGGCATTCATGCTCTTCGCGACTTGGTGGTGAAGCATGGTCACGAAGTCATTTTCCTTCAAGAAACGAGATTAACCGCGAAGGAAATGGAAAGGTGTAAGTATTCCCTTGGATTTTCGAATTGTTTTACAGTAAATTGTGTGGGTAGAGGTGGGGGCTTAGCTCTGTTATGGTTAACTTATGTCGATCTAACCATTTAGAGCTATTCGTCTAGCCATATAGATACTTTGTTGAGGATGTTGGTAGGAATAAAGTTTGTTTCTTTATGATGGGTGTTTATGGTCCTCCAGATGCCACTCAAAGGTCCTGTTGCTGGAATCTTATTCGTAGTCTACACCACTCTCGTTTAGGTCCTTCGGTTCTATTAGGGGATTTTAACGAGATTTTGTGTAACGAAGAGAAAAAAGGGGGTCGACGTAGACATGAAAGGCAGATGGATGATTTTAGGAGGATGATGGATGATTGTATGCTAAGGGACTTATGGTATAATGGGGAGAAATTTACCTGGTTTAACTGGAGGGATGGGATTGGTCGTTTACTGGAAAGGTTGATTGAGCTATTGCTAACCCTCAATGGTGTGCCTCTTTCCCACAAGCTGTTGTTATACATGGGTGTTCCCCGTACTCTGATCATATCCCATTGTGGTCAGATGTAGAGGGTATAGACGAGAAAAAGAAACCGGGCAAAAAATGTTCCAATTTGAGGCTATGTGGGTGGGAGAGGAAGAATGTAAAAATATTGTTGATCGAGTGTGGAACATAGGGGAGACAGGACCTACTGTCGAAGAAGTGATGAAACCGATTTCTAATTGTGGAGCAGAGTTGCAATGTTGGAAGCTTTGGAAATGTTCAATCTAAGCTTAATAAAGCACAACAAAATCTTAAGTATATGCATGATACGAGCCGTATGGGTACAAATTAGATGCAGGAGGCGAGGAAACATGTTTAAACTTAGCTGGAACGTGACGAACTCATGTGGAGA
Organism: Fraxinus americana; assembly: GCA_035079005.1. Taxonomy (NCBI): domain Eukaryota; kingdom Viridiplantae; phylum Streptophyta; class Magnoliopsida; order Lamiales; family Oleaceae; genus Fraxinus; species Fraxinus americana. The sequence continues at coordinate 29,715,585 of CM068712.1, read as the reverse complement.
CAAAGATCTAAGGCAGTTTGGTTGAAGGACGATGACATAAATACTAGTTTTTTTTCACTCAAAGGCTTCACAGAGACGAACAAGAAACTGTATTCAAGACGGCAAGAATTAATGGAAATTGGCTAGTATGGGAGGAAAGAAATAACCTGATCAAGCAGTACTTCACAGCTTTGTTCTCAACAAATACACAGAGGGGTTCTATATCATTTTTGGAAACTTTAAGAGGTAGGGTGACTGCAGATATGAATGAACTGTTAACTAGAAGGTTTACAGTTGAGGAGGTTGAGCTAGCACTAAGGAAAATGGATCCGTTAAAGGCACTGGCCCGGATGGGATGAGTCCAATATTTTTTCAGAAACATTGGGTAACAGTTGGCAGCAAGGTGACGGTAACAATGTTTCAATCCCTTAATGCAGGTTATTTCCCCCAACATTTAAACCTCACATTCATTGCCTTGGTCCCAAAGAAACCCTATCCTGCTCTGATCACTAAATATCGGCCAATCAGTCTTTGTACTGTGTTATTGAAACTGATCACCAGGACTATTACTAATAGAGTTAAGAGCATTTTGCCTCATGTTATCTCTGAATCTCAATCAGCTTTTATGCCGGGTCTTTGAATTACGGATAATGTCCTAATTGCATACGAATGGATTCATTATTTACGGTATAAGAGAAAGGGAAAAAGGGGGTATACGTCCATTAAGCTTGATATGAGTAAAACTTATGGCAGAATAGAGTAGGCTTTTTTGGAGAAGGTTATGGAAACTATGGGGATTGCTATTTGAGTGATTAATTTGATTATGAGATGTGTGAAGACATTGTCTTATTCTGTTCTGATTAATGGTAACCCCTGAGCTACTTTCTCCTCTAAAAGAGGTTTTAAGGCAGGGAGACCCTTTTTCCTTCTACCTCTTCCTTATTTGTACCGAGGGTTTAATAGCTATGCTACATAAGGCCAAAGATGAGGGTAAAAAAAGTGGCATCAGGTTGTATAGAGGAGCTTCTATGATGAATAAACTCCTCTTTGCAGATGATAGTGTGATTTTCTACCAGGCTAATGTACAGGAAAACCAAAATCTGCAATCACTGTTGAAGATCTATGAGTTGGCCTCTGGTAAGAAGATCAATATCGAGAAGACATCGATGGTTAGCACAACAAAGAAGGCAAATTTTGGAAATGTGGCATCCCCAACACGAGACAAATTATGGAAAATATTTAGGTTTGCCACCGATGGTTGGGAGGGCGAAGGCGAGAGATTTTTCAGATATCAAAAATCGTGTCTGGAAGAAATTACAAAGCTGGAAGGAAAAACTTTTATCTCAAGGTGGCAAGGAGATCTTAATTAAGGCTGTCGCGACAGCAATCCCTATGTACTCTATGTCATGTTTTCTTCTGCCTAATAGCTTGTGCACTGAGCTTGAGTCAGTGATGGCTAGATTTTGTTGGGGCTAAAGAAGAGATGAAAAGAAAATTCATTGGGTCAGTTGGGAGAAAATGTGTAGTTCGAAAGTCAGTGGAGGTTTGGGCTTTAAAAGGTTGAGGGACTTTAACTTAGCAATGTTAGCTAAGCAAGGATGGCGGTTATTAAATGGGGAGGGTACTTTACTGTATAAACTATTTAAGGCAAAGTATTTTGCAAACTCTGATTTTTTTAGCTCAAAACTCCGAAGCAACCCCTCCTATACATGGCGTGGGATATTGGAAGCTAGATCCATTCTTCTGAAGGGCTTCAGATGGAGATTGGGAGATGGAAAAAGTGTGAGAATATGGTTTGGTTATTGGATTCCTCGGGTGGAGCCAAAAACATGCCAAGACGCAACAAATATGGCTATTTTAGAAATGAACCACATGATAGTTGATCAGTTAATTGACAGGCATAAGAGATGGTGGGATTTGGGAAAGGTTAGAACTCTCTTCAATCCAAATGTGGCTGATAAAATCCTATAGATCCCCCTTAGTCCAGACTTGCAACCCGACAGACTGATTTGGGGAGAAGAAAAGAGTGGCAAGTTCTCTGTGAAGTCTGCATATAAATGGCTACAGATTAATAATTCTACTAGTATAGGTGAGCCATCTCATTCTCAAGCACACAAGGATTTATGGAAGACTATATTGGGTTTATACATTCCTCACAGGGTTTGAATTTTTGCCTGGACAGTGTGCTTGAACATCTTACCGACCACCACTAATCTTATCAGAAAGCAAATAAATGTTACACCTGAATGTAGATTATGTGATGCGGGGGTAGAGGATTTGAATCATATTTTCTTGAGTTGTCCCTCTTTGGTTGATTATTGGATAAGGTTTCTCCCTCTTATGTCCCAGGTAGGCTAAAGCCAAGATTTATTTGAGGTGGTTATGCATATTAAAAGGGTAGGCAGCAAAAAGGCATTAGGCTTGTTTTTTACTGTTGCTTCTAATATATGGCTGAGCACAAATAAAAAACTTTATGAAGGCGAGAGTTTAAACGTGAGCTCTACCAAGAACATGCTATTTCGATGCTACATCTGTTTAAAGGTGTTAAAACTAGGGCTGGGCAAAATGTCCGAACCGAACCGAACCGAACCGGAACCGAACCGAACCGAACCGAGCGGGTTTTTTAAAATGAAATACCCGAACGGGTATCCGAATCGAGAACCGAATGGTTTGGTTCGGTTCTCGGTTCTAGGCTCAGAACCGAAGAACCGAATAAGAACCGAAATTTTTTTTTTTATATTGGATAAATCAATTTCTTTTATTTTTTCTAAATAAATTAATAATTTTTTCTTATTAAATCTTATTAGTTGAACAATTTAGAGTTTATTTATGTTTGTTAGTTGTGTTTTTTTCAATTTTTTCTTGTATAGTCTCTTAATAGTTAGTATGGAAAGTCAAGCAACTGATTATTATATTAAATAGTTGGTAAGTATTATCAATACTTTAAAATATTTTATCTTTATTACTTCTAATTTATATTTCATTTTTATGTAGACTTGAATGTTTGAAACAAATGAATTATTGATATGAATTATCGAAGTTTTATTAGTAATATTTACTTTTTCGTATTTGTATTTGACAACTTATTATTTATACGTTATTAAATTAGATTACGTTAATTTATAAAAGTTAAGATTGAACTTGGTATTTATATCTAATTTTTGTTATTAATATTAGTATCTACTTTCAGGTGTATTTATGTAATATTATTTTAAATGTTAAAAATTTTAATTATAGTACGGAACCGAACGGAACCGAACAGAACCGAACCGAACCGAACCGAACCCGAACGGTTCCAAAATTATATTTGGAACCGACGGTTCCATTTACTAAATACCCGAAAATTTCTGGAACCGAAAAAAACCGAACCGAACCGAACCGACCCGCGCCCACCCCTAGTTAAAACTCAATCGGGCTCTGCTTTGAATAGCTTTTGTGCTTGGAAAGCTCCTCCGGCAAATTTTTTGAAACTGAATGTAGATGTTGCGACTTTTGATCAACTTCACAAAGCGGGGATTGGTGTTGATTTAAGGGACCAAGCAGGAAAGGTGTTAATGGCTGCCTCAAAAGGAGAATAGAAGTGGCTGTTCCAGAAATGATAGAGTTTCTTGTAGTACTTCGAGGGCTTCAGCTTGTTATGCTGATGGGAATCTCTCATTTAGTCAATGAATCAGATTGCTTCTTAGTTGTTTCACAGCTCAATGACGCTGAATCTATTACCCTGTCTCCTTGGGGCTCAATCATTGCTGATATTAGACGCCTTTTGTTTTCCTTTATGGATGTAACAATATGCCATGTAAGAAAACTAGGGAATGGGGTAGCTCATGAATTAGCTAGACATGCGTGGGAAGTGGAGTCCATTCAGATGTGGTGGGAGGGATTTCCAGACTTTATCTCTCAAGCGATTTGGCTTGATGGTCGTCTGTAATCGTTGGTTCTCTCATGAATGCAATTCTTGATTATCAAAAGAAAAGTCTATTATCTATAATATACTAAATATCAGAATCATTTGTTGGATGATTCTATTTTTATTATGATTCAATTATTCCAATAATATATTACTTTCTATTTTTCAATATGTATTAATTTTCCAATTAAAAATCCTCTCACATTCCCTAAATCATTCGTATACCTAATATTTAACAATTAATTTATTTAAAACCCTTCACCCGTCTTCATAGTCTTTGCCTTGCACTAGCAAATATGTACGTGTATAATTTATGGATTTGGTTTCTGAAAAGAGATTAATTCTCCTAAGTTCATGTACACTATATATTTTTGGGACTATTCAATTAATTTAGGACTAAATAAATTATTTAAAGTTCATGTACACTTATTTATTTCAAAATCATTCGTTTAATTTATGATACAAATTATTCTCAAAGCTGGCGTACGCACCTTTTTGTCTAAATCAATTTCAAGATCATGAGTATATAAATTAATATTTTTTCTATGAATAATTCAAATCAATTAAATTCTATATTCATGAATGTATTTGATTGTTCTCGTGAGTATTCAACATAAATGAATTAATCTCTCAACTATTTAACTCATGTTCTGCTTGATAGTATAGACTTGTACGTTGGAAAATTGATAGAGATATTGAACAACTATCATCGTCATTCGTCGGAAGCTTTTATTTTTTTTATATTGTAAAACTAGGTGCAATCTATGAGATTCAAAATTCCATAATAATCACATGATATGCCCGAGTTTTTTCACATTGTGATATTACTTGATGTATTTTAAATGTCTCTTGAACAGTCACTAATATCTACGATAGAAGAAGCTTTTTTCGAATTATGCAGAGGTACTCAATATTTCTTGGGACTAGACTACAACTGCATTGTATTTTTTGACGATTCTATCATTACTATGATTCAATTATTTCAAAAATATTTTACTTTACGTTTCTCAGTATATATTTAATTTATTTAACCATTTAAACAATATCATTATGAATTATTTTGTTAACTATTTAGTTATCATCAATGTACATTTGACGTATTCGTTCTACTTAATTGGACAGTAAATTAAATTCATTAAAAAAAAATTAGATCAAACGATGATCTTTTGAGAGTTTTGTTCTAATTGATTTATTAAATGAATGTTAAGATGCAGAGAATGTGCATTGATTTATCATCGTTGTACATTTGATAGATTCATTCCACGTGTTTGGATAGTAAATTAAATCCATTGAATTTCTTTTGGAATGAAAGATGATCTTTTGAGAGTTATGTTCCAATTGATTTATTCAATAAATGTTAAGATGTCGTGAACATATATAATGCGTACCGATTGATATATTTAATGCATATTGAGGGAAAGATGAAGAAATTAGGGTGCGTTTGATTGTAATGGTAGAAAATGGGTGGAAAGAAAATAAATTTCAGGGAAAATATTTGCCTAGAATTTATTTTTCCGGGAATTGTCAATTAGTTGCGTTTGATCGGTATAATTTTCCAACTAGAAAATGTTGAGATTTTCCATGTTTTGGTGTTTGATCGGCTTTATTTTCCATGGAAAATTATGGTTTTTTCCATCTTTAGCTGTTTGATAGGCTTTGTTTTCCATGGAAATTTTTTTTTTCTTTTTTTTTTTCCAACAATTGGTTTTTGATAGCCATTAATAATGTCCAACAAACCATGAACAAAAGATAATGTGAAAAAATGGTTTAAAATTGAATACTGTAAAGAAAAATAATGTTTCACCCGAGTAAGATTCTTCAGATAAGACACAAATGTGGATGTGCATTTTTTTCAATAGTGGATTTTCTTCAGATAAGAAAAAATATGTTTCACCCTAAACCATCTTTTCCAACTAGGACTTAATGGGTTTTTTTTAATATTCGAACCTTCATGTAGAATACAAAAGAAACGACAACACACATTGTTTCCCAAATTAATACTCATGAGGGAGTAGGCATCCCAAAGTTGCATGATATATTCCCATTACACATAAATCATCTGGGCTACAAAAACCATCAACAAAAATAACCATTTTTCAAAAAATACATTCAGCTCCTGGGAGACTACCAAAAACTATCCATCCAATATGTACAAAACACTGCACCCTAGTTTCTACGTGTGTGCGTTACAAAAGATCCAAAAGACCACGTACGTGGATTATGTTTTACAAATACATACTTCATACACACACTGTAACACGTGCAATCTACGGTAGTGGAGGCGGATCACGACCATCTCATCATATCTTGGACAAAGTTTGGTCCTCCACTTCCCGAATTCTGGCTTTCCCTGCAAAGTTGAGACGAATGATTCAGCCACGTGATGATTGTAACATAAATACCTTCAAAACTGGAATTAGCAAACATTTTGCATTATCAAAACTGACACATGATTTTTCCACAAATTTAAAAAGAACCTGTACAAAACATGGAGCATCATTAATTAACAAATTTGAAAACTGGGAAAAGGACAGACCAATTTTAAAACCTGTACAAAAAAACCTGTAGCATCATTTCCACCATAACTGATGAATACATTTCCACCATAACAGATGAATACAAAATAATTTTGTAACAACTCTAAAATAGCTAGCATTTAATGGATCAATTACACGCTACTAAAATCTGATATAACTCCGGTGTTGGAAATCAATCTGGCAGCACAATCCAAGAACATCAAAAACCTCAAAGCAACATGAAGTTAAACATAAGCATGAACATAAAATATTAGCAGCACAAAACATAAGAGAACCTGTTCAATTACGGACTGAAAAATAACATCTCCAACATAATACCATCAACATATGACTTCGAAAAAGCAATAATGACCCTGCATTTAACAATCTGAAAACACATTTGACTTTAGGCAATGGTTTTATGCATTTGGTATAATTATATGCAATTTCCAGTATGAGTATCTTATGATTTAAACTTTATATCATTGGCCCATTGGACACATGTTGCCTTCATTCATAAAGCTTTTCCACAAACATTCAGACACCAGAAACATCCATTAACTTGTCTAGCTCCATCGTGGACTATTTACAACCCAACAAAGCATTAGACGGCACAACATAGCACACTTGTGCTAAACATTACATCAAAACAAAATTGGGATTGGAGGCTGAAAATAGAAAACTACTTGAAGCTGAGAAATTAAAATTTGAAGAAGAAAACCGGGAAACTTCTAAGACACAGTTCAGACAGTAATTAGAGAACAAAAATAGTTAGAAACATAAGACCATACATTGAGACAAAAAATAAAAAATATGAATCCCGTCAGCACTGACAATGATACCCATAATCAAACCCCAACTATTAAAAAAGGGGGATCTAGAGAAGGTCAAATCCTACAAACTCGACTAATTTAGCTCATGAACACTACAGAAGCTTGAAAAACAAAGCTAGAAGGTGGGGTTTAATTAAAACCAGACTCTGCAAAATGAGCATAATAAGCAATTGGTAAAACAATTTGTAGAACTCACTACTACACACACGAAAGATAAAGAGGGAACTGTTGGAAGGCACAAAAAAGAAAAATAATAATCACTGAAAAAAACAGAGCACAATCAAGAACCGGTATTAAATTACCAAGAAATTAACAACTCACATCACAAACACAACACGAAAAGCAACTAAACCCATTACAAATAGCATATAAAACAAAAAACCCGTAAACGAAATGGTGAGATAGCAAAGTGTATGAAGCAGCCGTGATGAAATTGCTGAACAGAAACCAAATAAAAAACCCGAACAAATTGCAGTATGCTACGATACCTACCCGTTTCTGCGGCGCCGCTGGGTTCAGCGGGAAAACGGCAGCAATCGATGCTGCGTGAGAGGACAAATCGAACGTCGTCCGGTGTCGACAGAAGGTTTGGGGAAAGAAAGGGTTCGATTTTCTGGGGTTGGATTTTCCTGGCTTTGGTGGAAAATATTTTTCCAACTCTGAGACGGGAAATTGATTTCAAGGATTTGAGGGAAAATAGATCACGTGAGGAGAAAGTAGGAATAAATTTTCCAGGTAAAATTTGGCATGTCAAACATGGTAAAATGTGGGAAAATGGAATTTATTTTCCTACTTCCTTGGAAAATATGGCTTATCAAACAGGGCCTTATAGTATTCGTTGGATGTTTAGTTTCGATCAAAATAGTAAATGGATGGATTATTCTAATTGACTTCCTCAACTATTAAATTGAATGCAAATTGATTTGTATTTAATTTGAATCTATCAAATATTTTGTTTTATTTTCTAACACATTGATGGATAGGTTTTTACCAAATCTAGGTTGCTCCCGCATCGTGGAATCAAAGGTTATAAGATATATATCGATGTATGAAAATGAATGGTTCATTAAAGTAACGATAGTTTGAAAGAGTTTGATAGAATCTTATTCCAACAATGCTGAAAATTTTGCTATTTGAGGCTCGTCCTATTTGACAAAGAGGTACTATGTCTATTACGATAACTATGTATTTCATAATTACATTATATATGAGAAGAAACATAGTATTTGACTTCTATACAGAAATATGAAATTCAAGCCATGTTATTCAATGATGCAATTAAAAAAATTTGATGTTGTGATTGAAAAGGAAATATCTTATATATATTATATGAAATGGAAACTCAAGATCTTCAATGGAAAGTATTGAAATGTAAACGGTAAAATCGAATTGTCTTTCACAATTGCAACAGAGGTAGAAGAGAGATCACTGAACGTATATAAGATAAGATATCAAATTCTTTTCTTCAATTTAGAGCATGATTGGCTAAGCTTAAAATCTAATTAAAATTGAAAATATAGCCGTTATTGGATCCCACTCATATATAAAAGTCAATAATAATATCTATTTTTTTAATTTTAATCTGATTTTAATCTCTACCGAACATGCCCTTAATGAAGAAGCAAAATTCGCTAACGGAGATATCGTGATTGGTAATTATACTTTTCAATCAAATGCATAGTTTACAATCATGTGCATAGAGTCTTACTAAGTATTACTTCTAAAATTTCAAAAACAATCATGCTACATTTGCACTTTCCTTTACCTTTCTATTGACATTCTTCCTCATGAATCCATCAAAGCCATTGATTTTGAACCTATCTATCACGTCACAGCACAAATTTATTCCACATTGGAGGAGGTCAACCACAATGCCATGAAGAGTGTATATCTACCATTATTCTTCCAAAAAATCTACCTACATTTTATAATCAGATCTTATTTTATTAATAGCTATTTATTGAAATCTAAAAATCTCTACATCATGTTAGTAAAAGCGGTGGTGTAGAAATTCATGATATCTAAGATTGTTCAAAGGCCAATGAATTATTATTTTGTTCAAAATTTCCTCTTTGTTTTCAAATATTATAGGGTTGGTAATCAAAGTAAAACATGCATTTATCATCAATGTAAAGATGCCAAGTGAAAGAACAACGAAGAAACAATAACTAATCTGTTGGACAATGGGTTAACATCATTCATAAAATCAAAAAAAAAAAAAAAAAAATTTTATCAAGAGACAACAAACTTTATAATATTATTTACTTACAACTTTGTTCTTAATATAGGTGTGATAAAATAAAATTATATGATGAAGCTTCGTGGCAAAGAGAGTGATAGTTGAAGTGCTGACAACTGACATGACATTTTAAGATATTATAAACAATTTTGAGTCATTTTCTCTAGATACTTTCAGTTGTCTAGCAACCAACAAGACAGTCGGCAAATTCAAATGACAAACAATACCTCATATGGAATATATCTTGCACAACATTATTATTGCTAGTGGTGGCAATTGGCCAAGCCAGCATGCCCGTACGAGCCGAGCTTAAGCTCGGCTCGTGCTCGAGCTCGCCCGAAACGAGCTGCATGGCTCGTCGGCTCGATTTTTTTAATTTTTTTTTACTACACTGCTAAACAAAATTTGAAATTCAAAAGATATATTTGAAAGATATATATATATATATATATATATATATATATATATATATATATATATATATATATACACACACACACACACACACATTTTCTAATTTTTTTTGAAAAATACATTTTCCAAAACATTTATAATTTTTAAAATAATAAGAAAAAAAATTATTTGTTAAATTTTGTTTTTTGTTTACCCTTTTATATTATATTAAAAATTTAAACCTAATATATATATATACACATTTTGTAAACAATTTTTTAAATATACATTTTTCAAATCATTTTTATTTAAAAAAAAAAAAAAGATAAACCTCCATTTTTTATCCGGGTTTTTACTTCAATTTCAAATAGGCGGGAGTTAAAAATTATACACGAACAACTTGTTACATAAATAATTTTTTTGAAAATTATAAAGGTATAAAAATAAAATTTTGTGATAAATGTGGTGAAATTAAATATCATTTACTTGATTACATACAATTTGGCATATTTATCTTGAATTTGATAATTAGCGTCTTCTCAATTCTTCACGGACTTTAACGCTTCCAAAATATCTTCTTTTAGTCGACTCCAACCTCAGAGAGAACCTCATTCCCTACACTAAAAGTAGACTCCGAAGTTACAGTGCTAACCGAGAGTGTTAATAGATTTTTTGCAATTACAGAAACTATTGGCTATCGATGTTCGTTATTTCATCAGAATTCAATGACCTCTTTTTAACTTTTCCTAACTGATTTGTTACTAGGCAAAGTATAACTAAAGTAATCAATTAATTCAGATGACAACACATTTGGACCAGCACTCGAAGTTTGAGTACATGCAGTGGAAGACAAACTACTACTACTAGAGGAACCACGTGCATATGCAGTTGAATCATATCTATATAAGTTCATGTTTTCGAATAAATTTAAAACTTCAGCGTCGTCGTCTATTATATTAGTGGGAAGAGCAGTTGTACGTACACGAGCAATATGTGTACCCATTCGTGAAGCATATAATTCATACATCTCACTTAACGTTTGTTCCAAATTCCTATAAGTAATAGGTATACTAAAAGTTAAAACATTTGAAATTTGATCAATTACAAATTTAGTACCTGATAAATTATATCTGGGGTCCATGACGCATGCTAAAGGAAATAACATAGGTAATTCTTCCCAATATTTTCTTAATTTTAATTCTACGGAATATATAACCGCATGAAAATCGGGATCATTTTGAAATCTCTTAAAAGCCCTAACAGTTATATAAAGACGTTCAAAAACCATATAACTAGTGAGATAATAAATATTAGACAATATATTCGTAGACTCATAAAAACTTGCCCAAAAAATTTTAATTTTAAAAACTACATTCCAATCGGATTCATTTAAGATAGTATCGTATTCGTCTCCAACATGCTTATTGTTATAAAATTCAGTAATAAACGTTTCAAAACCAATACATGATTTTAATAATAAGTAAATTGAATTCCATATGTGACCTACATCAGTAATAAAAGTTTTTGTATGCGTCTTCCCACCTTCCTCACAAAATTCCTCAGATTCTTGTTTTCTACTAGGTGTACTCGTGATATACATAAGTGAATTTCTAATCCGATTAATTTCATCCTTAACATGTTTTAAACCGTCTTATACTATTAAATTAAAAATATGGCACACACATAGAATATGAAATAAATAACCACCGAAATCAGGTTGAAGAACTCTATGCAATTTATCGATAACAACCTTATTTACAGTAACTTTGTTGAACGTAAAAGAAAGAATTTTACTCTCGCATTTATATTTTTTAATTATTAATATAATAGCATTAAATATAGTTTGAGCATTGTGTGTGTACTCAACAATTTTAAAAGCAATAATTTTTTTATGCATAACCCAAAGTGAGTCTATATAGTATGCAATTGTAGCTATATAACCTCTCTTATTAATCTATTCTCATATATCAGAAGTTAAAGATATCACACCCTTTTATGCAGTAGAAAATAGAAATGTAGAATTGAGATGTGAATGAAGATTATATAGTAGTGAATAAAATTAATTATAAAAGTAAAATCAAGATAATAATATAAAAAAATGTAGAAGATGAAGATGATAATAGAATGAAATGAATGAATGATATGTTGATTAGGGGGTGTGTATTTATAGAGAAAAAAATAAATAAAAAAATTCAATGACCAAAACGGTCACTGAATTTTAAAGTGACCAGAATGGTCACTGAATTTGTGGCTTTTTGCCAATTTTTTTCAAAATGAGCCCATGAGCTGAGCGGCTTGTGGGCTCGTAGCGAGCCGAGCGGGCTCGATTGCCACCACAAATTATTGTAAATAAAATTTCTATAACAACTACAAACGTTTTAATTAAATCAAATATCCCTAATCACACAAAAATATTGTCTATAGAGAGATTCTCATTGAATAAAAAGTTCATTCCACATAAATAATTTGTATTAATTATTTTTTATATTCACATATTTTAAATATTACTTTTATAACACTGTATTTCATAATAGTGTGCAATGCATGTTCAATTATAACTAGTTGTAGTAAAATAGAATAAGAAAGACGTGTAAATGACTTGACATTTAGATTATATTTCCTCTATAATTTTAGACAAAATTGAATGTTATTGTAAATAAAATTTTAATATTTTTAATAATGACCATTATTTGCCATTTTAATTTTTGGAATAGTATTTTTTAAGAATGTGTTGTTAAAAAAGAAGAAAAAATTCTGAGTTTACGTATAATATTATTTTATTGGAGAATGTGTGGTAGATAAGAAGAGAGAAAAAAATGAATTATAATGTTAATGGGGCAAATAGGGCTCAATATCAGTGTTCGAAAAGGGCGGGACGTAGAAAACGCGTCCAATTGGGCAATGCGCGTAAAAATGCAGTCAACAGTTTTTATTGACTGCCTAGGCGCGCAGGTGTCTCAATGCGGAACAATGCGCGCATATGCGCGCATCAGGAGAGCCTATGCGGCTATGCGTGTTATTATATTAAAATAGTATTAAAAGTACGAAACGCATTATGACGCCTATTCTCCTCATTGACACGCTTAAACTTGTGATTCTTGATTCTCGACTTCGACGCATCGCAACGCATTACGCATTTTAGAACACTGCTCAATATATTATCTTCTGTTGATTAGGCATAAATATGTTAGTTTATTCCAAATATTGTTCTCCTATAATTTCGAAACTGAGTAAATATATTCCTAGTCATACTTGTTTTCTTCTTGCTTCATTTTTAAGGTTAAGTGGATATTGAAATTGTCGCAAATCAACTACAAGAATTTTGCGTATCACCGGTTAGGACATTTAAAAGCAAAGCAACTATCGAATGGGTCCTTAGTAGCTAATACATATGGCTGAGCCAAAAAAAAAAAAAAAAAGTACTAAAGTGATATAGGTAAAGGAAAAGGAAACCATGGGCTGAAATGAAAAGAATATTTAAGAATTTGACCAATGAGCTCAAAAACTTTAATCATTATTTCTTAGTAAATACACTAAAGAGCATTAGTGTAATTTGTTAAAAAGGGGTTATGTGAACAGCACATTCCACCACATTTTTCTATAAACACACTTCATCTTAATTGCAAGACTGATTTATAATCTTTGATTATTATTATACTTATGTCCTTAAATTTTTTTATTGTATTCTTATCTTCACAATTTCATTAATTAGCACATATTGTCCCAAATGACGATTGTCGTTTGCAAATTCTACTAATAGGGAGTAAAAAAGCCTTATTTGCCTATCATACTTTTAAATGAGCGAGTAAACAGAAATACACACAAAGTTACAACTAAGATTTTCTCTCTCATTTTAAAGTACGCTAACAAAATTTTTGTGCGAACATTGTCATTGGGGAGTAGTGCCAATAATGAAATGTTTAGAATAAAAATGTGATTTAAAAAAAAAACTTTGTGTACATAAGGTGTCAATGAGTAAGGGTAAGGGACGTTTAATACGATTAAAGCGTGGTGCATTTATTAAAAAAAAAAAATAGTATGTCAATATAATCACTCTTGTTTATTGCATCATATTCTAATTGTATCGAAGGTTCTCGACATTTGTTCATTGTTGCACTTATGTCCTTCACTTTTTTCGTTCCAATGTTATCTCCAACCTTATATTAATTAGTACATCTTATTTTTGAAAAGACAATTTCGTCCAAAAATTTGTTATGCGGGCTTTGAAAAACTTAAGAGGCGTTTGATTTACCCTTTTCAATTTTACAAAACAGTCAAAACTTGTTTAGTTTGATTTTTATTTTTATTTTTTAAACTAGATTAAACTTATAATATAAAACTTAAAAACATTTTCTACGTTTTAAGTGTTTTCAGTGAAAATGTTGAAAACACTCAAAATATTATTCCAAAAATGTATTTTTATATTAAAAATTCTAAAAGAATTCTAAAAAAATGAAAAACTTTGAAAAATAAATTTATTAAAATTCTCATAAAGTCAAAATTCTATATAAAAAAATGTAAAAATAGTTCAAGCTCTTATTGACTATTTAAATAAAATTCGAAAAAATATATTAAAATAAACACATAAAAATTCATAGTCCACATTAATAATTTTTTATTTTTTGCTAATTTAGCCTTTGTCTGGTACAGATTATTTTTAAAATACATTTTTCTCTCTCTCTTATTTTCAATCATATATTTTTTAATAAAATAATATTACACGTAAATTCAAAAAATTTCTTTATTTTTTTAAACATACATTTTTCATCAAAATATTATTCCAAAAATGCATTTGCATCTAAAAAAATGGGACTCAAAACATATTCTTAATTTATTATTTATTTTTATAACAAAAAAAATATTGTAAGATTCATCAACTTGTATGTGTGTGTGTGTGTGTATATATATATATATATATATATATATATATATATATATATATATATATATATATATATATATATATTACTTTATAATATATTAAAGTAATTTTTTCCATTTTATTAAATAATCAAATTTAACGAAATAAAATGTCAAATAATAATTTCTTAAAATTTCAAATTAAACGTGATTTTTATTTTTTTATTATAATAATATGTTTTTCGCACATATTTTTCAATAAATAAGAAAACAACAAATACACAACTTTGACAAAATATTTGCCATCTCAAATTATGCTAATAGAATATTTAAAATAATATGTCATAAAGTAGAATGAGAGTTCATTAAAAAAAGTTGACAACGAAAATACGAAAAAGTTGAAATTAAAACTATAATAATAAACAAAAATTAATTTTGACCTTTTCAGGCTCCTCACACAGAAATCAGCTAGCGCTAAGCTTCAAAAAGGTGGTGGAAAACCGTGTGAAATAACAGTGGCAATTGTGTATTTAGATGCAACTATAAGCCGTATTTCATAAATATTCATCCAGTTAATACAAATAATACGAGCCATATACTTGTGAGTGCTTCTTCTATATCTGATGAATTAAACTACTTGTACAATAAATTTGTACAATGATTTTGACAATGTGTGATGTGTGTAGATCATTACCATTGAATTCAAAAACAATATTTCAAATCAATGGATATAATGCCTGCCAACTCAGACATTGTCAAACTTATTGTCAAATATATTGTACAAGTAGCATGGTTCATATCTGATTCTCTGTGACGCGTGTAACGTACCCACGGCACGGCACAGCACAGCACGGCACGGCACAGCACAACAGCTATCATTACCTCCTTCAAATTTTCTACTTTACTCACCCAAATTTGCATTTCAAGAAACACCATATATTACAAAACAGTTTTATTTTCAAGAAAGTTGAGGATTTTGTGTCTCAAATGGAAGATCGCAAGGAGGTAAACACCTCTATCTCTCTCATTCAGAATTCCCTC
Source organism: Fraxinus americana (assembly GCA_035079005.1). Classification (NCBI taxonomy): domain Eukaryota; kingdom Viridiplantae; phylum Streptophyta; class Magnoliopsida; order Lamiales; family Oleaceae; genus Fraxinus; species Fraxinus americana. Next base: position 29,699,817 of record CM068712.1, on the reverse strand, counting down.
TTCTGGGCACATTTTCTACTTTGTTTATAAGTTTCCAAGAAATCGAATGGTTTATGAGTATAATTTTCTTGAGTTCTAGTTTGATTTACAATTGCATATTTGTTGCTAATTCTTGGGCTATAGATTTCATATGTGCAATCTAAATTTTCTTGAAGAAATCCGGAAACCGAAAAGTTTATTTGAATCAGTCAAAAATTCTATACTTTTGACTCGATTATCTGAATAAGGGAGCGAAGGTTTGAAGAAGTTATTATCATTTTTTATTTCTCTATGTTGAAAATGCGTAAAAGAGATAGATTTTTCACCATTCTTTCTTTTTGAAGAGGATTGGGTTGGTTTGAAAAATTAAGAAATATAAGCTTTTATTACTTTGCAATTAGAGAAGTCAATCAAACGATAATCACTTTAGATTAATATGAGGATTGAATATTCAACACGACATTGTTTGCTCTATATGTAATAACTAGTTCAAAGATTGAAGCAAATGGCTAATTCTTTCTACCTTTTTCCTTGTCATTTAGAAGACTGCACCATGGCTATCTGTGCCACAATTTGGGGACTGGGACCAGAAGGGAGCAGTGCCTGACTACTCCGTGGACTTCTCAAAAATCAGAGAAATGAGGAAGCAAAACAAGAGGGATCCATCAAGAGCCAGTCTTGGAAATGAAGAGGAGCTCATCTCATCGACTGCTAGAGTTTCAAACACAAACAATAACGGCCATCACCACGACTACCATCAAAATCACTCTCCAACTGTACGCTTGCTCGACCATCTTTAAAATAATTCCTTCTTATAATTCGTGTTAATGTTTATGTTAAGTTCAGATACTAGTAACTGTTAGGCATTAAGGATCTACTGCAGTATTGAAATACGCAACTTTTTGTGTGTAGTTGGTACTTCTTAATTGGTACACCAGTATCACTATCAGCTATATAGTGGGATACATGTGGTTAGGAGAACTAGATGGGGACAAAATTGGCGGCACATAGCAACTCTTAGCATTCAATGTACGATGTGTTCTAGTGGACACTGGTGTTGATGGATTTGGGTAGTGTTTGGACTCAAGGGCGGAGCCAGACTTTGAACGTAGGGGGGGCCTAGAGGTAGACGTAGAGGTGAAGTGGTGGGGGCCCACGGGGGTTCGGGGGCAGCGCCCCAGGAATTTTTTTTGGATACATTATTAACAAAAAAATCAAGAAACGTATAAAAGAAAGTACTAATCTTTAATTTAACAAAATCATACTTTGATAACGTTATATAACTACATTATAATCGGGCGAAACTCGGGCGAAAAGTTACTGCATTGGTCGCTCGAGCGAGTCTCTAGCGAAAGTCGAGCGAGGGTTGAGCAGTCGTCAATATTTTCATCATAACTTTCTCTACCGATATCCGATTTTGATGATTCAAATTCCGTTAGAAAGCTAACTCGAAGGGCTACAATTCTTCTAGAAATAGCCATATCCAAATTCCAATGTTTTCGATGTGAAAAATGAGTTGAAAGTGGTAATTAAAAAAAAAGTTTTAAAAATTAAAAAAAAAAAATTTGGTCACAAATGGGAGGGGGGGCCAGGAACCCCCCAGGCCCCCCCTTGGCTCCGCCCCTGTTTGGACTGAGATAAGTCGGCAAACCAATACCACAATTTTCATGACGGGTTATCTTGTTTCTTATATAGACTGGAGATGATTTATTTCCTCATGCACAATCCGAACGATAAGTACTCAAGGCACCTTGGCTAAATTTACGATCTTGTGTTTCCTCACCTTGTCAATCCTATCATCTGTGTGAATAACGTACTCTTCAGGGAAAGACTATCGGAGAAGGAAACATGTCGTCTATTTTGGTTCATAAATTATTTAGTCAGATCTTAATAAGATGAGCTTGTGATGTTGAATGTGGTCCTCAGTAAATTACCATAGCACAAGATAAGGGAACGACAACTTGCAGAGATAATGAGAAAAGCTTTTAAGAGTCTCCAAATTCCTATTTCACCTGGACCACATTAAAGTAAATACATGTAGTGCACATGCAATGACTGCTATGAGCCATGTAAAATAGATGAAAATTGCAACTTATGTTGGCTTTTCTGTTTACATCTATATTCAGCAGTCCCTTTAGTGGGGAACCCTGAATTTTCAAAAAAAGGACTTATTCGTACTTTTTTCCGACGAGATGCATCGTAAATTGTTAATTGGCGAAGCTCTGGTTCGCGAAGGCTCCGTGTATACTTGTTCTAATTATATTTTGTGTTAATTCTCTGACAGTCGAGAAGGAGCTTCTTCAGCTACTTCAACTGCTGCGTGAAGGCCTGACGTTTATGGGGCATTTTATTTTGACTTCTATTTCAACAATGTAATTTGATGTTTGATTTTTCTATGTTTTGATCAAGTTTATCCTGAAAATAGAAATTATTGATACGTTTGTTTATTTTATGTAGTTAATCCTTATACTTTGCTTGCCTTGCTAAATCCTGCTAGGAATTTCTTACCTTGTGCAGAAAGTTTAATGGTTCTACTCTCGTTTTTTTTGTTGAAAAAGATTGTTAACGAAGTAATAGAACCAACTAATGGAATTATGGTCCTATACATTTGGGAAATTTTATTTGAGGAACTGAACTTTTAGCAACATTTCAGTTGGGTCACTAAATTTTAATTTGTCTCAATTGGATCACTTACTTTGATCTAGTTTCAATTGGATCATTGAGCTTTAATTTTGTTTCAAATTTCACCACTATATCATGTGTCATCTTCCAAATCTAAAAGGCATTATAAGCTTCTTTAAGTGATGGCAATAGGCTCAAGCCATTCGCTGGCTTGTTAGGTGAGATCATGGGCTCTTGTAAGCAGGGGCAAAGCTAGCACCAAACGAGCTAAGGTGGTTCTTGTGCTAGCTCCATCGAAAAAAACAAAATGAGTTGTAAATTGGGTAGCAGCTCGACGGTGCATGCGCGCTCGCCTGGATCCACCCCTACTTGCAATTTCCTTAGTGGCTTGCCTATATGGCTACTTTTGCTGCTAATTTGATGGCAAGTGTAGAGGGCAAGTGCAACCAAATCAAGTTCAATCAAGTGCTTGAATGTGAAATTCAAAAAAAATTTTAAATGTAAAAAAAAAAAAAAGCGTTAACTTTTAAAAAAAAAAAAATGTGGGCGAGTGACTGGCAAGTTCGCTCGTCTCGCTCCACTAATAGGCGAGTCAAGCTCGAGAATTTACAAGAGAGTTGACTGGTGCTCGGTCTATTGTTCATACTATCATTTTATCATTTTTTTTTTATGGTGCCACAGAGATTACTTGAAAATCATTGCTACAATGGGTGATACAATGTAACAAAGGGTGAAATCGAAATTAAAATTAATTGAAGATTAATACCCCAAATGAAATAATTTTAAACTCTAATGACTTAATTAAGATTTCACTGAAAGTCCGGTGATCGCAGATGAATTTTTTCTGTAATAGATAAATTTAGAATAAAGGCAAAAGTGTGTGGAGAGCTTTCTATTTTTGTATTCTGTCTTTATATTTACTTTTCTTCTTATATGAACTTAAAGAATAAAATTATTCATTTAGTTAAATTTAAAGAATATTTAAACTAAAACTGTCATTTTACTCCGAAAATTGATATCAACATGCCCAAATATAAAAGAAAATGTTGAAGATCCAAGCAACCACGATCTGTATGTATAATTTTTTTATTTTTTTTCTAAAACACGAATTAAAATAAATAACTAGGACAATATAATACAAAATTGTAATTCTAAACCGATATTAACTAATATTTTCCTTCATGAAATAGACTAGAATATTGAGGTCATCAAGCTTGTACTAAGTAGTAGCTAGTAAATTACCAACCACAAAATTCAACTATTAATTCATCACCTATATATGTGATCGTGAAACACACACCCTATAATTAGCACTGTTCTAAAATGTGTAATGCGTTGCGATGCGTCGAATCCGAGAATCAAGAATCACAAGTTTAGGCGTGTCAATGCGAAAAATAAGCGTCATAATGCGTTTCGTATTTTTAAGGCATTAAATATATCTTTATATAAAAAAATAGATTTTTTACAAAAAAAAAAAATTGGGCGGCATAATGCCGCATTAGGCGTGCGCATTGCGCTATCTTTTAGATGGAAACGCATTTTCCCGCGCGTCGCTGAATTCGATGCGTTTTGGCCGCATGTCGCGCCTAGGCAGCGCAATTTTCACGAGTTTTAGAACACTGATAATTAGTGATCATAACAAAATATATAATTCATTTCCAATTATAGAGTGTGAACTTTATCATCACCCACACTAGTATTGAATATCACTATTGATATACATTGAAGCTACAAATAGGAATGTCAATTAGTTGAGTTGAGTTGAGATTAAAATCGGATTAAAGTTGAAAAATTAACCTTTATTGTTGACTTTTATTAGACGAGTGAGATCCAATAACGGTTATATTTTCAATTTTAATTAAATTTTAAATTAGACCGAACACGCCCTAAGATTTAACTATACATTGAAAGATATTATATAAAAACAAATTAAAAAACCTTGGCCAAAACCTGCATTTTAAAACACGGGCCAAAATAGCTTATGACATATGGCAGCCCGTTTGGCTCGTTGAGCCACACGAGCCGGCTCAGGCCGATGTCCAAAAATGAGGTTGGACTCAAGCCGTGAGCAAAGCTGCTCAAGCTATTTCCTGATCCAGCCATTGATCGTCTGAGCAATAAGTCAAGTTGACATCCCTAAGTACAAAACACCATTTAATAGATTGTGGACCTCATTTTGAATTCATAGCCCTGCCTAGATTGTATGGCATATATTATATGTGTGAATTCAATGCTACCAAATGTATTACGAGATAAGTAAGGAGACTCAAAAGCTACTCTGGATCCATTTGTTAAATTTATGAAAATGTTTCTTCTAATTAAAAAGACTTTTAAAGTAAGTTTGATTAAATGTAGTTTTCTCTAAAATTACTTTTCAATGAAAGCACTTTTAAAAATTAGTTTAAAAAAAAAAAAAAAGAAAGATAACCTCCTCCTAAAGTTCAAGAAGCAAAATCAAAAATTATGTCAAATGGGTCTATAATTATCACATCTAGCTCCCGTTTGGCCCTCATTCTTGCCAAAATTTTCATTCTTATTTTCACTTTTTGCGGGCCCCACGTTTTTTGAAATTATTTGATTTGTGCCAGAGCATTTATGGGTAAAGCCGCCGTTGAAAATAGGTTGGACTAAACTACCCAATTTGTCATCCACTATTTACCAAAATACCTAACTATTATTACAATACACATTCTAAGGCCTGTTTGGTACAGATTCTCATTTTCTACAGTAAATCAATTCTCATTTTCAACCACACATTCTTCAATAAAATAATATTTTCTATCACATCAATACTTTTTTCTTCTTTTTCAACCACACATTTCCTATCATATCACTATTCAAAAATCAATTCTTCCCCCAAAAATCCCTACCAAACACACTCCTAATTTCCTTTACCGTTAAAAAAAGGGTAGCCTATTGGAAATTTGTCTATCATATTTTCTTGAAACTGTACACATTCAGGCAATAATGTCAGAGGCCCCACTGTTGTAGCCGTCCAAAAACCAAGAAGAATGAGGTAAACATTGGAAAAAAAATGGGGCTCAAATGGGAGCTTAACTCTTACATCAGAGTTTTAACAAGTTTAAGAAAGACGGTTTAAGGTTGCGGCACAGACATTGACAGGTTTGTGTCCTCCATAAGGTCTTATGAGTGATCGTAACTCCACAAGTCAAAGTACTGGGTTGTAAGTAAGAAAATTAGGGTCGAGACGACACTGAAAGACTCATCATTAGAAGTTAAAAAAGATGTTGAGTTTGCTAAAAGCTCGATAGAGATGGTGCATAAGTCATTATTGAGGGGAAAAAGCCATTTACACGACCCCACCACCCCCCCTCACAATGAGAGGGGCTCGAGGTGAATAAAATAATGGGGTGGGCCGCTCCATTGTGAGTGGGGGGCTTGGGGTCTGGTACACGGGCATGTAAACGTCCGTGTACCTGTGGCAAGACCCTTGTTGAGGTCCCTACAAAAGATATTGGTTTCAAAATTAATCTATTTGTACATTTGCTGTTGACAATCATTGTTGACAACATTGATATTGTCAAAAATCGAACTATTAATTTAAAAAACAGTTTTTAAAATGGATGAATACGATATTGTCAAATGTGAGATATCAATAAAGATTGTAAAAAAAGATTGTAAAGTAGCATGATTGGTACCCTGATCCTTTTTTGTAAAAAAAATCTTTTAAATAATTATGTAAAAATATTTCTAACTACTACGCCCTTGAATCAGAGCCACCGGTGTGAGTGCATCGCCGAACACGTGGCAATTTTTTGGATATATAAATACAGCTACATTTTGAAGTTGAGAGGGTTCAATCCCACCTACCACAATTCCACGCATAAAATAATAATCTTTCCGTAACAGTACAGGCGAAGAAAGGAGGAGGTGGAGAAATGCCCTCACCAACCACCGGTTTAGCGGCTTCCGGTAAGCAAAACATCACTCTTTGCTACGCAGTCGTGTCTCCACCTGTAATACTCTCGCTCGCACACAAAAAGCACAATAAAATAATGATTTGTACGTGCAATTTCTAGCATTTAAGTGGATTAGTGTGTATTAATATTGAAATGTGCGTTTCATGAAGAGATAACTGAAATTGTTTTGATCTAATTTGGACAAAAATTGGTTTTTCATCGCCTTTGTTCCCCTTCGTCTTTGATTCTTGTTCATTCTTTGGATGGGTTCGGTGAAATTGTTTATTTTTCTTTTTGACTTTTTGATGGACGCAGTTCAGTAATTAAAAGGAAAATCAAGAGGGTATGAGATAAAATATTTGATCTTTGTACTTTTTGGCCGTTTATTTACTCCATTCATCGAGAAAATTGGGGATTTATTTGAATTCTTGTTCTTTGCAGAAAATCTGAGGCTCCAGTTTTGGTGGCTTTGACTAGTGTCTTGTACTATTTTTCTTAATCTTTTGAGTTTCTTTGAAATAAAAGAGAGTTCATTTATAGATTGAAATAAATAAGAGTAAAAAGGGTAGTGGAATATTATGGAGATTAAAGTTTCACAAAGCTTGCAATTGTCAACATGGATGAATTTGGAAAAGACTGCAAGAAAATCAAATGGTTCGTTGCGGTTTTCCCAGAAATGTGGGGAGCAGCATTGCTACAAGACACCTATTTCATATCATTTGCCAACTAGAAAAGGAAGGAGTTTGCAAAGACCGTTAGTGTTGAAGGTTTCACGCTCTTCCGAAAACTTACCAGGTAGTTATGCAACACGTTTTGATAAAACCGTGAATGAATCAATGTCTTATCTTTTCCTATTGAGAGCCTGGTGCTGCCTCTTGACTGTGCTTATTCTCTTTTCATCGATAAATAGCTATAATTTAACTTTAGAACTAGTTCCATGAAATATATTTAAGTAAATAAGTCATTAATTAATTCAACAATAAATACACGTGTTAATCATCACCTGAGCTCCTATAAGAATAGGTGTGAAGTCCATGACGAGTAAGGACATACCACCATTTTGGTAGTTCTAGACATGGCAGAATTAGCACATATGGCCCCCCTATATTTTGGACATTCTAGCTGCGTCATTATTTAGGGGAATTAAGTTGTATGGAAAAAAAAGGCCTTTTGGTATTCCCTTTCTCCATTTCTATATTTGATGCTAACCTTACTGGTTAGTATTTTTCAGATTAAAATGAAAATTCGGGAAAATGGGAACATGTGAACTTTATCTAAGGCTATCTTATTTCATACTTGTAATACCCAGAGGCCAGAGAAAGTTGTATTCCTTATGTTATTGTTATTTCCATTTTTTGGTGCAAAGTCATAATATTTTGCACGACTATCGTAGAAAATATGAACTGAAAAAAAAAAAAAAATTATTTGTTGGCACATGAACTTTGTTAAAAAATATGATCTCTTGTCCTTACATATGATCTATGACTCTCATATTTATGATTTTCATGAAATTGGGAATAATCATTTGTTGCATTATGTGAAGACTCCTGCAGTCTTTTTGTCCGAAACACTCAGTTCTGCATTTTCTTGTGAAAATTGTTGTTTGTTTTGTCACTTCTTCATCTACGTCATAGGGAGCAGAGGCTGGGAGATAGCGGTACGCTTTGAAGTGTTAATTTTAAACTCCACAAAGAAATGTTATATATGGACATGTATCTTGAAAGTACCACATCAGTGACTTACATCCTTTTACTGGTTTTGTAGCTCCAATGCTGGAGTCTGGATGTTTTCCAGCATCACTTGATGAAACTAAGATTTTAGAGGTATCAATGATCCTTTGACTGTCTTATTTGAATTTATGATGTCTGATTTTTGTGAAAATCTTTTTGGCACCAATGACATTTTTGCCTAGCATATCTGTTAATTAGCTGATATGGCACTGGCATATTCACAAGTATTCTAGAAGTTGGATTCAACTTTTTGACACAATGTGGATTCCTTTTGCAGAACAAAGCAGAAGAGATCGAACAACATCTAAATGGACGTTGTATATATCTTGTCGGTAAGTCTCATCTCTATTTTCTTAAATTAGTTACATTGTTGATGGTCATTTGCATTTTAACGATGTTTAACAAAATGCAGGAATGATGGGATCTGGAAAAACAACAGTGGGCAAGGTTTTATCAGAAGCTCTTGGGTATTCTTTTTATGACTGGTAAGTTCCAAGTTCGTCTCTTCTGTTTCAGTAATTAGCAACCCCTGGTTTTGTATTAGGATGGTATATAAGTTGATCCTTCTGATATTGTTAGATCACATTACTTTTTGGATGCTTCAGTGACACACTAATTGAGCAAACTGTCGGTGGAACTACTGTGGCTGAAATCTTCAAGTTACATGGAGAGAGCTTCTTCAGAGACAATGAGGTTAGTTGCTGAGAAATAAAACCTAATTTTGCGTTCAATGCAGTCTTGTGCTTTATCTGCATCAGTGGTGCCAACGGCTGGTCTCATTTATCTTTTCTCATATATACATTATTCCTTTCACTTCTCATTCCCCAAAGTTCATGTCGTCATTATTTTTCTCTGCTGGTTATTACAGTTTGAATGCTGATAGTGTCACCGTTTAAAAAGATCAAAGTTCTTCATTCTTTCACTTCAACCATGTACCATTTTTATGCTTTTGAACAGTTGGCAATCTTATCTTCTGAATATTTTTGGTGTCTTATGCTGCCATTGATAGTGAGGATGGTATTAAAATAGAAAATAAAAATCTTTCTGTGTTTCCAATACTAATCCTTAACCGAAACATTTCTTTTTCTTCCTTGCACTTTTTTCTATACTTTTTGAAGTGAATAAAAGCTATTCATGTTTCTCATGCTTCAAAGTTGAGACACATTTCCATACAAAGAAAGAAAAGGAATACAAGGGCAATTTTGAAATTTCAAAATTTCTGATAATACTTCTTAACTTATCTAACTAGATGGTCGTAAATATGGATGAAATTTGTTAGTTTTATTAAAGACCAACAGTTGACTTGTCTCTAAATTTTACGAAGTTCTTATAGCTTTCCCAAAATGTTTCCGAACGCTTCCTCTACTTATGGTAAAAAAAACTCAACCATGGTATTACTCTTCTGTTTCCTCAATCAAAATCGAAAAATGCCTTATTCTCTACCCTATAAGTGCAAATGTGTGATAGGCTTCCTCATAAATGATGCATGTAGTTGTTAATTTTATTGACCTGTGTTAAAGTTCCTAACTTAATTGGGTTGTCACCAAGTGAGGTTACACAAGTGGACGTTTTGGGCCTAGACCTAACCTCAAGCATTATTTTCAAAAAGAGCTGTTTGCATAATTGATCTTGTACTTTTGCTGTTGATAGTTCATACATATTACTTTTCGGCAAGTGTTTGAGGATAATTTTTTAAACTGACTAAAATTTTGTGAATATGTGCTTGCAATTTGTTCCTTGTTCATAAGTTAGGCGCTCTGTATGAAATTCAGTTTTCTATTCCTTGCAGATTCACAACCCACCCAATTTCATTATTTGATTAATAATATTTTGACTGTATTTAGACACTGAAATTTCTTCAGAATGGTATTTCATATAATTTTTTATTATTATTTACTTTGTTTAGAAGATTTCAAACCTTTCTTGCATTAGCAGTTCTGTGTACTTCAATAATTTTTAATTGTCATTTCCAGCATTAAGCTTATTAATGTTGATTTTTCTCTGAAAGAGGTCAACTTGACTAGATAAGCCAACAAAGGAAAAGTTAGTGGAATGGAAAGTACTTTCCAGGAATTTATAGCTTCTCGTATTCAATTGTGCTTCAGAAACGTCTTGCAATTTAGTGCCTCTAATTATTAGTGAATGCAAAATTTGGCTCTCTCTCTCTCTCTCTTATCTTTTCTGAAATTAAGGTTTTCTACTTTTCCCTTTAGACTGAGGTATTACGGAATCTGTCTATGATGCACCGAATGGTTATATCCACGGGTGGGGGTGCAGTTGTTCGGCCCATCAATTGGTAAATATATTGGATGATATTGTGTTCTTACAGTCGGATTCATTCTCCTTCTACAGTTCTACTTCAAAGTTGTCTAACTGGTCACCATTTCTTCCTTTTCAGGAGATACATGCAAAAGGGTATGAGTGTTTGGCTAGATGTACCTTTGGAAGCTTTAGCACGAAGAATTACAGCTGTAGGGACTGATTCTCGGCCCCTTTTGCATCATGAAGCTGGAGATCCTTATCTTAAGGTAGGTTGTCTCCCATATCAATATCACTGGACATCGTCGGGAAGTATACAAGTTTATGTGCTCCAAACATCAAGTAAAAAGATGAAATTTTTATTGCTTGTTCATTGTAAACTTGACTCCCACTTTCTTTTCTTACCTGACCTGAGATTCGTGTAGACCAAGAAGCGGTTAACTACACTTTTCAAAGAGCGGGGTGAAGCATACGCCAACGCAAATGCCAGAGTTTCCCTAGAAAGTAAGCCTTCAACTTTTGTGATCTTAATCTGGACTCTTCTTTTCATCCTCAGTTGTGCTTCAGCGTTCGTCTTTGTGACATCACTGAAGGATATGTCTTCTTTATGCAGATATTGCAAACAAACTGAGAGATAAAGATGTATGCAATCTCACACCAACTATAATTGCAATCGAGGTCTCTATCTCCCTCTCCCTCTCGTCTCTCTTAGTCTTCTCCAGCTTTTTGTTCTCTTTTAGAGTTCATTTCAGTATGCTGCTGACTTGATTATACTCTTTGACAGGTGCTTGAACAAATTGAAAAGTTCTTGACGAAATAAGTAGAGACATGATTCATTTTTGGTTCCTACGAAATTTGCAAGGTGTAGTGCTGTGATTAATGTTAATCACTTGAGAAACATGGCATTTATAATGCATTAAAGCATTTGACTCCTTCATTGTTTGATGGTTTGCTGTAAATGTAATTTATAAATGTTACTCTGGTTGGATGCTCTTGTCAAATTCAACTAATGTTATTTCAGTTTTCTCTAGTTAACAATGAACTGAAGCTTGCAATCGTAATAGCCTAATTATAAGGCAGATCGTAGGGTGCTACCACAATATTTTAATTTGCACTTGTGTCTTTTAACTTATGTTTTGCCTATTTTATCTTCAACCTCTGTAAATAATCTCTTTAAATTAGCACATCTTATCCCAAATAATGGCAAAAAAATTGCTAGAGAGCAACTAAAAATCTTGTTTGTCCTTCGAATTTTTGAATAAGTGCGATAAACAATAAATATAAAAGTTTGATTATATTTTCCTGACGACAACATAATATTTGGACAAAAATTGCCATTAGAAATAATGTGTTAAATTGAATGTTAAACATAAGAATGCGATGTAAAATTATGTGCACAAGTGTCAAAATGAGTGAAAGTTATACACCTTCATTACAACTAAAATATGATATATTTAACAAAATATGTGGTATGAATATAAATATACCTTTCGTAAAATTGGTTAGGATACTTTGAAAAAATTGAAGTATCTTCTTTTTAAAGCGGATAGAGTTGGCTCGAGTCATATTGACTTATTTCATATAATGGATAAGTGGGTTTTATCTTCAGTATTAATTGATGAATCCTGAAATTATTTTGTGGATATTCATGTTTAGAAAAGTAGGTGACGATTCCTACTTTTGCCAAAATAAATTCATATACTAACTTAGCTCACATTGCTACTTGAACCACATTCAATGTTTTCCTTTTTTGAGAACGAGGTTCAATGTTTAAGTTGGCTTTCTTTTGAGAGGAAAACCAAATTCCTTTTTTTTTCTTCTCCCCTTAAATGAGTCCATTGTCCTCTAGTTCAAATATCTTCAAATACTATAGAGAGTTCGTTCAACGTTCAAAATTGACCTAAAATTTCTAGAAGATGACAAACTTTGCTCGAATATCCAAACTTAATTGGCTTACAAGCTGTCAAACTCATAATTGTGTGCATTTTGGTCCGAATAATGCTATTCATCAGGAGTGATGATGATGAAGTCATTGTCACATTGTTCAATAAATAAAAATACATTTCAACTTCATTAAACAATACGATGGGGACTCCATTATTACATTCCCATAACCATTATTACTCAGATGAATAACATTACTCTTTTTATTTACGAAATTTGTTGAGTTCAAAAACTTGTGAGAAAGTCACTTATTCTCCAAATATATTGTCATTAATGTTATTTAGCACCACTGTTATTATAACCCCTGTTTGGTCCCCATTATTTTACATTTTTGGGGGTTGAAAATTTTTAGAATAGTGATTGATGGGAGAATGTGTGGTTGAAATTTTTTTGATTTGTATGTAATATTATTTTATTTGATGAATATGTTGTTGAAATGAAGAGATAGAAAAATTTAATATAATGTAATATAATTTAATGAGGGTCAAACAAGGGCATTATATTAGCCTAGGAAATATCAAATGGCACTGAATGAGACGACTAATTATATGTGTTCACATAAGTTTACCATTAATTATACATATCGCATAATATCACATAAATTGATATTGTAGCAGCGATAATGCTCGATAAGATTATTCTCTATTATAAATATCTGAACTGTTGCAAGTTGCAACCTTGACTTGCGTGCATTTGTATCTATAACTTCATAGTCGTAACAATTAATTGATGTGATGACCCCTTCCTTTCAATTATTTATACCAATCATAGTTAACCAATTCTGCAAGTTTGACTAACTTCACAATAAAATAAAACAAAAAAGGTCAATAATTAAAAGAGTCAGGCTAGTTGTACAATTGAGATTGACAACCCAATATTGCATATTTGACTAACTTCACAATAAAACAAAACAAAAAGGGTAAATAATTAAAAGAGTCATGCTAGTTATAAAATCGAGGTTGACAACCACTTACATGGGAGTTCACTTTTTTTTTTTTTTGTTTTTGTTTTTCTAAATATGCAGACCTTGCACACATGTGAGAAGTTGTCAACGTTTATTGTACAAATAGAATTTTCCTAATTAAAAACTACTTTCAATTCTCTCGCATACTCCCACTTTGTTGGCGTGGAAATTAATGACAAGTTGAAGTTAGATGAAGTGAGTGACTCATTCAGATCTGTAAAATTTATCCAAAGAGAGAAAGGTCGACGATGGCGAATTCCAAGTTGAAGGCTCTGTGGAACCATCCAGCAGGTCCAAAAACCATTCATTTTTGGGCACCAACCTTCAAATGGGGACTAAGCATAGCCAATATTTCTGACTTCTCAAAGCCACCCGAAACACTTTCGTACCCCCAGCAAATGGTTTTTGCAGTCTCTGGATTCATTTGGTCGCGCTATTGCACTGTCATCACTCCCAGAAACTTGAACCTTTTGGGTGTTAACTTCACCATGGCATGTACAGGTCTTTATCAAATTGCTCGAAAACTCCGCCATGACTACTTCCTCCAAGAGAACCCACCTGCAGATGCTGCTGATGATGTTCTTGAAAATTAATGATCATCTTCACGACTGAGTGAGTGAAAATTATTTCATGTATAACTGGCTTAATTTTCACTTGCTCTGTGATCGATATTTAATTTCAATAAGTGCCTACTGAAGCAGCTGTTCGATTGTATATTTCTACATCTCAATCGCTCCTCGTAGTTTGGATACAATTACAATTTGTTCATGGCGACTTTGCTTCGATAAAGGGATCGTGAATTATAAATTTAAAATTAATTACGTGAATCTTTTTTTGTTGTTCCGAATTTCAAAGCCATTAGATCATTGACAACTACTATGCACGGTATTGCTATTCATTCATCCGTCCCTCTTCTAATTTTTTACACTAAAATTGAACATGAATCCCTATGTAAAACAAGCTCTAAGCACCTAATGAGTCGGGTTCACTTAATCCATCCTCCGTCTACTGATAAATTATAAACCATATTCCCTCTATGTAAAATCAGTAACAATTTTGCAAGGTCAAGTCCATTAGGAGGAAAATGCAACGATTCAAGATCACGTCCACTAGTATGTGTTGTGCAAGGTATCGAGCATTACTGAGAATATAAATCACCAAGTTTATATGCATTACACTTGCAAAAATATTACGACAAACACATACGAACCAGGGAACGAGTACTTAAAGACGATCTACTGTAATTTCAGTTATTCGACAAACCAGCTTCAAGAATCAAGTCAGTAACACAATACAGACGGATATTTCAAGACACTGTAGTAAGCAGTCACAAACCAAAAATTTTCGTTTAAAAACAAGAAAAGAACCATAGCTGTTTCCAAGAAGCCTGTTAATTCACAAATGAAGATAGAATGCCTACTTAAACAAACCTGAAATAAGAGAGATGTTTCGCTTTTACAAAGATGGACTTACCAGAAAAATCTGACTCCGAAATCATTAATAATGTGATAAAGCAACTGTAGCTTAAACTGGTTCTCTGTAGCTAGAGCATCAAATGAACATAAAATATAACGATACTCTGGAGCTATCTTTCAACAGTAAACAAGTATCAGACTCAACTGGGGACGATTGAATTATAATGCTCACCGAGCCCAAAAGCATGCCTATGATACGATAGTATAATACTTGAACTAGATGAGCCAGTCCCATCACCAGATTTGTATTCCTTTCCCATCTCTACATCAGGAAAAGATCCTGAAAATACAGTAATATGTTTTTTCAGGCAATGGGTTAGAGCACCGAGTTCTAGTTGCCCTCCCCATGCTGCCGTTGACTCCACTTCTCTACAGTAATTCTCAAACCTATCTGCAAGAGATTCCTCAGATTCTCCCTCTGCTATATTCTCCGAGAGAAAAAATGGAAGAAAATCTGATGCATGTTTCCGCATATAAGCAGCTACCATTTCTCGAAGTTCTTGGTAAGTATAAGGAGAAGAACCTCCAGAGTGGAGGGCCAACTGATCCTCGACAGCTCGGTAGAGACAGTGCCCATCAGGCTTTATTTCATTAATGGTCAATCCAAGAGGTTCCAGCTTTTGTTCTAACTTCTCGCTTTCAATCATTCGGTCACTTACGATCTTGCTCTGCTCTTCTTGTATTCTTTGTTCTCTTGCAGCTTCCTGTTGAGACCTTTTCTCACGCCGCTTGACACCCTTGCTAGGTTTTGAATGGTCAGCTTGATTGGTGACTGAAACCCCAGCAATGGCCTTAACCAAATTGTCCATATTTCCTGTTCCATTCCCAGCACTAGTGCTATAGCCTAAAGAAGCCAGTTCCTCTGCATGTCTTTCTTTGAGATTCATTGAAAGCTTAGATATCTCTTCATCAACTTGTTTTTTCTTAGCTTTCTGTTCAGCCTTGCTGCCTTTAGCTGCTGCCTTTTTCATTGCAATTTCCTTGTTCTGTAGATCCGTTGTCTCTTTCCTGCGACTCATTAAATAGACATGGGAATATAAACAAATTGAATTACTTGAATGTAATAGAATGTAAATGTAACTTGATTGTTCAGCCCCCCTTTTTTTCACACCAACAGTCTTAGATATTAGCATTTTATACCCTTTTTCATCTTTCGGCAATTGGATTATTGCCCCACTTGCAACAAGCACACAAGGATAGATCGCTACCAAATCTTCCCAAACGCAGATCAAATCAAACTTCCTTAAAGCAACGGTCTTAGAAACATTACTTCAACCCTCAAACTGAAACACATTATTTAACACTAGAAATAAGTGACAGAGATTAGACACAGATGCAGTACCTGTGCCTAGAAAGCATCTCTTCAAGGGTTTCTTGCTTCTTTTCCGGGGTGTTTTCTGAGATCTCTTCAAACAATTTGTCTTCTACTTGAGTTGCATCAGCCATTTGATTATCCTAAAATGGAACTGGTCAATAATGATGGAACTGAAATATATAGAAAATATTGTCTAAAATAAAAAAGAAAAGACAAGGAAAATGATATGGAGGTAATCAAAATGTAATTGTAGCAAAAAATATTGTATTATATAGCCCTTGTTTGGGTTCCCATTAATCCAAAAATACATTTTTTTCAAAAATCATTTTCAACCACATATTCTTTAATAAAATAATATTACACGTAACAAGCATGCTACACAAACAGGCTCAATGACATGTTAAAAAATATGGGGGACACGTGTCGACACATGATTGGATAATTTGAAAAAAAAAAAAAAAACCCAATTATTGTCTGCCACACCAACCTGTCACATCCCTGTCCTTGAGCTTGTCCAAGTAGCATTATTCTACACGTAAATCCAAAATTTTTTGAGTTTTTAACCACACATTCTCCAAAAAATTACTGTTCCAAAATACGTTTTTCTCAAAACCTCATTAAAATGGAGCCTAAACAAGGGCATAAATTGATCTTCAAGTTATCCTTACATTCTTATGAGTGAAATACAACAGATTTCACAAAAACTGACTCTCTCCACTGTCAGCCGGCCCATTAGTTCTACCTCACATTTTGAATAATTTCTCCAACAAAGAGCCATTCAGCACTCAGTGCTCAAGATCAATTTAAGAAATATGTCCAGACTCTGCTCAAGAAAATACCTTAGGTGATCTAATAATTAGGAAGTCCTTTTCAAAATGAATGCCTTTATCTCTATTTTAGGTTGTTTCAAAATAAAATCTTTACCAAATATTATAAAAATATAATACTTCATATGGAAGCCACTTACATAACTTTATCTCCTTCAAATGTTTAGAGAAAAAATAGACATGTCAGCCAGTTTATGCTCCAATTCTACTTAATACTGCGTCTTTCAAATATCATCTTAACAAATGTCTCTAGCAAACCATGACTGGTCTCAAAATTGAAAGGTTCACAGAGATAATATTAAATACCTAATGCAATGTATGCACAATAGTTAATAATACTGTACCGCTCTCCATATAACATTTATGAATTATGAAGTCATGGAAAGGACATAGAAGCTCTTAACGACAAACTCATCAAAGCTCTTAATTATGGTAAATCTTAATTATGGTAAATAATGATTAACGTAATAGAAACTTTTCAAAATGAAAATTCACTCTTGTTAATGTAATTTGGAAAAAAATTAAACATAGTTAATGTGCTTTTACGAAATAAATGTTCGAGTGTCAAGTGCCTGATATGTTCATGATCTCAAAGATTCCAAGAACCTGTATAATAGAACTGTACATATTTGCATATAATATATGTAAGTTTCTGTAGTTCCCATCCTGCATTATCTTATTCCCTTAGCCATCTAATTGAAAGGGAACCTCATGGATGAAAACATCTCCTAGTTCTAAAATTTTACATTGCAACTGTTACTAGTAGTACGAGAGAACACAAAAACATATAATGGAGGTTCTAGATAGCACCCAATCTGACAATATATTCTGTTATGCTTACGGACATTGAGTCAATTTCCACCTTGGCATATGAACTTTCTCTATTCGGACATATCTCAAATACCTGGTTAGATTAGTTGTACTGCCAAAAAAGTGTTCCCAAGTTTACAACATAGAATCTCACAATGGTAACACAGTCACCATAGACACATGAATCACATCAACCAGCATTGAAGCAGTTAACCGAAAAGCTTGAGAATGATATTAACACATGATTAAATTTGCCTAATAGTAACACTGCAGTCAGTGGAGGGAATTTACTCAGATCTGAAATAAGATGTACTCAAGGTAATGTAACAAGAAAAAAACATAGAACCCAAAAGACAATTATGAATTTTAAAAAATAAGTAAAAACAGTTCATCACTAGCAAAAAGAAGAGAATACCTTGTACACAAGAAATATACCAAAGCTCTCATTTATATCTATCCCTTATCAAGGTTTAAAAATGCGAAACTAAGTACTGAGACGATTTTTCTTTATGAGGCGAGGCGTAAGCCTCACAAAAAACAAAAAATCTAAACAAAAGAATTATAAAATAATATAAAAATACAAAAAAATAAAAGTTGAATCATATAGTAAATATGATATATATAGCCATTAGCATATAGAGATATAGTCTACCTAAAGAAAAAAGAAGTTTAGCAAATAAAAAATGCATTACAGAAGTTAGAAATCACTTCATTTGCAATGAAAAAAAAAAGCAGCTTAAACTAAAAAAAAATAATAATAGTCCGGACTATCATCACTATTACTAGCATCGTTAATAGAATTATCATCATATCTAATTTCCGCATCATCTTCCTCTTCGCTACTCTCAATTTCTACAAAATCATCAAATTTTAAATGAGACGCACGCCTCAGATTTAGAGGCTTGAGCCTCATATTTTTAGTCTCAAAAATACCGTATCGAGGTATACTACATGCGCCTCACTACCGCCTTTTTAAACCATGTCCATCACAAAAAAAAAAATGGTCGTGGGCATCTCAAATGATGAAATGAATAAGAGTACTAATGTCAAACACTGTTTCCCCTTCTCTTCCCAACTTTTTTCCAAAACCTCTCCTTTTATCTCTCCTCACATGTTCACTTTCACCAACACTTCACCATTCCCTCCTCCAGGAGAAACCATCTATTTTCCCCAAAGGGAAAATAATAATGGAGTGGTCTGGTAAATTTTTTAGCAACTTTTTAGGATAATAATACTTGATACCACAAAATGTGTGGTTAATAAGTGGATTGTAATTATGAATATGTGGTTCAAATTAATTTTTGACTTGACTATTGTTCCCATAAAAAAGAAAATGAGAACTCAACTTACACAATATACTGTACTGAAATTAATCCGTCAAAACATGAAGAAATCGAACTTTGACGCGCACAAAAATATCAAAATGGAAAATGAAATCATAGATTTGCGAAAGTTAACCATTAAACAACCACCAATGGATTATTAAGTCGAAGAACTCAAAAGTAAATATCAATTACAAAAACTGAAGCAGTAAACACTAAATTTACTGTTTATAATATTAAATTAACAATCAGAAAAGACGGTAAAATAGATAAATTCTTCATTGACACTAGAACTTAATTAAGCAAATCCGGAAAAAGTTCAGGTTCGGATATAATTCCCCTGAAAGGAAAGAAAAAACCATGTGGGAACTTGCATGAGGATAACTGTAAATTATCGCCACAGTGGAGCATCTCACAGAACCGCAGGGGCACAGCTAAGATTTCGGTCTAGTGAGGGCAAGATTTTAATACGGAAAAAGAATTCAAATAACACAATGATATTACTATAAACTACAATTGTTTTATACAGGTTTCATACTTTAAAATTGCTGCATATTGAACTCATTATCAATTTCATCAAATACATCTTTCTCTACTTGAACGAAATATCTAACAAATGGGATAGAAATCATTTTAAAACACAATAATCTGTTTTTTTTCTCTCTTTTGTTTAACCACACATTATCCAATAAATCCAAAACTATTTTCTTCCTTTTTAACCATACATTCTTCAAAAAAAACACTATTCCAAAAATTATATCACAAATAATGGGAGCCAAAAGGGGACTAAATAAATACTCTTTACAGTTTGCACCATATGCCTTTGGCCTTGAACTTAAAGCTGGAAGCTGGAGTTAACAAAGCAATTATGAGAAGACTAAAAAACACATAATAACGAAACCTGAAGCAAGTCCAAATGTCACTGTCACAACTTACATGTTAACACCTACAAACTTAAATCATCCAAAAAAAAAAGCAACCATGTACCATTTTGTTTAAAAGGAAATAAAAAATCAACAACTGTTAATAAAAATCAGTAAATTGTACTAGTAAACTAGTATGAAAACACAATTTCTTAAGGATAAAGATTCAATTAGTTGATTAGTTATCGTACATTAACAATAACAGAGAAGGAGAATGTAAAGAATTTGATATGGGAATTAGGATTTAGTGCTGTGATTCCGGGAAAGACTTTAGATCGATTAGGAACCGGGAGTTTGTGTAGGCTGTGGTCATTTCCTCAAAAAAATTAAAAAATATATATATACCAAAGCAGAACGCACTCTTGCAGATATACCGTTTTTATATACACACAGAGATGTATATAGTGAGAGAGAGTAAATGATACCTGGCGTAGTGGCATGTACAGAGAAGCCGTCGAGGGGAGGAAGCAGCGGAAGTGCAGCCCTGAAGGTTTGTGCGGTGGGGGGCTGATGTAATTTACTTTTCCAATTTATAAGAATTTTTGTGCTGCAAAGTTTTCTTCCTTTTTATTAGCAAATTGCATATTTTACAATTTTTTTTTTGACGTAGGAACCCCAGCCACAACTCAGCAACGGAGTCCCGACCACTATGAGTGCGCGTAAACTTCGCTCCATATCCAATAGCCCGCAAACCACACACGAAATGTAAACCGCACTAGGCAACATATTTTACTTTATTCGCTACAATAAATTTCAATTGAAGTCACTCCACAAATATATACAAATTTTAATAGATAGTTAAATATTTATTCGCTACATATTTTACTTTAATTTTGAGCCCGCTTTTGACAAATCGGATTTCGAGTTGTTCTAAAAAATTCAGACCAGTCCAAGCTAGAAATTTAACATATATTTATGGAAAAATTTCATAACTAAGAGATTTAGTTTTATCAATTTCAAGTTTAAGAAACTAAGTTTAAAATTTCAAATCTCAATTTTTTTTAAATTTTATTTATAAAATAATTAATTAAACATATGTTTTATTAATTCAATATATTAAGGTCATAATTTCATATAATTTGGTCACAAATTTCATATAATTGATCACAAATAATTAATTTTATGTTATAAATTATTTTACGATCACAATTCAAAAATTTTATAGGACACAATTTGTTCATCGGTCACAAATGAGAAATTTAAACGTCACAAATCATAAATTTTATAGGTCACAAATTATTTTACGGTAACAATTCCAAAATTTTATAGGTCACATTTTATTCATCGGTTACAAATAAAAAATTGAAACGCCACAAATTATTTTACGGTCACAATTCCAAAATTTTATAAGTCACAATTTATTCATCAATTACAAATAAAAAATTGAAATATCACAAATTATTTTTCGGTCACAAATTAAAAATTTTATACGTCACAATTTAATTCATTGGTCACTGATCAAAAAATTATAGATCACAATTTATCGATATGTCACATATTTCCAAATTTCTTGGTCACAAATTATCGAAATTTAAGGTCACATATTAATAATGAGCCACAATGAACCAAAATGTCGGTCACATACACCAAACACCCTACCCCCGTCCCGATCCTCAACCAATATTTGGTCACAAATCAACCAAATAATTGGTTACAAATACTATCCCGCCCTCGCCCTCGCCACAACACCACCCAAACAACTATCGTCGTCCCCGTCACAACACCACCACAACCACCTCCACAATAATAATAAAAAACAACCACGATCATCGCCGCCTGCACCACAACACCAAAAAAACCACCGCCGCCGCCGTCTACCCCGCCACAACACCACCACAACCACTGCCAAAATAATAACAAAAAACGACCACCACCACACGGGCCACCACTATCTCACAAACCACCATCACACGGACCACCACCACAGCTCACCACAGATCCACCACCACCGCACACCACCACCACCTCCTCTATCTTCATTTACACCATATCCACAGCAAAACATGAGAAGGAGAGGAGGGAGAAGAGAGGTGCTGCCACGCGACTTGGCCCCCGAAGCGACTTGTGATGGCGAAGGTGGTGTCCGGCTGCTTTGTGCGGCTTCACTCCCACAACTTCGTATGCTACACTCCGCCGCCCTCAGGTGGCTTCACGGCGAGCAGAGGGTGAGAGGATAGGCTTCGTGGAGTGCTATTGTAGGCACCAAAAAATAGTCTTTAAACCTCTAAAACTAATGTAATAATGGAAGTAAGGGTAGATCCCACGAAGAGTGTGCAATTCAACAATTTGTACTTCGTATAACGATTGGGGGATTTTGTTTATACCGAAATCAATCTTATAACAAATAACAATATAAATTAACGAGTTGTATTAAATCAATGAAACGAGTCATGATCAAAGTCAACTTCTACTATTGGAGATTTATAATCATTCATTAATCCACATTCACAATATTCATTGTTGGAATAAATTCATATTTCTCATTAATTTTAGTTAATTAGAAATCAACGTTCTAATTAACCCTAATTATCAAATAATCTTAGACCAGCGCTAAAAATTCAATTTAATAACATCTTTAAATAATAGAGAAATCGATGAACTAGATAATACAAACACCAGCGGTTGTATTCAATTAATGTAAAC
This sequence comes from Fraxinus americana, assembly GCA_035079005.1. Taxonomy (NCBI): domain Eukaryota; kingdom Viridiplantae; phylum Streptophyta; class Magnoliopsida; order Lamiales; family Oleaceae; genus Fraxinus; species Fraxinus americana. Next base: position 29,677,084 of record CM068712.1, on the reverse strand, counting down.
ATTCTTCTTAAAATTCAATAACATCTATCGCAGAAAATTATCAAATCCTAGTGTTTCACAAGTTAAATGATTCAAATAATTACGGATTTGAGATTTAACTTAGTTATATATTGCAATATATGAAAAACTAAAAGATCTCTTAGAATTCAAACATGGCAATCATAAAATTATGTATATAAGAATATTCAATACAGAAAATATAAATTAAACAATGAAAACAGGTGGATCTCACGGTTATAATGTTTTCCAATGCCTCGATATCCTTCAATCAAACACCAAGAGTTAGTTACACATGATAGATCTAAGAAAAATCGAGAGAAAATAGGTTGGAGGCGTTCTGATGTCTTCTGGTCGAACATAGGTCAAGAAAAACGAGTCCAAAAAGTTTCCATAAGTAATTAAACAAAAATAAGGAAAATTGGATCTTTTCCCTTTTTAGCCTTGAGGCGCGCGCCTTGGGGGGTTTGGAAGCCTCAGGCGAGGCATTTTTGGTCTGGGGCCTCGCCTAATTTTCGGCAACTGAACAGATCTAAGTATTTTTTACATAACTTTCTCTCTCGATATCTGATTGGGACGATTCAAGATGTGTTGGAAATATAACTCAAAGCGCTACAACTTTACTTCAGATAATCTTCCAATTCGATCGTTTACCATGTCAAATATGGGTTTCAATATGAGACTGAAAACTGGTGTATAACTTTTCGATTAGAAATTGATGTCTGATCATACATTGACAATATTTCATCCCTTTGACTTCTTCTTTCAACTAATTGATTCTCAAATCTTCATCGTTTGGTTTGACATGACTTTTGTGTTTTTGAATTTCGGTTCCCAAACTTTGTTTTCTTTCCTTTTGACCATTGTTCGTTTATTTATTCCAAATTACGCCATATCCATAGAATTGCCATCTAAATCAAAATATGAACGTAATGAGCACATTTTGGCACAAAATAAACATACGAGATCATAAAATAAGGAGGGAAAAATATGCATTTTACATTCCTATCAAATTCCCCTACACTTAGCTTTTGCTCATTCTCGGGTAAAACTCAAATTTAATCCTCAAAAACATAAGGTCGTAATGCCATGAATATAGAACAATTGAACTTCCTCAAAACACATAACACATCATAAATAAATATTTTCACACAACTCATAATTAATTATCTAGCATTTTCATATAAAGATGGAATAAACCAAACATGTAAGTCCTTACTGATATAAGCACTCAAATCTCATATGTTTAAAAGGTAAGTGTTTCGCTCAAGTCCATTCCAATGGAGATGATCTACCATATGCTTGCATATCTTCTCATTCGCCACCACTTAGATCACATGCTTTACAAGAATCATAAAGACTTTTCAAGGGTTGTAATGTGGCTTATGGTCAAGGTGAGGAATATTTGGGTATGTGACTCAAGAGCCATAGAACTAGTGGAGGAAAGATGAATAGACTTAGCTCAAACATATACATAAGACATGTAAAACCAACCACTCCACATAATAGCTTCTTCATTTTGCATCTATCCCAAACAAATCGAACTCTTTCTTGAGATGTAGGAAGAATTATGAATATAGATCTTTTTCAACATTAAAATCACTCTCCTCCACCACGTATTTTCTTTTTCTTTCTTTTCTTTTCTTTCAATCATTCATTTTTCTTCTTCTTCTTCTTCTTTTCTTTTTCTTACACAATGTAAACTCCAAATTATACACCAATAATGGACCTCACTGAATTGACTTAGAAAATTTGTTCCAATTCACCAATAATAGCACTACCATAAATCTTGATACTTCCACACTTATTTTCTTGCATACCCACACTTCTCATGACATCCAATAATACTTCACTATCTCCAAAACTTGGGTAAAGACATTGTTTTTCCAGTTTAAAGCTTGTAATGTGAGTTTATACAAAGAAAATGCAATAAGGCTCAAAGAGGCTCAACGATGGAAGGTTCAATTACAGGGTCGGTCATTTGGCTAATGAAACTCATTTATGTAACAAAGATGGCCTTAATCATATTCGTGCATGCATGTGTCAATGTGATCTTGAAGAGAATCAAGGCAAGTTCTAGAGAAACAAAATCTTGGAAGAATATCACACATGAAAAAAATAATGAGACTATTATGGATGTGTCAGTCTAAGGCTCAAAATCTCACCGATTTTTTGTCTACAAAATTTAGTTACTACTATCCTCACAGAAAACAATTCAACTAATTAACTCTAAGTTGGAGGATTATTCATTCAATCATGTTCTGAGTTCTTCAAAAATCTAATTAATTCTTACAACTAACATACACAACCCAAAACAATCATTTAATTCTCAATTCATTTTCTTGAAAAATCATGCAAAAATTTGTGAAATTAAACTCATTCAAAATTTAAATGCAATAAATCTAAATATCTAAATCTCCTCCCCCACACTTAAAACTTACATTGTCCCCAATATAAAGTACAATGCAAAGAAAATGACAAAAATAAAACAAAATAACAAAGGAATGCGAAAAACAAAAATAAAAAGATAAATGAACGAACTCCCATTAGGTTACCTCCCAAGCAAAGCCTTTGTTTATTGTCTTTGGCTCTACTCAATATTTCCTTGTTCAGCCTGGATCTATTATGGACGGTTTCAATCTTCCTTGCGGTGCACTAAGTCCATTGGGAATGATAATTGGCAGTGGTCCTCCACCTCCATGGAATGTACACTTGTAGTGATTGGGGTGGGGCTTCAAATCCGGAATGAAAGTCTGCAAAGCAAAAAATAGAGGCTTCTTATTAGAAACTGATAATATAAAACAAGAACTGTTACCTGACTTTGGGAGATCATTTAATGCTGCCACAGTTTTTTGTAACTCTGTGTTTAACGTCAGCTCCTCTTTTTCCTCCCCAATATGCTTATTAATGACAGATTCTCATTCATTTTTAGCAGCAAATTTGAAAACATCATGTGCTAATTGATCAATTATATCAATAAAATAACATGATTATTATTACACTAATGTTTCATGGAATCATAGATATTAATTTCAATGATCTTACCATCAAACTTTATGGTCAATGTGCTATCATGAAAATATATTTTAGTTTTGGATGTCCTTAAGAATAGTCTTCCTAACAAGATAGGTGTAGTATGATTACTATTGTCCATATCAAGCACATAAAAATCTGCAGGAAAAATCAAATCATCAATTTTGCACAAGAACATCCTCAACTAGACCCATAGGATAGGCGTCAGATTTGTCTGCCAATTGAATTATCACACCAGTGTCATTTAAAGGCCCAAGTTTCAAATAAGCGTATACAGAATATGGCATGACATTAATAAAAGCTCCTGAATCTATCATGACCTTTTGAAACTTAGTGTTACCTATCGTCTAAGGGATAGTGAACATACCTGGATCTGTGCACTTTACAGGAAGTTTCTTTTGAATAATTGTAGATACTTGTTCTCCAACTTTTACCTTTTCAATCCCCTTCAGTTTTTGTTTCCTCTCACTTGTGCACAATTGTTTCAAAAATTTAGCATAATGAGGTACTTGTTTAATAATATCTAAAAGTGGAATATTGACATCGCATTTACTGGAAATTTCATGCAGCTCATCATGATCTCGTTCATATTTTCTAGATCCTACTAAAGCTCGAAGAAAAGGGGGTGTGTTGGTTTATAATTAGAGATGGGTAAAAACTTACACTCAGTCACCTCAGTATCATTGGTGGCGGTCTTGTTTGCAATCTCTTTTCTTCCACTTCTTACTTCAACGATGTAGGGGCCACCTTCACTGGGGCTTCAACCTCCGTGCCACTCCTTAACGTGATTGCACTCACATTTTCTTTTGGATTCACCACTGTTTGAGAGGGTAGTTTCCCCAAATTCTGTAACTCCAGCCGACTGATCGTGTTAGCTACTTGACCCATTTGATTCTCCAAATATTGAATGCTAACATTGGTCTCTTGTTGAAATTGCAAAGTGTTAGTGTTAAGGGATTTAACAATATCTTCTAAAGACATACCAGAGTTAGAAGTTTGGCCATGTTGTTGTCTAGGAGGGTATGACTGATTATTTTGTTGGAAATTCTGTCGATTTTGATTCATAGGTTGATTCTCATAACTAAGATTTGGATGATCCCTCCATCCTTGGTTGTACATGTTTGAATGGGGATCATAATTTCTCTGTGGTTGTCCAGGAAAACTACCGACTGCATTTACATGTTCAATGGATTCTTCTTGAAGATGGCCTACCAATGAACAAATTTCACATGCCTTCGCTGTTTGCATAGTACCTGCAGCCATTTGATGAACAAGAGTGGTTAGACTCACCGTTGTTGTTCAATGGATGAAACATTTACCTCATTAACTTGTTTAAACGGTGTGTCGATTCTAATGCCAAATTACTGAGAGTTAGCGGCCATATTCGCAATCAAGTTCTTTGCAGCTTCGGGGGTTTTATCTACCAACGTTCTTCCACTTGCAGCATCAATTATACTCCTATCTGTGGGTAAAAGGCCTTCATAAAAGTATTGAATAAGGAGTTGTTCACTGATTTGGTAATGGGGGCAACTTGCGCACAATTTCTTGAACCACTCCCAGTATTCATGTAATGGCTCTCTGTTATCCTGCCGTATGCCACAGACTTCCTTTCGGATGTTAGCCACCCTTGAAGTTGGGTAGTATTTCTCCAAAAATAATCTTCTCATCCCATCCCATGTAGTAACGCTTCCGGAAGGTATATAATAGAGTCAATCCTTTGCTGAATCTTTCAAAGAGAATGTGAAAGCTCTCAGTTTGATTTGTTCTCCGGTAACTCCCGTATGTTTCATGCTTGTGCAAACAACATGGAATTCCTTTAAATGCTTGTGTGGATTCGCACCTATAAGACCATGAAAAGTGGGTAAAAGATGAATTAGTCCAGATTTTAATTCGAAAGTAGTAGCAGCATCTAAGTTAGAAAAAGTAATGCATAGAGGTTGTTGATTCAAGTTAGTGGCTGCAAGCTTCTTCAAAGTTCGATTGTTCTCAGCCATGACTTCCTCTTCCTTTAATTCTAGATCACCAGAGAATAAGGTCTCATGATCAAAATTGTTCACTATGAAATTTCATTGATTACCACTCTTTAACCTGCTTAAAGTTTTTTCTAATTTCGAATCGTACTGCAATTCATCTTGATTAGAAAATCGAGTTGCGGGTATAAATAAATAGAACAAATGAAAAAAAATATTAAAAAGAACATAGAGTAAGAAAAACAAATAAAATTTTATACTAAAATTCCTAAAAACGATAAATTGCCTAGAAACCTAGCAACTTTTGAATTTTTTTTAAAATAAAAATAAATAACTAAATAAGCACAAAAATAAATGAGTACAACTCCCCGACAACGGCGCCAATTTGGTGTGTTGTCGTAGGCAGAAATAAATAGTCCTTAAACCTCTAAAACTAATGTAGTAATGGAAGCAAGTGGTCGATCCCACGAAGAGTGTGCAATTCAACAATTTATGCTTCCTATAACGATTGGAGGATTTTTGTTTATAACGAAATCAATCTTATAACAAATAACAATGTAAATTAATGAGTTGTATTAAATCAATGAAACGAGTCTTGATCAAAGTCAACTTCCACCATTGGAAATTTATAATCATTCATCAATCCACATTCATAATATTCATCGTTGGAATAAATTCATATTTCTCATTAATTTTAGTTAATTAGAAACCAGCGTTCTAATTAACCCTAATTATCAAATAATCTCAAACCAGAGTTAAAGATTCAATTTAATAACAGTTTTAAATAATAGAGAAATCGATGAACTAGATAATACAAGTACCAGCGGTTGCATTCAATCTATTTAAATATTCTTCTTAAAATTCAATAACATCTATCGTAGAAAATTATCAAATCCTAGTGCTTCACGAGTTAAATGATTCAAACAATTACGGATTTGAGATTTATCTTAACTATAGATTGCAATATATGAAAAACTAATAGATCTCTTAGAATTCAAACATGGCAATCATAAAATTATGCATAGAAGAATATTCAATACTGAAAATATAAATTAAACAATGCAAATAGGTGGATCTCACAGTTATAATATTTTTCAAGGCTTCGGAAGCACCAAGAGTTAGTTACATATAATAGATTTAAGAAAATCGAGCGAAAATAGGTTGGAGGCATTTGGGGTGTCTTCTAGTTGAATTTAGAGAAAAACGCGTCCAAACGTTTAAATAAGTAATTAAACAAAAATAAGGAAAATTGGATCCTTTCCCCTTTTAGTCTTGAGCCGCGCGCCTAGTGCAACCTAGGGCGCATGCCTTGGGGGGTTTGGAAGCCTCAGGTGAGGCATTTTTGGTCTGGGGCGAACGCCTCCTCTGCAGGCGAGGGCTCACGTCTCGCCTAATTTTCAGCAACTGAACAGATCTAAGTATTTTTTATATAACTTTCTCTCTCAATATTTGATTGAGGCAATTCAAGATGTGTTAGAAAGCTAACTCAAAGGGCTACAACTTTGCTTTAGATATCATCTTCCAATTCGATCGTTTACCATGTCAAATATGGTTCTCAATATGAGGCTGAAAATTGGTGTAGAACTTTTCGATTGGAAATTGATGTGTGATCATACTTTGACGATATTTCATCCCTTTGACGTCTTCTTTCAACCAATTGACTCTCAAATCTTCATCGTTTGGTTTGACACAACTTTTGTGTATTTGCATTTCGGTCCCCAAATTTCGTTTTCTTTCCTTTTGGCCATTGTTCGCTTATTTCTTCCAAATTACGCCATATCTATAGAATTGCCACCTAAATCAAAATATGAACGTAATGAGTACATTTTGGCACAAAATAAACATATGAGCGCATAAAATAAGGAGGGAAAAATATGCATTTTACATTCTTATCACTTCGCGACGGAGAGAGGGTGAGGTGTGATAATAGATAGAGAGCATCGGTGGTGGTGGCGGCGGTGGCGACGGGGATAGAGAGAGGGGAGAGAAAATGAAATAATTAGGGTTTGAAATTGTATAGGATTGATTTAACAAAATATATGAGAATTGAAATAGTAAACTAGATCTCTGATTCATGAAATGGGATCTCTAAATGTCTGGGTTCCTGTAATTTCCTCTATATTTTTTTATAAGATAAAATAATTAAAGAAAATAATTGAATAGATTAAAAACATGTATGAAAAATTGATTAACTTTCTATCTATTGTACTTAATTAAAGTTCATTTCGTAAACTTACAGTTATGTGAGAATTTTCTATTTGTAGTTGATTAAAGTGATTATTTGTGTGGTTTATTAAGGTAATTTAAAATGATTTAAATTGAATTTGCCCCAAGTCTAAACTGATTAATCCAAACCAATCGAAAATTTTTCGATTTGGGTTTGCTTGGCTTGACTTAGTGCACGTTTTGGTTTGGGTTGGCAAAATTAAAAACCAAGATGACTGATTTGATTACTTACGCGTTAGCGATCCAAATCATATCCAAATTTTCGACATGTCTTATTTTTATCTAGACCAAACTAAACATGTTTGACCTCGTCTAAAACAAAAGCAAATTCATCATTCAATTTTATCTATTTATAATTTAAATCAATTATAAACAACTACTCACATGCCATAAATCTTTCCTTCTACAATCAGATCTCTTGATTTCTCAGTAGAAAAGTGCAGTTCGGCTTGGACTGGACCCGACAGGCTCGGATCTAACCTGGACTTTTTACACCTTCACTTTTCTCAAGCATAATCTGATATTAAATTTTTGCTAAATTAACTTGGAACTTCTCCACAGCTGTGCAAAATCTTAGATGTGGCTGTTTGATCTGGTATTCCAAAAGTTATCAGATTCATCTGAAGTCTGAAAAATGCTAGCTATATTTCCACTCTGATAAGAAATCCGATAACGGAGTGCGCAATACATAGAGATCGAATCAATTGAAAAAGGATAAGTTTTTACATTATGCTTTTCTGTCTTTCTCGCTATAAAATGACGACCTGTGAGTGATTTACTCGGCCTTCTCAATTGCTTCTATGCATTCAACCACTGTCGCCTTCTTCGACATTGCTGAAATAAGGGTGTCATGAAGCACCCTATTATTTTTTAGTAGTGATCCAGCAAAGAGAACCTGCATATATTCACATCATTTTCCGTAGTATCAAGAGGCAAATTCTGTAGACATAAATTACTGTAACCATTCATAAAATACTTAAATGAAGAACTTACTGCCCATCTGGTTAAGTTTTGCTGTTGATCTTTGCTCAGCTGTGGCTTGCTCCTGTTTATAAATCTCTGAGGAAGAAACAAGGCAATGAATTAAGATTAGAGTTCAACATTTGTGCAAGCCGCCTTCTAGTTGGCACGTACAAACCTGAAGAGTAAAAAGATCAGCAGATTGGCCGACAACTTTATCGTATTTTAGACCTTCTGCTGCTAGTCCAGCCATAGCTACAACTGCCAACCTGAGAAGTATAATATTTTTAGGTCGCTTGCTCTCACAATTTTCCTTTGCTATTAAGACGATAACTTTTGGAATGTAAACACTCATGGATAATGAATTCAATAAATGTCTACATCTAGGATTAAGAAGAAGAACAAAATATAACAAAAATGGATAAAGGATATACAAGTTAATGAGCTCAAATGTTTTGCATGCAGAAATAGTTACACAACTGAGCAATTATAATGACATGCCGAACAAGGGTCACCTGTCTAAAAAAATCAAGTTAATCACAGTAGAGTATGAGTACGACTATCTACAACACAGTTTTACATGTACATGAACATATAAGACCGACAATAAGAATGTATTAAATCAACATTTCTACTTTAAGACTTGTTCACTCTGTGTCACTTATGCTGCCATGCACCCAGTGGCGGATTCAAGATATTAAGTCAGCTAAGAAGGTCGTTGACGGCTGCCAGGGCCGGTTCTGTGATTTTCGGGGCCTGAGGCGAACTTTATAAATTAGGCCCCCCGAATTTTTTTGTTCCCTTTGATCCCTATGTAGCCACGCCCATGGCCAGTGCGATCTTTAACTAAAGTCTGTGAGTTTTACAAGTCATAACATACTTGAGATCGAACCTGCATAGAAATGTGTGGTCATGTTCGAGCCTTGGGGCAAGATGAATTGCCCCCTTGTACCTCTACAACCAGGTGGAAAAGAGTAAGAGAGTGAAAATAGACTTATTAATTAATTACTCACTAAAAATTAATGACTAAGAGATGACAAAACAATTATAATTATAACTATAAGCTTATGTAAACATCAATCATATAGTATAAAAAAGTCTACACACATCTGAATGATATTGAAATCAAATTAGGTCAATAAAAATGCCGTGCAATTTGTAAATTCCGATTTAAGTGAAAAAAAAAATCACCAAAAACGAAAGAGATACGAAGCTAGAGAAAATCAATAAAAAAAAATTTAACAAAATATTTAGGAACATATTTCAAAATCTCAAATTGTAGAAGGTAAATAATAACAAAAATTCAAATATTTAGATACGCAAAAAAAAAAATATTGAAATCAAATGGGATTAATAATAATGACATAATATATATTTTTAAATAAAATATTTATTGAAAATTAAATATAATAATCACCAAAAAAGGAAAGAAATATGAGTTAGAGAAAACAATGAAAAAATCCTAGAAAAAAATAAATTTAATAATTTTCAAAAAATATTGTACTATGACATGAATACAAATAGTATTTTTTGGAATCACGTAATAGATTTTCTCATCACTCAAGTGTATTTGATAATTTTTATGATGCTAAATGTTTTATTTTTTATTTTTTGAAAGGTTATGATGCTAAGCCCCCGTTTGGCACCCATTTTTTTCTCATTCTCATTCTCATTCTTTTTCTCTTTTTTCATTTCAACCACACATTGTATCAATAAAATAATATTGCACATAAACCTAAAAATTCTCTTTACTTTTCAACCACACATTCTTCCATCAATCACTATTCAAAAACACATTTTTTCACAAAAATGGGTGTCAAACACCCCCTAAATGTTATCAAATTTTTTGCCATTAATGAATTTAAGAAGCAAATTTTAGTAATAAGTTCAGTTCTCCAAACAACCGTTTGACACCAATTTTTTTTTTCCAATTTTTCCAAACCATTTTCAACAGTTGTGGGCCCCAGCTTAGGCAAAAGGACGGATTCTCTGCCACTGAATGACCTTGCATGCATGTAAAGCTGTAAGCGTTAAATTTACTTTCATGTTACATTCTTATTTTAACATTATTTGACCTTTATCCAAAAATGGCTTATAAAAAAGGTTTTTTTTTTTTTTTTGAGGCCCTCTTAGAGTTTGGGCCCTAGGCCTCGGCCTCACTCGTCTCGGCCCAAAACCGGCCCTGACGGCTGCAATAGTAAGATTGTTTATTAATATTTAATTAAATAATATTAAAAAATTCAATCAATATATAAATACACTAAATCGTAAAAGTTATATATATTTGAAAATATAACAACCTTAAATAATAAAAAATATATATATTTTTCAATCATATGTGTATGATCAAGTTTCAAGTTTTTTACGAACTTAAGTGAAACAAAATAAAGTTTATACGTAAAGCATGATTAAAAGGTAAAGACAAACTCCAAGTTTAGTCGAACGTTATGCAAAATTTTGAAAACAATGATTTTTAGAATTGCAACTATTGTTTACCTCAAAAGAAAAAGTGCTTTTCAAACACTTAAAAGAGTAAAGAGAGGCACTTAGATTGTCCAAATTTGAATTTTATAAAATAAATTAATAAAATCTAACCCTAAAAATTCATATATTATGAAGTAATAATTTGAGTAAATAAATTTTTTAAAGAAATTATTTGGAAAACGAAAACTAATAATATATAATTGTTTAGTTATTATTTATTGTATTAAAAAATAAACAAAAAAGTAAAAGTGTATAGAATTGAACCCCCATACCTCTCACTTACTAAATGACCCCTCTACCATATGAGCTACGCTCCTTTTTGTTCAACATTGGTACAATTTTTTATATATATATATATATATATATATATTATTATTATTATTTTTTTAATGTGTTGTGTGTGTGTGTTACATAAATCTTAATTAATCATTTTTCCTGACGAATCTAGCACGAGCGGCGTCGCAGGCTCGCCGGGTGTTGGATCTGCCAGTGCATGCACCATTCTTGTTCCCTGTTCTATATTTCTACAAATTTAGAATGGTGCTAGAGGGGACAATGCTCTCTCCCATTGAGCATTCTACGTGTTTAACATCTTCAAATGGCCAAGGCAAAGCATGTTTTCTTAAATCACTGGTTAATTTCTCAAATGGTAACAGGAAAGATAAAGCATGGTATAGAAAAAGTTTACATTGTCACGAAGTGTTAATGAAGTTCACAGAGCTACAGTTATGAAAACGAAAAGTTTTCACACCTTGACTGGTGACAAATAATTGATCAGATGCAAATTTTGGGGAAATCTCATAAATGACTTGAGTAGGGGGAAAAAAATCTTTCATGTCAATTTAAAGGATTTAACAGCTACAGCTGCCAGATTGATACCTGTCTACTTCCTTGGCATCGAGCTGGCCACTATAAATAAGCTTTTCCAGTCTTTCATCAATGAGATTTACATGCTCTTTTCCAATATCCAATGAATATCCAAGGATTGGAAGGCCAAGTAAGTAGGCAACTGGAATAAAAAAATTTGAATGTTGTTAAATTAGCGTCACGAGACTGAAAGTCAGTGGAGAGCAAAGGACATGAAAGAGGGTATGGACTTTAATATTAATATTGCCAATAGAATCATACACGTGACCACAAAACCATAGATAAAAATGTTGGATCCTGAAGTTTTCAGAGTGAACCATGCAGATTCACTAATATGAAAAAATAAAGACCAATGTCCATCATAAGTAGTTATGGAGCTACTCTTGACATAGCAACGTAGAGGAAGATAATTCTTTCAAGTTTCTTTTCCGAAAACATACTCAAGCTTTTGGTATCTGTCCAAACTAAGAAAAGAGAGAAAAAACGAACATTCATATAGCTTGTAAGCATAAAAAATAGCCATAATATTGTGCTTAGCCGGAAGAGAAATTGTGTGCTATGTCACAATATTTTTGTAAGATTAAAAGCAGCCAGATTTGACGGGCTGAATCTCATGAAAACAATATGGAAATACCTAAAAAGTGGGCTGCTTCATGTCTAGCAATCCTGTCCTGGTAATCAGGAAAAACTGAAGAAAATCCACCAATAGCAGCCTGAAGCAACCTAAGTCCCAGTAGACAAAATCAGTTGCAACACACGGCCAAATGTATGCATGTGCATGTGCCAGCAATTGTATTTGAGTATGTGCATATGCTGGAAGGTGATGTATATAATCTATGTAAGCCTGCACTCCACCTTTATTAACCTTATTATCATGATATGCAGAAGATTTGATAAAAATGATAATCTTGTTAACATGTACCCTCTTTCATGATGTACGGTATGGAAGCATAGTTCGTTGATTACCTACCCTGGGGAAATGCTCCCAACTGCCAGAACTATTAAAGAGATGCTTCCAATCAAGTACGGCACAAAAAAGCCCCAATCCTAGGAAAACAAAAAAAATTGGAGCGAGAATGTGAACATTTTACAATTTTCTCCACAGCAATAGCCATGTTGTGAAACTACTTCAGAAATAAAGCAAATTTAATAAATGTTAAAAAAGATTGAAACTAAAATGAAATATACTGCCTATATGGTATAAGATGATATTGATCAATGCGAAAAACTAAATGCAAGAAAGAGGATATATTACAGCGAGAAAAGGTCACCAGTCCAGTTCAAACTTAACCGAGACAGAACATATTTGCAAGTATTAATTTTTTTTAAGTGGTATATGTTAGGCTTCTGTACTAACACTAGTAAAGTTTAGTTGGCCAGGTTTACAATGCATAACTTTTTCCATTTTCATAAGCCTAAAGTGATATGTGAACACTTTGGACGAAAACTTTCTAGATCTTCACTGCTTACAGTGCATTTGGAGCAAGAAGATGTGAAACCATAATCTATAACCTTATGGCTCTTCTCCTACCAAACCTCTGTGGGTGCTTCACCGACAATGTTAAGGCATATTTACAAGGCCTAGAGAAACAGGTACATAAGCCCAAGTGCTTTTTTTATTCTTTACTTTGAAGTACTTCTTGAAAAGCCTTCCTTGGACTTCGGAAAACATTTCAACAAATTTAACGAAATCTCAGAGAATTTTGATCGAGAAAGCACCAAAACGATTTATGATCATCAGATGAGCCCCTCAGAGTTCTGAATAGTTGTAGATGAAAAACCATGGTTAGACAACAGTCCAGTTTAAAAAAATTACACATCATAAAAAAATGTCCTTTTTGAACTCGCAAGTGTCAAGATTGTTCTGCTACATGTTCAAGCAGAAAAATTCCTAACAAACCGTGTAAATGAACACAAATAGAAGGGTCATGTTTATAGTCAACCCTGATGGAAAGCTAATCATACAGATGGAATCAAGATGTTCATAGAGCTTGGAGCACACCAGTGCGCAAGAGACAGAGATATTAGTAGATAATTAAGAGGAGAAAAAGTTACCCCGGGAAGTTGACCAGCTAGAACACCCAAAAACCCTGTAGTTCCAACTACGGTAAAGAGAAAAGCTGCCTGCATCACTGAAGAAAATCAATTTAATTAACAAGTACCATGATTTACTCCAGGGTTTGTGATGATAAATGCTCAGGCCATCTCATTCCATTCTGGAAACCTCCAGGCCATTAAGAAATGGCAAAGGAATAGAAGCAAAGACACAAATTGGCATCCTATTGTAATAATCAGACCTGACGCAAAAATGAAAAAGAATTATCGAGCCAATAAGAACTTCGCCCCAGAATTTCTGCTATCATTTGCTCTAGAAACTACCAAACCTCACAAATCCCTGTGAACACCCGCCAATTGAGACCAGAGTATGCTTTAAATGCAATGAAACAAATGAGACACAAGTTCCATGAAACTTACATCATTTCTGACACTAGGGATAGCAAGGTTCTCAGCGTTTTTTATTCCAAGAGTTGTCAGCTCCCGTAGAGATGTCTGTTACAGAAATTTTCAGATAGTTACAGGAAATATTTCCCCATATTAAGCTACTATAAACTACTCAAGTTTCTAATGAATATAAATATTCTTCAACATGAATGTGTAGGACCGCATATGTGAAGTCATTAAAAGTACCTAGGTGTTTTTTAGTTGGAGACTTACGTGCATCAATCAGTGTGATTGAGGTGTACATTGCCAGCAGTCAGCATGGCTGTTCTGAGAAATAGATTTGAGGCTTTAGGAGTTGTTATGATTAGTTGCAGCCTGTCATATATTAATCAGAAACTAATCTTGGACTAGAACTGTCCAGAAATAGACGCTGAAGGGACTGAAAGAAAGATTCAAAAAAATTATTCACATTTTATATGTCATGCCAAAATTTCTCTATCCTATAGTGTAATTGAGGTTAATGTTTGGATATAGCTACAGAAAACTTCATATTTGTTGTTGAGACTGACCGTACGGCGCGAGACATATGGTTGAGAACCCCACTTTTTGGCCCAACCAATTTCACTCAACTGATCAAGTGCCTTTTTAACTGCATCACTATCTTTCTACATTGAACCAAAAACATACGTTAGAAGCGATTCAAGAAATAGAAATATAAAGGCAAAAATATTTTCTACTTCATGAAGTCATTGTCATGTTTAACGGAGAGACATTTAGCATGCATAGGTGGGTGGCATTGAAGAAAAATGTAGTAAGTCTCCCCTGCTCTATACTATCATGAAATGAAAGACTTCAAACTAGTACACACACTCTACACTGTACATCTCAACCCTTAAAATTTATCGTTGCCTAATCATCCTAACTGTTTGTTCATCAGTACTACTTCCTCCACCCACTTCATATGGATTCTCAATTTCATAGTACTACTAGATTTTCGTCGGATTATTGTTGGTTACAACTTTTACGTATATTTGTAATTGAATCTCATTGTCCAAGCCTAAAACTTAGTGATAGATGAAAATTTCAAGTAGGCAAACTCACAAATCATAAATTTGACATCCATCCAAACTCGTGCTTGAGATGCATTAATTCATGTGATACATAATCATCAATTAGGCGTACTAAATAATTGGCTGCTGGCAAATTAAATTACAGTACGCGTGGGAAGTTGAAGTCTGAATTCAGAACAAAACAAACCTTTTCAACGGCGGATTGGAGAGTGGTGAGATCGATGCCAGGAGCAGTTGAGGAGGAAGCTCCTACGTAGAATTTCCTGGGTTTAATGAGACAAATGTGATTGTGCGGTGAGTTAAATTGGTTGAGAAATGATGAGAGAGAGACGGACATTTTTCTCTATCTCGCTTCGCTTGCTTGGAAGATGGTTGATTTGATAAGGTTTAGCGGGGCGAGAGGGAAATAGATAAACATAAATACGGTTGTCTGGCCTGTTACTAGAATCGTGTACATTCCACTTCCACTAGTTCAAATATGGATTTAGGAATTTTTTTTTCTTTTTTTTTTACCCCTTCTTTTCTTCTTGATATTGAACTCTTCAAACTTCTGTATTAGTAGCATTTTCGTCCTCGTGGTTTTAGTTCAAAAAAGCCAATTCTAAAAGTGCAAAAAGTTAAAATTACAAGTGAGTAAGTTCTTCTTAAGAGGCCAATAATTTCGTCATATGCTTTATATATATTTTTTGAAATAGAAATTATTGCATTACATTGGAGAAGTATGCCTACTAAGTACTAAGGGTCCGTTTGATTTCAATAGTGGAATTTGGGTGAAAAGAAAATGAATTTCAAAAAATTGAATTATCTAGAATTGTTTCCTGGGAATTGTCAATTAATTATATTTGATTGGTATAACTTTTCACCTTAAAAATGTTGAGATTTTGGATCTTTTGGTATTTGTTTGACTTTATTTTCCATGAAAATTGTCTATTAAAGGATTTTTTTTTTATTACCAAAAAAAAAAAAACCTGGAAACCACTTTCCCACCACTTTGGTGGGAAAACCAATTCACTTAAACATGGAAAATAGGTCATGTGAGGAGGGGGAGGGGGGTTAGGTGGAAAAGGTTTTGCCAAGAAAATTTTTACCATCAAACAACAAAAAACTTGGAACTTGGAAAATAAACGGCCCTAAGTGTTTTGCATAATTTCCTTCGTACTGGACTGGAGCGGATAGTGCGAGTAATTATGTGGAAATTCAAATGAGTTATTGTCCAACACATCGGGTTCTTGTATTCAAATAGATCGAGTTTCAAAAAGCCATACATTTTCTCAAATTGGGGTATTTATAGGCACCTGATGACACGCCACCGTTCCATGATTAATTGTACCACGTGTCTCACGTATGTCTTTCCACTTCTCCACGTTCTAGAGTTGTGACCCCCACTCGTCTAATGGTTGGTTATGCCCATGTTCGTTGTTGGGTGGTTTTCGTCCAATTCATTGCCATTTATTTGGCTAAGTATAGTATTGGTCACGTGGTGGTAGGCGGCTCTGTGTGAACGTAGAGTGCCTTATGGGGGTCGACGACCCCATTGTGGTAGACGACCTATGTGAACATAGAGATCCTCGTGGGGGTCGACGGCCTCATGGTGGTAGACGGCCTATATGAATGTAGAGGTCCTCGTGGGGGTCGACGGCCTATGTGAACATAGAGGGCCTCATGGGGGTCGACGACCTCATAGTGGTAGACGGCATATGTTGTAGTGCTCTACAGGGGGTGCATATTAAGTAGTTGGCCACTGTGGAGAATTATTAACACTATCTTATATCAAAACCATTTCATTCTTGGGAAGATTATCATTTAGATTCATTGGCAGCTTATCAATACTTCAAAATAAAGGCATCACTCTCTGAACAGTTGAAAAAAGAAATTAGTAAAACAAGATGTATGTGAGATATGCATGATAAGTGTATTTTGTACACTTATCTAAGTCATTAAATTATAGTATTTGTTAGTGATTTGGATGAATTATAACTTGATTTTGTGTTAATTATGTTTGTTATGTTGAACTTAATACAAATTGGTGGATTTGAAAGAAAGGAATAAAAAATGTGTGAAATCGAAAGAAATCTAAAGTTTGGGGATCAAAGTGTAAATTTTCAATAGTTGATTCAGAGCACAAAACAATGATTGAAGATCATATAAGATTAATTGGATGCAATTGGAGGTCAAATGAGTGAAATATAATAGAAATATTTTCACAAATCAATTTCAAGCCGAAAAAGTTATGCTCCAGATTTTTAGCCTCAACTTGAGACCCATGTTTAGGATAGCAAACATTCGAATTAGGAAAATTGTATTTCTTGATAAATCATATCCCTTTAAATTAAATTTTCAATATATTTTGAATCAACTCAATCGGATATTTGTAGAGAAAGTTATGGCCAAAATGCTAAAATTTGCTCAGGGACGAACTTGTGCGCGCGAGGGCAATTCATGACTCAAGCGGCACCCTATTTTCCCCAACTCGAGAGTTATTTGGTTCTATGTCACGCGGGCGGTAGTTATACCAGTGCGCGTGTGGGGTCTTTTCCGCAAACGAATTTTTATTTTCCTGTCGCGATTCAAACTCTTTTGAAAACCAAATTGGACGCGATTTTTACCTATTTTCTGGTTCTTATAAATAAAGAGCGGGGGCTATACATAAAAAACCTCTCTTGCCTCTTCATACACAATAATTTCATCAGATTTATCAAAAATAAGAGGCTAATTGCTATATTTTGAAAGATGGGATGAAGCCATAGCAAAGAATTGAATGTCAATTACATTAAGATTTTGAAGAATTCAACATTGGGTTTGAAAATCAACATCTTTTGATTTATTTCTTTATCCAAATGATATTTTTCTATTCTTCTTCTTCTAATTTATATATTAGCATTTTTGGGCTAAATTCGATTTTATATTGGATGAAGATGAACCATATTGTTTGTTTATTTTAATTCAAGGCTAATAGTTCAGTTTATTTCTTGCATTTCTTGATTACTTTTGCATAATCATTGCATTATTTAATTGATTGGCCACAAATTAGATAATTAGTTGGTTGTTGTAGTGTTGGAAGACTCACAATAAATTTAGAACGCTACAAAATTAACATATGTGTAATAGATGTTAGGAATAACATTTATCGTATGTGCAATCATATAGTAAACTTTAATACATTCTAATCATTCGAATTCGGGCTAAGAATAGATTCGTGTCGTGATTAGAATAAATTTAATTTGTTTTGAAAAAGAAAATTATATATCATAATTTTATCGATTGTCAAGAACGCAAGAACAATACTAGATTACAAATCAAGAATTGAAAAAGATAGCACTAGGCAGATTCAAGATCTAATACAATCATCCATAAATTGATAAAACCACATTTTTACCGCTTTGTTAGATTAATTTAACATAAAAAAAAAAAAAAAATCAAACTCTCTTTTGTTTATATAATTCGAATCCCATAAAAAGTTAGTAAACTTGAATTTGTCCCCGTTTGAGCCACATTAAAATTTTCATTTTCATTTTTCTACTGATTTTCAACCACACATTCTTCAATAAAATAATATTTTCCATCACATCAATAACTTTTCCTTCTTTTTCAACCATACATTCTCCATCAATATACTATTCCAAAATACATTCTTCCAAAATAATGTGACTCAAACACACTTTAAATTTATTCCCTATGGGACGATACTCTCAACTCATCAATTTTCTTACTTGTCAACGATTCCGTACACTTGCGAGTTTTACAAGAGCAATGCACTTGTGGATATGTGGTGTAGGTATATGTGCAATAATTTCTGCATGAGAGGAGTGGAGGATAGCTTTGTTGATAAACTCGGTGGGGAAGGTGCAAAGGTTGGTTTAAGCAGGGTGCATGTTTTGCCCCTCGCACTGTTGTATTTTTATCTAAAGTCGAATATTACTTCTTCGAGAAGTTGCTATTTAACTATTTAGTGCCAAAGTGGACGTTTGATCAACTTATAATTGATTCTAAACTTTGCCAAACACACACTAAGTCTAAATTTTCATTGTTCTAGCTCTCGATGAAGCAAGGGGATAGTAATTTTAAGTATCGAGTAAGCGTATCTCACATTAATTAGTTACAGTTAAAGATAACATATATTGGGTACAAGAGTGCAATTGTCCTTTTAATAAAAGCTCAAAGATTTCAAAAATAGTGCACTTCATTCATATATATATATATACAGAAATGATCTAATGAGCACCGGTGCTCATCTTATCCTAAGCACCGATGAGTTGGCACATTAATTCATTGGTGGATTGGAACTCACAAAATCTTTATCCACCAATGAATTAATGTGCCAACTCATCGGTGCTTAGAATAAGATGAGCACCGATGCTCATTAGATCATTTCTGTATATATATATATTACTTTTTTCTTCATTTATTAATAGTTATATTTATTAAATGTTCATATATAAACTCGAACGATGTAGCTTCTTCTTTTTGTAGAAACCTTTCCAAGAAGTTGATTTAGGCCAACTTTCTATAAAATGTCTTCTAATTAGATAAATCATTTTAAAAAAATTATTCAACCATATTAAAAAACAGTTTTTTAATCTCAATTTTTTTTTTTTTTTTACTTTTTAAAAATCTTGTCAAATGAACTTCGGCGTGTAGTAATACATCTTAAACCATAATTTTCAGACAGTAACCATAATATACACACAATTTAGTAATTAGTTACATAAATAATACACAGATGAAACACAGTAACAACAAAATGTATGAAAATATCATCCTATGATGACAATATATATTTCTACTCCCCGTTTACGCCTCCTTCAATATTCATATATGACTGACTAAAATTGATCATCTGACCAATCACGTGGCTCGATCTCATAAAATAAACCATCAATGATCTGATCGATGAGCAAGTCGATCAACGTATTGCAACGGATGGTAAACATCCGACCTACCCCTTTGCGTGCACTCGAAAACCATGCAATAATTGCCGCACTCGTCACTGCCGCCAAACATACCCCCGCAGCTTCCGCAATACCTTGCAAATCCATTTTTCTGAAAACAGAATTTCCAGTCACCATCTCGATGCTTACTGTTGCTGCAAACACCATCTGCAAAAGGGAAACTTAGTATTAATGCTAGGGAAAAGGGGATCGAGTTCATCTTTATTCAACGTGAGATTTATCCCATAACATGTCTCCGAGACATAGTGATTTGTTTAAAAACGTTGATCTTGAAGAATTGAATTGCTCGCTTGATGAATTCTAAGATTCCGTATTAAAAGTCAATCTTACCATGGCAAGTCGACCGGAAATGATCTCAAAGTCCTGACTCTTCTTCGAGCTCTCTATATATTCAGACAAGGTCGCGAAAAAATTTGAAACTTGATCATCACCGTTAACAATATTCTTGGCCTTGATTACCCCCGCGCGATCACCGCTATATGATCTAAGTGTACACAGTCTCGGTTGCAGCACAATTTTCCCATTGTCGGTGGCTGTTTGTGGCAGCTCCACCAGTTTCGGCTTCTGGATCTGCAGCGGTGCCGCCGATTTATCCGACTTGAGCTCACAGAATACCGGCCGCGCAGCCAATTCCATGAGGGAAGATGAGAATCTATGTGGATGACTCAGGGTTTTGTGATTCTTTTCTTATTTCGTAGGAATCTGTTTTGTAGTGTGTGAAGGATCCACGTCTAGGAAAAGTTACGTCCAGTGAGGTGTCGTTTGGTGATTGGTGGTGGAGTTTGGGTAAGAACAATTATAGACGTGGAGCTTCATTTGTTCGCTAACGTTGTTTTCAGTGGGGATGGTGAGTACAGAGTACTAGAGCGTGGAAGCCTATTGAAAGGGTTAATATTCACAATCACTGAACTTTCGAATATGCAATCATATCGATCCATCGCCCACGTACTGAACAGCTGTTAGAAAAATGGATGAAATTGCTGATATTAGCTAGTGGGTGATGGATGAGATTGCATATTCCAAAGTTCAGTAATGAACATGAACAGAGTAATTTTTAAATACGAATGACCTAATGGAAACCTTAAGCAAAGTTTAGTGATTATTGGGATTATTAATCCAACTTGGATCGGCATTCCATGGCAATTCCAACCCTTTTCAGCTTTTCTTATCTGTAATATACACATGCTTTTTCTAAGTTAGAATAAAAATATTCAAGAGAAATTGACAGAAAAAGTGATCGATAAGTGCAATCAGGAAAGACATTAGTGTTCATGATGAACTTGTAAAGGGGGTTAATTTTCCGTAATTATGTATATAGAAGGAAATTTGGTTACCTCATTTAAAATTGGATAAAGCTACTCTTACAGCTTCACTTCACAGTCGGATTTACAGCTTTTCAAAAAATTTGACGTGGCAGCTTGACCCGGCCCCCAACAAAATAAAAAACCCGGCCCATAAAAAACAAATGGAAAACAAACTTGAGTCTAACCTAATCTCTCCCCCATCTCTCGAGCGAAATCGGACCTCCTAGGGCAGCCTCGCGAATCAACCCACTCTACCCATTCCCCAGCTAAGAAAGAGGGAGAAAGGTAAGGTTTTTTCCAGCCCATTCTATTTTCTTGGAAGTTCAACTGCCTCCCTTAGAGTTTTCTGAAATTTTTTTTTTATTTGGGGCAGTCGAAGTTTTCTGTGCAGTTGGAAGTCCGAAAATTTGTATGTATTTTGTTGCTAATCATTAATTTTGTTGGTAAACATTCAAGGATAGTATAGGATTTTTTTTATGATTCTACTGTCTGAAATTGAATGCATTTAAAAAAAAAAAAACTTTGGAAATCTACTGGTAATCTGTGCAGTTTACCTTGTCCGAAAATGGTAGTGTAGGTTTCTCCCTTTGGATACCTTTGGGTTTCAGGACTGAGCGAGATGTGATTGAGAATAAGAGATTCGGGGGTTGACTCATCCACCTGGAAATTGCTTATTCTGATATAGAACACTCTTGTGACAAACCAAGGTCATGAAAACTTGCCACCGGATTGATACAAAGAATGCCTTTTAAGGTTTACCTTGTCGAGTAGAGGCATATATATAGCTTGAACTCGGGTAACTTAAATATTTTAGTTCACAATCATCCATACTTGTAAATAGAATGGGAGAAACGTACTGCAGTAGTCTAAATAATATGAAGTTCAAATGGAATGTTTAGAGTTATAGTTTCAAATGGTCAGTTTGGAATTCTAGTTACTTGCTTGTAGTGGTAAATTTCGAAATGAGCATTCTATGTGAGTTAGTAACAATGAATATGTGTTTCTTTGATTTGTGATAGTAGTAGTATTTCCGTGCCGAGTTTGCATTTTGGAAGTCAATCTAGAGCATCGCATGAAACAGGTGAAGGTAGTGTACAAGATTCTCAATGCTCGAAAAGAAAGGGCGCGCCAAAGAAATGTCGTAACAAAAGCCCATTGGAGTTATATGCTAAGAAATCTATCTAAGCAGGCTTTGACTGATCAAATGTAAGTGGAGACAGGCAACTACACCCACTTGTCGCTCTCTCCTGCTCCTCACTTTTTTTCTATGGCTTCTGCATTTGGTAATTAGACATGGCATTATGTTGTGTAGGGATTTGAAATCTATCACTGATAGAGAGGTGTGCTGCTTTATGATCTCGTGCAAGAATTCGACAAACATTGACCAGGTTATTAACTGGCTAGTCAAGCATTCTAAATCGAAGAGTTAAGGATGCTTCTATGGACTTTAATAATTTCAAGAAAGTTTTTTGGAGATGGATTTCCCTGATGGTTGTCGATGATATGACTAATTGGCTTTGTACTTCTTTCAAAGTTGGTTGTGTGTTGTAAATTTACTTATATTTGTTTAAGCTTTAATGACAATTGACATTTGTGTGTCGGGTTGATTATAGTATCTTGTTTACCACTCTATTCAGCGTTAATCCTATTCTTGAAACCACCCCTTCCCACTTATTTTGTTATTGGTGTTTAGTGGTTTAGATTAGTATGTGAGCATCATCAATATTACAACAAACATATTTTCTTGGACTTTTATAATCTTTTTTTCAAATGAGATACACATTCTGTGTGTTTACTGTGTACATTGCCATATGCAGTAGAATGAAATTTCTTGGAATATTAAAGTTGGATCCAATCTCACATAGTAGTTTTACTAAAAATATGCTTGAATGCAACAAACAGCGTACGTACTACAAACTACAGCAAACTTCATGTCCAAACAGTTTAAGTACTACAAACTACTACAAATTCACATTGACATGTCCTAACGACCACCAAATACAAACCTTTCAAGCACAATTCTATTACATCGAATTTTAGATAACATCATCCGAAACTCTTTTCCCCTTCAACGTACACGACAAATCATCGATCGGCTCACTTGCATTTGTAATGCCACTAGATTCACCATCATCATGCAATGGACATCTTTCGTCGGGATCATTTTTGCACCATTTAAATTACTTGCAGTCGTGGGTATCATCTCTTTTTTGGGCATTCCGGCAGCATATGTCCAACAATGACAAATTTTCCTACTCTTTCCTGCCATTGAAGTAATCTAGTGCAATCTAGTTATAGTTTTACCAATCAAGATATACACAGTATTAGCCATCTTCATTCTCATATTAGCAATCTATCGAAAGCCTGATACCACAAGCATGATTGTTAACTATAGTACCAACTAATGCGAGTTAAATGTTTCATTAGCCACTGAACTTTGAGTTACGTTACGATTTACTCACCGAACTTTTAAACTTGTCCCGATGGCCACTGAACTTCAATCTGTTACTGCATGTTACTCACCGACTCAAATCTGTTAATTGACATTTCTACGTGGCTAACGGAAAGTCTAGCTGGCCGGTTAAGTGTTAAATATTTTGCCAAATCATCGACCTCATCAGCATTATAAACACGCCTCTCACTTAGTTAACCCCCAATTCACCAAGCCGGTTATCTCTCCTCCCAAATCAGAGCTGCTCCCAGTATCTTAACTCAAGAACCCTAGATTCATCTCAAGAACCATCTTCTCCAATCAAACTCGTAGATCTTGAAATCCATTTCTCCTAAATCTCATGTGATGATTTTGATCATTTAATTGCTTCGAGTCTCTCAGTTAAGATTAAATAATGGTGTCAATTGACTTCGTGCGCTTTGACTTCTTCTTGCCGAATTGGAAAATCAATCGAAATTACGAGGTTCGAGACAGGTCGCTCGGAAATAAAGGGTTTCTTTAGGGTTTTGAGGTTCTTCTGGCGGAGGTGGTTTATTCTTTTAGTTGGTTTTGTAGGGAATGTAGCAGTGAGGGAGAGAAATCAGAGGGTTTTCTGAATTTCAAGTTTCCAACTTTTGAAGAATTGTTATGAAAATGAAGAAGAAAATATTGTTGTTGATGAGTGTTCGCTAGAAAAAACCTCGGAGAAAGTTGATAATGGAACAGATGGTTAATGAAGAAAACAATTCTGCTAATGATCAAGAATTTTTGGATGAAGGCCAGTTCCATTCAGAGAAAAATCCCATGGTTACTGATTCTGAATCTGAATTAACAAGTTTTGAGCGTATTCGTTCTGTTGTGAATAGCTTCGTCAATTCTTACAGTGAGGGCTTCCTGTCAGATGGAGAGTTTGGTTTTGATGCTTCGATGAATACTGATGGTGAAAAGGAGAATTAAGATTCAGAAGGTGAATTGTTAGCACTGTGAATTGGTGCCTTAAAGGATTGAAATACATCTCAAATTCATTGTTCTTTGTTCAGGCTACTGTCACTGGAAAATGCCTTGTAATTCATTGATTGGAGAAGAAAGAACTCATGTACTAGTTCAATTCAACAAATAGTGACATGAACATTTCTTTTATATCTTCCACCCTTACCATTCAATTGACTTATGAATTACATCGACACAAACTATATACATTTAACTGGGCAGTAGATCAACAAAGCATTTGGAAAAAAAAAAACATGACAATGAGAACTAATGCCATGACGATCAACTCTTCCACAACATCAAACAAAAAGGATCACAAAGAGATTTCAAATTATGTACCAAATCAACCATATATAACAATATATTTGAAATTTACATGCCAAATCATTCACACTGGACAAAATCATAATTCAAATGTTGTTCCCAAAAAAAAACAATGTTCGTCATTCAAAACCAAAGGTAGTCGTTATCATTCAAAACTAGGCACAGGTCCTATCATCCTTCCATTATATATTTGCACTTCATTCCCATATTCTCAAAATCATTAACATACAAAAGTAATTCAATGGAGAAGGCAAAAAGGTTTTTGTTTCATTGGTAGAAGTCAATATTTCTGTTTTTTATGAAAGCTGTGATCATGGCATTAGTTCTCCTTGTCATGTTTTTTTTTTTTTTCCAAATGCTTTATTATCAACTAGTAAGAGTATTGCTCTATGAGCCTCACTCCATTGGTGAGGCATAATTCATTGGATCATTTGTAAAGCAAGTGCACTGATATTTGACCATTAAAACTGTCAAAGAATTGCCATTAATGAGTTAAAGACGCATCAGACGAACCACAAAAATGAAGGACTAGGGCATAAAATTCAGATCATGCATTCAAGAACTTTGATATTATTACAACTCATTTTTAATGATTTATATTATTTCTCAGGTTTGTTACATATCAATGAGAATAAAAGGGATGAAGCCACAAAGAAATGTAGTAATAATACATCAGTTAATCCTTTAAGAAATATAATTATTCAAGGCAATCTATGGAGCAGTCTTTTCATGATCAAATCCAGCAAGCTATTCTCAACCATCCCTATTCAATTTCTCAGCAAACTCGAGATTTTACAACGCCAAGAAGCTTTCGATGAGTCATGTTATCAAACACCAAGTGACCATCTTCCCCAATTCTAGAGAAGATTTTGTGACGTCAAGAATGTCATCCACAGCCTCAAACAGCAGCCCAAAACGCATAGGAAACTTTCTCAATTCAGCAATTTCTTCATCATTTGCACCACCTGAAACTTTACTTATCAGTCAACATAGAACCAGGTTTGACTTCGTGCGCTTTGACTTCTTCCCCAATTTCTGTCTGTAGTAATGGTCGGTGCTCATTGCACCGCCACGTCCTCCGTTGTCGTCGCCCATCTCCACTGGTGCCATTATTTTTCGACCGCCAGTGGCATTCCCAGAAAATCAATTTTCACAGTTTCCTCGCTCGCTGCTCCATTCCCTACAAAACCAACTAAAAGAATAAACCACCCCCGCCAGAAAAACCTCAAAACCCTGAAAAAACCCTTTATTTCCGAGCAAATCTCATCGAACCTGTAATTTCGATTGATTTTCCCATTCGGCAAGAAGAAGTCAAAGCGCACGAAGTCAATTGGCACCATTATTTAATCTTAATTGAGAGACTTGAAGCAATTAAATGATCAAAATCATCACGTGAGATTTCGGAGTAATGGATTTCAAGATCTACGAGTTTGATTGGAGAAGATGGTTCTTGAGATGAATCTAGGGTTCTTGAGTTAAGATACTGGGAGCAGCTTTGATTTGGGAGGAGAGATAACCGGCTTGGTGAATTGGGGGTTAACTGAGTGAGAGGCATGTTTATAATGCTGATGTGGTCGATGATTTGGCAAAATATTTAACACTTAACCGGCCAGCTAGATTTTCCGCTAGCCACGTAGACATGTCAATTAACAGATTTGAGCCGGTGAGTAACACGTAGTAACGGATTGAAGTTCGGTGGCCAACGAGATAAGTTTGAAAGTTCGGTGAGTAAACCGTGACGTAACTCAAAGTTCAATGGCTATTGAAATATTTAACTCAACTGATGCAAAACCTTGAAACGATCACAGGCCACCAACAAATTCATACAAAGACATCAAATTATCAATTATATTCACTTACCAAGATGAGTAACAAGCACTTAGCATGGGAAATTCAAGAAAATTGGCTGAAAACATTGGAACCAAAAAAGTCACTACTTTTCAAAAATCCCAAACAGCTAAAATATACTTATCATCGATTTAATGTGCTATAATGTAGCGACCCGAATTTTAAAATTCAAATTTTATAACTTGAGTTATGTCGCTACGACATTCCCGTCAAGATTTAGAATTTATTTTACGATCCGTCAAGTTGTCTAGCAAAACATTGAATATAAGAATTCAAAAACGATTTTTAATCTTAAAAATTCAATATTTTCTTATTGGGTCGAATTTTACACCCAATATCTATTTTAAATTACTATTGGTCCAATAGTCTTCTTTTGCCCAAGTTTAAGTCCATTATCAGCTCAATCAATTGTCCAAATTCTGGAGCATAAGTTTGTAGGGCTCAATAGTATCAAACCTTAAAAAAAAACAGTCGTTCCATCTTCCTAAATTAACTCTCACGGCTGTAAAATCTCTCAGAAAACTTGGCATTCAACGAAGTAAATTCTTCAACATTGGAACAATTATTTCCCTTCGATTTTATCATCATTGTCGTCTAATCTATTGACTCTCTGCACAGTTTCTTCCAATTCCAAACCAATAAATCACTCGGCAAACAATCTGTTCAGGTAACTACTTTGAAATTGATTTTCAATTTTCGAAATTTCATAATCTATGTTCTTCTCAGTATATTCATTCATGAAAAAGAAAAAAAAAGAATAGATAAATGCAGAAAACGAAATCTGTGAATTTAATTTCATACTCCATTCGGTTCAATCGCAATTCCACTCCTTGCTCTCGAATCTTGCTCTTACAGAGAACTCGAAAACCCGAAGTCGCCTGTAACTTTTCTTACCAAACGAACCACAATCCAACCTCTATTCTTCCTCTCTCGGCTGGAACGCTATCGTATGAACCTCCCTTGCCTTTGGACTTCCTTCCCCGGCCTCGATTTTGGCTGAAAATCATTAAAATGTGAAAACTCATTTTCTCTCTATTTCGAACCAGGAGCTTCCCTGTAACGTGAAATGGGAATTGGGAATGGGGGTTTGGTTTTAAATATAAAAATTTCATTTTTAAATCCTCAAGTTTGGCCAAAAGTTTAAGTTAGTCCCCTATTTAATTTTAACTCTTTCAACACTCCTAAAGTTTATGAATTCTTCAAATTAAATATAAAATATTTTCTAATTTTATCATATTGGTCCTAAACCTTCTGATTTTGATAATTAGACCCCAAATATTTAAGGAATTATCAAATTACTCATTTATTCACTTTCAAAAAGTTCATTCAAATCCTTAAAAGTTTTAAAGTATTAATTAGGACTTAGTATCCTAGATTATATTAATTTTGTTCTTACTAGACGAGGTCGCAGGAAAAGTTTAAAGCACGGTAACATCACATCAGTTCAATTTCAAGAAAAAAATTTCAAGACTTTGAGGTGGAGTTTACATTTAAGCAATTATTGTTATTTTGTCTGTGTTAATTCTTAATGTGTGATTTTGATTGTGATAAAATGCTTATACATATGAAAAGGTTGCCAGGGACCGTAAACAGGTCCGGGATCGAAAGTGGGTCCTTGGGAGTGTCCCACAGTGCAAAATTGTTAAGTGCTATAACATGTTGTCAGGGACCGTAAATAGGTCCGAGATCGTAATTGGGTCCTTGTGGATGTCCCACAGTACATATTTCTACAGTATGTTGTATTAGTATTATATTCATAATTTAATTTCATATTTAGATTTAACTTGGACTGATTGCTATCTCCCCACTGAGTATAACTTGTTATGCTCACCCCAATATTTTCCCCCCCTTTCAGGTTAAGGAGTTAGGCAAGGCAATGCAATGAGTGGGGCAATCATGATTAAATAATAGACAATTTAATTTATAAATTTTTGAAACTAGTAATTTAATAGCCGGTTTCCATTTTGTCTTAAATTTCAAATTTTAGTATTTTTTTGCAAATTGTGGCACTTTACTTATTATATTTGGTATTGACTCTCGAATGATTAAATTATTCAAATGAAGTTTCCGCATTAAATGTTAAATTGCTATAGCTTTGAAAAAAAAAATAGTTATTCATGCTTTTTGACGTTTATTGAGGAAAATTATTTACAGGATATTTTGACTTAAGTAACGCCTTGTGTTAATGGAAATTGGGGCGTTACATATAAACATACAAATTACTGATTACCAACAAAATACATACAAATTTTTGTATCGTTTCACTGCCCCAAATAATTAAAAAGAAAAAAAAAACTTTCAAGGTATCCAAAGGGAGAAACCTACACTACTTTCGGACAAGGTAATCTGCACCAGTAGATTTCCAAAGAATTTTCTTTTTTAAATGCATTCAATTTCAGACAGTAGAATCATAAAAAAATCATATATTATCCTTGAATGTTTACCAACAAGATTAATGATTAGCAACAAAATACATACAAATTTTCGGACTTCCAACTGCATAGAATACTTCGACTGCCCCAAATAAAAAAAAAATTCAGAAAACCCGAAGGGAGGCAGTCGAACTTCCAAGAAAATAGAATGGGCAGGGAAAAATATTACCTTTCTCCCTCTTTCTCAGCTTGGGGAATGGGTAGAGCGGGTTGATTCGCGAGGCTGCCCTGGGAAATTATTAAAAATACCCTAAATTCAACCATACCCTTTTCAAAATACCCCTTTTTACTATTCAACCTTAAAACTACCTAAAATACCCTTAACATAAAAAGTTTCAAAACAAGTCATTTTAGTCCTTCAACCTTTAATTCTAATTTTGGATTCGACAAATTGTTTGCCCATTGCAATAAAAAATTAACTTTTCTTCACCATCAACTCTTTCCACCTATCTTGAGCCGAAAAATTTGATATTGATTAATAATTTTATTTTTGAATTTTTGCATTTTAGGAAACTCAAAATTTAATGGTATCAGAGCCCTATATCTTGAGAAATTAAAGACATTAGAGAATGGAAGATAATAACGAAATTTGCATATGATGGTACGTTAACAATTCTACTGAATATTTAGATACTGATAGTTATATTCAACATCTTGTTAATAAATCAAGAAATTTGATTAATAAAATAAAAGACTCCGATAGTCTTAAAATAAAGAAAAAATTTGAAAAGAAAATTACTTTTCTTTTAATAGATTTTTATGAAGTTTTAGACGAAGACATAGGATATCTTGTTAAAATGTCTATTCTTATAGAAATAAAAACTTTAAAAAGAATACAAAGAGTTCTTAATAATGAAATTAGGAGAATTGAAGAATTAGATACCTAAAGATCATGGAAATAGAAAATTCAGAAAAATAGAAACTGAAGTATACGAAGGAGTAGAAGGATATGCCTTAAAAGGAAAATTTGATTGGGAAAAATTTAGAAAAATTAATAGAGCAGAATTAAGTCTAAAACCACCAGGAGAAAATAAATTATTTAATATTTTAGGATCAGCCTTTAGAAGAAAAAAGTTAGTCATTAATGAATATCATGAAATAGAAAAAGTTATAGATATTAAACATATACAAGGAAAAATAAAATTAAATCTTATAACAAAAAGAAATATTAATGAATTCCTAGGAAAATTAAAACAAGAAAAACGAGATAAAATATCTTATGTTTACCTTACTGGAATACAAATAATAATAAAATCATGTTTTAAAGAAGGAATTAATAGTCCTATAATACTTAATCTACAAGATGAAAGATGTATAACCGCAGAAAATGGAAATTTAGGAATAGTAAAAGGAAACTTAGCCTATAAAAAATTAAAGTTTACTTGTTATCCAAGATATTGTGTGCATATAAATGATAAAAATTTAGATGATTGTCTTAGTCTACATTTTAAGATGACTAATAAAATATTAAAAAATAATAAAGTCTTTACTATACTATATCAAGGATTATATTGTTATACAAATAGTAATTATGGAAATATATATAAAGAAAAACCTTTTATAGAAATTGACGAAGAATTTAGGGATATAGGAGAAGCAATCTTACCTAGAGAACAAGACATAGAAGAAATAGAAAATTTCGAGATAGGACATGATGATGCTATAAGTATTGATCAACCTATAATACCAAAACAAATAACATATAAAGAAAATAAAATAATTATTGGAAATAATACAGTAAGACATAGTATTTCAAAAATAATACAAAATAAAAATAATAGTGTTTATGGAATCAAAGGAAAGTTTTTTAATGGAAATAAATTGATAAATGAAATTAAAATACTTATTGATACTGGAGCAAGTCAGAATCATATTTGCTCTCTTATTGATGAAGGAATTAAAAAGAAAAAAGTTGAACCTTATAGTTATAGAGATTTTGAAGGAAAAATAAACTCTTGTGATATCATAGGACAAATACAAATTAAATTAGGAAATTTATTATTAAGCATAGAATGTTATATTGATAATAATATGAATTTTGATGAACATCCAATATTATTAGGAAATTCATTTTTAAATAGTCTTGA
Source organism: Fraxinus americana (assembly GCA_035079005.1). Lineage (NCBI taxonomy): Eukaryota > Viridiplantae > Streptophyta > Magnoliopsida > Lamiales > Oleaceae > Fraxinus > Fraxinus americana. Next base: position 29,645,670 of record CM068712.1, on the reverse strand, counting down.
TAATTATAAAATAGACAAGGAAGTAATTCTTATTATACATCAGGAATAACCACATATTGCCCTAAAGAAAAATGAGTAGAGAAATAAAATTCTCAATAAGTGTATATATACAAATAACTGTATTTGAATCAAAATAACTACTTGTACTCTAATTGATACAGGAGCTGAGATAACTGTCTTTAAAGAATTTTTATTACCAAAGTGGATAGAAAATAAACAACAATTAACTTTACAAGGAATAACTGGAGTAAGAGAATCTTTAAAATATAAAAATGAAAATATAGAAGTTATAATAGGATCTAAAATAGTAACCATAAGAAATGTTTACCAATATAATATTAATGATTGTGATATTATTCTTGGAAATGACTTTCTACAACAGTTTAGTCAATATAGTCAAAATATTTATACTATTCAATTAAAAACACCATGTGGACATTTACTAAAAATTGCTAGAGAATTTAAACCATTTAGTGTTCAGCCAGCTCAACGTGGTGAAAAAATAGAATTTATACCAAAATTATTCAATTATTCAATCAAAATAATTACTTTTGATCAAATAAAAGATCTTTTAGCTAAAAATTATAATGAAAACCTACTTGAAAAATGGGAAAAATAAAAAACAACAGCTAAAATAGAACTATTAGAACCAACAATCATTATTAGAGTCAAACCTATGCTCTATAATCAAGAAGATAAGGAAGAATTTCAAAAACAAATTCAAGAACTTCTTAATCAAAAACTTATAAGGAGAAGTAATAGCCCTCATAGTAGCCCAACTTTTATGGTTAGAAATCATTCGGAGATAAAAAGAGGAAAACCTACGATGGTAGTAAATTATAAAGAATTTAATAAAAACACTAAGTTTGATGAATATTATTTACCAAATAAAGAAGTATTAATAAATATAGCTAAGAATAAAAAATATTATTCAAAATTTGATTGTAAATCTGGATTTTGGCAAATTAAACTAGAAGATAATAGTATACCATTAACAGCATTTAGTACTCCTCAAGGACATTATGAATGGTTAGTTATGCCATTTGGATTAAAAAATGCACCACAAATTTATCAAAGAAGAATGGATGAAGTCTTTAAAACTTATAATTTTCTTATTGTTTATGTTGATGATATACTTGTTTGTTCAGAAACATATGAAGATCATCTTAAACATTTTAGAATTTTTGTTACACTTTGCTCAAAAGAAGGTATAATACTTAGTCAGAAAAAAGCAGAAGTAGCAAAACATGAAATTGAATTCTTAGGAATGATAATAAATAGTGATGGAATAAAACTGCAACCTCATATTTCATAAAATTTAATTTTATTTCCTGATAAATTAGAAAATAAGCAACAAATTCAAAAGTTTTTGGGTTGTCTTAATTATGCTGAAGGATTTATAGAAAAACTTGCAGAAAAAAGAAATAAATTTCAGAAACTATTAAGAAAATCAAATAAATTAGGTTGGAATGAAGAACATACTCTTTGTGTTACAAATTTAAAAGAAAATTGTAGAAATTTACCTAAACTTAGACTTCCTGATGAAAAAGATAAATTAATAGTTCAAACCGATGCTTCAGATTTATATTGGAGTGCTTTATTAAAAACTGATTTAAATGAAATTTGCAGGTATACTAGTGGAACATTTAATAATGCTGAAATAAATTATTCAACCAATGAGAAAGAATTATTGGCAGTTGTTAAAGGAATAAACAAATTTAAAATGTTTTTGTTACCCAAGGAATTTATTGTTCAAACTGATAATACACAACTTAATGGACTAGTAAATAATAAATTACCAAATTCACCCCAACATAGGAGATTACATAGATGGCAAGTGTTACTATCTTTTTATAATAATAAATTTGAATATATTAAAGGAAAAGATAATTTATTTGCTGATTTCTTGAGCAGGAATTATGAATATGGAAAAGATTGAAACATTTACAAAGGAATTACAAGATCTTCTAACAGATTTTAATGCAGATTATCTTGCTGTTCAAGAAGATCATCTTGATATTCGACAAACTTTGTGTGATTTATCAAGCAAAGTTGTTGAAAGTGGGAAAAAGATTGAAAAATTGAATGATAACAAAGAAAAAATAGTTGAAAAATTGTCAGAATGTTTAGACTTTTTTGCAAATTGTAGCCAGGAGTATCCTCCTTTAAAAGGTGAATACAGCCGAAAGGCTAGTCACATCCCATTTCGGGAGATTAATACATCCACCTTGAGTGGAGAATCAAAATTTAAGAGAAATGACTCTCTTACCTCACAAGAAGAAAAAGTCATAAAAAAGGGTCCACAACAACTACCTATCAGTATGGACAAATTGTTGGAAAAATTTACAAGTGGAAAAGGAGCCGCTGAGTCTAGTACTCAAACATCCTTATCAAACGGCTCATTGGAACAGCCTACTGTTATCAGTGAATTCCAAGAAGATAAAAAATCACCAATTGGTGACCTTAAATCACCAAAGGGAATAATTGCTACTCATCACATCAGAGCTAATCTACATCCAATGGAAAAGGAGTATTATGAATTCTCAGAATGAGTATATAATTTCAGAGAAGGAAGTTCTCTATATTCGACAGCCCTTCCAACGGCGATTTATCCAAGGATCAGTGCAGTTCAAGGAGCAGATCCTAATATTGTTCGAAAATTGGCAGCATTTGGATTTTTAGATCGACTCTTCCCAGGGATAGATCTAAAAGAAATTGAACAGTTTGACAAAGAATTTGTTAATTGTGTTAAAAAATTCAGTGACAAACAACCGATTGAACTGAGATTTTACACAATTAGTCCTGAATATAAAGAACCAGAGTGGTATGGAGAACATCATCTCATCACAATTCGGAAAAATAATAAAAATCCACTTAAGGAGATTCAGATTTTAAAAGAATTACCCACTATTAATAGAAAATGGATGATTTACAGACGAGCTCTCGGAATAAAATCAGTCTGCTCAACAATACAGTTCTTTTTTGGAGAAAGATACATGGTCTATGGTATGAGCAATAATTGGATCCTTATCTGTAGAGGAGATAAAGAATCAAAAATTCTTGAAGAAAAAATCTGTGGAATTATGAACGATCAATTCTCTGGAAGTGAAGAATGCATTAAAGAAGCCTGCCGACTCATGGGACACGTCCACAAGTGAAGGACGATCAAGAAAAACGTGACTGACAGCACCATGTGAACTTTGAAGATAAGAAGACAGCTGTCAAGCTGGAATCAAAAGAAATTGCCGACACTGGAATAAAGACAACCAACAAGCACTTTAAATATTTTCAACCACTTTTGAAATTATTGTACTTTTTACTTTTGTGTTGTAAAAATCTGATTGGCCAGAAGCTTCTCGGTGAAGTGCGAGCCTTTCTATAAATTGAGACTCTTCTCATTAGAAAGGATCATCGAAAATTAGCCATCTGAAATCTCATCCTGAACTACCATCTAAAACCTTCAACAATGATCTTTGTAATCATTCTCTTTAGAGAGTAGAAACCACTCTTCGGAGTATTAATCTCTGTAAAAATCTTTGTATAATAACTTTCTAGCTATCTTCAGATCAATAAAATCTTTGAGTTTGAAATAAATCTTTTATTACGCTTTGAGTGTTGTTCTACACAGTGAGTCTGTTTGAGAGTTTTAAGTGTCTTTGTGTCCATTTTGCTGTGATGCTATCGGACTTTGGCCAACTCTTGTGACGAAGGTGACCAGGAACATATAACATTCTTGCTATTTGGCAAAGCGTGGTAATGCCCTTATTTTAAGCTACAAGAAAATTTATTGTCTGAAAATTTGCATGAAAATTATTATATAAGAATTTTTATAAGATTGTTTACTTTGAAGAACTTTTATCATGGAAAGTTACGAGTTTTATTATAGATCTGTACCTTTTAGATATACTAATAGTATTGATTATAGTCATATGATAGAAATTCCAGAAACTTATGATAGTTATACTAGAGGAATAAATTTCATAAAAAGAGATAGTAGATATTATGAAAAATGCTTTACAATTGTATCATTTGGATTAAAAGAAAGATTGCCTAAATAAATAATAAAAAAGATTATATTTTTCTGGTTAGACAGTGAAAATAGTGAAAGAACTTTTGAAACTATAGAGCATGTAAGTTATAATGAAGTTTCTGAACTATATGATTTTGATCTTAGTTTTGACGATATAGAATAAGAATATGCCTGGAATAACTAGAAAATTTTGTGATAATAAAATAAAAATTTTAGAAGAACAGATAATAACCGACAATAATTAAGGAATGAAATTACAAGAGAATTAAGAAGAGAATTATTAAGGAATGAAATTACAAGAGAATTAAGAAGAGAATAACAATTTAGAAGAGAAATAAGACAAATAATAAATAATATAATAATTAATTCCTTAAACTTACCAGACTAATATGAGTTTACCAACAAAGATAAGATTTGATAAACAAGAAATAGAAAATATTAGATTACCAATAGGAAGTTATCAGACTAAAAAATGGAATACAACTCTATTTCAACCTTTAAGCTCATGGGAAAATACAGATGAATGGTTAAATATGACTACAAATTGGACTAATGCATTTTTATGGCAACAATTAGGACAATTAAAATCTAAAGATATAGAAGCTATAGACGAAATAAATAATATAGATCCAAAAGATGAAATAGCTAAAGAAAGATTAGAAGTTTTGAGTAAAAATATGTCTAAACAATTTAATAAAATAAAAGAACAAATTAATAATTTAGAAATACTTGATGAAGCTAAACTTGAAGAAATTCAAAATCAAATATCAAAAATTGCACAAAAGAATAGTATTAATAAAATAGCAACTTTAGAAGAAAAGATATATATTATTAATTATAAACTTGATATTCTATTAAATAAATTAGGATTTGAAATTGAAAAACCATCTTATAAAAAACCTAAAATATGACTATGAATGATAAAATTAATTTAATTGAGAAAAATATAAAAACAATTGATGAAAAAATAACTATAATCGAAATAAGCTACGAAGAAGAGAAAGAAAGACTACAAAATAACTTTTTAAGAATAGAAAATTTTTTAAATAGAATAATAGAAAATCTAAATAGAGAAAAACCATTTAAACCAAATTATGTCAAAGAACTTAAAGAAGTCAGAAAGAAAATTGAAAAATATGAAGAATTAATAAAACTTAATGGAGGATTAAAAGAAGATATAGAAAGATTATTGATTGATCTTAGAAAACAAGAAGAAAATCTTATAGAAAAAGAAGAAGGAAAATTAATCATAGAAGAACAATGAACGAAGAAATGGAAAATTTAATATTTGACTTAGAAGACTTAAAAATTTGTGAAGAAATAACTAAAAATCATATGGTCGGAAAAACAGGAAGACCACGAGCAGTTAAACAAGAAGAATATGGAGAAACTAGCACAGCCAGATATGAAGCAGAAATAGACCCTAGAAGATATGTTAATACAAAAGTAGATTTTAAAACTATCAAAGAAAGAATGTATAGACACCAATTTAAACCAGTTTTAAGAGAATCAAACCCAATGAAAATTACAGGATCATATTTAAATTTAAATTGTGAACTAGATGTTAGAAGAGCTATAAATGAATGTAGTACTAATATGATAGCACACTTTAATTATAATCGCAGTAATACAGATAATAAAAATAGAATTGAATATTTATTAGCAACATTTAAAGGAAATGTGTTTAATTGGTATAGAGGATTAGAAGAAACAACAAAAGGTATTTGGAAAGATAGTATTGAAGCAGGATTTGGAATTAGTATAATAGAAGGAATAAATAGAGTTGTTACAAGAATTTATAGGGAATTTGTTGGAGAAGACTGGGTAAATGAAAGTACTAAAACTAGATTAGAAGAAATAGAAGATGCTAAAAACAGAATGGAACATTTGCAAATTTGTAATATATGTTACCTCAATGAATATTGCTGTGAATATAGTAAATATTATTATAGGATGTTTGGAAGTGGAGCTGATAATAATTATTATAAGGAAGTTTTTATTAGAAAATTACCACCACCATGAAATAGTTATTTTCAAAATAATATTAAAGAAAAACAATTAGGAAGAAATGAAGAAGGATATACATTATGATTTATTATAAGAACTATAAAAGACGAAATAAGTACTATGTGTAGTAATCAAATGATTTATAAACAATCAGGATTTATACAAGATATGATTTGTTGTAGAGATATCGAAGTACCAGGAAATTGGGGATGTTATGATTATAAAACAAAAAGAAAAATAAAACCCAAGAAATATAAAAAATATAATAAGTTTAAAAAGAAATATTTTAAACCAAAAAGAAAATATTTTAGAAGAAAATATAAACCTTATAATAAAAAATCATTAGATAAAAAACGATGTAAATGTTGGAATTGCAATGAAGAAGGTCATATTAGCACTGAATGCTCAAAAAAGAAAGTTAGAATATTAATTACGGACTTTGAACAAATTAGAGATGAATGTGAAGAAGTTGATATTGAAGAAATAGAAGTAAATGAAGAAATATTTGAAGAAAAATCAGTTTTAGAAGAAACGTCTAGTGATGATGAATAAAAACAAGAATAAAACTAATTTCGAAAAAATTATAAAGATTGAGGACTTAATTTGCAATAAAAAAACATTTCATTAAGGGCAAAATTGACTTTTACACGAAAAACCCAAATGGGTCATTTGACCCGGCTATTTTGGAAAATCCCCCGGCTGCCCTGGGAGGTCCGATTTCGCTCGAGAGATGGGGGAGAGATTAGGTTAGACTCACGGTCGTCTTCCATTTGTTTTTGATGGGCCGAGATTTTTATTTTGTTGGGACCAGGTCAAGCTGCCACGTCAGATTTTTGAAAAGATGTAAGCGGACTGTGAAGTGAAGCTGTAAGAATAGCTTTATCCTTTAAAATTCCCTCATATATTATCCATTTATCTAGAATTTTATTAGATATTAACTTTTCATGTAAAAATGAGTAAGAGAATCCCTTGACTTGTTCAAGAATATTTTCTCCTTGACATTGAAATTGAGAAGCTTTATAAAGATTGTATACTGGAGTTGAATACTCAATCATTTGACCACTCCATTAATAAATGACACAAAAGAAATTACAACGGATACGGTGGGAGTGGAGGATCGAACAATACAGAGATTTTGGTACTGTGTGCATGAGGTCTTCAGGTATCCTATCAGATAGATGGACCATGCTACAAGTACATAATCATTTACATAATACATTACATAATTGACATGTGACGCGCATCCATCGGCAGTCTACAATTTTTGACTTTTTCACACTTTATATCCACGGCCTGATTTCTTCCACATGGGCCTATGTAATCCATTATGTACAATAATTATGTACATATAGATTTATCCCAGATAGACAATATTTATTTTTGCTTCAAATCATATTTAACAAAAAGAAAAATAAATTAGATGTTTTTATATTTTACTTCGTTCAGTACATCATTTAGCAGAAAGGTAGGTGTTCTTTGCTCAATATTATAAGAGCTCATTGTTTCATTTTCCAATCTCTAGAGGAATAAATATTTTTTAGGATTGGAGCATCATAGGGAATACCATCAATGCCTAGGTTTGTGGCTCTTTGGAGAAGGGCAGGACCATCACTCAACATTGCTTAGGATTTTCATGGGTTGTGCGCTAGGAGGGATTCGAACCCCAACACCATGGTTCAAGCCGACACAATAGGCATTGTGATGCGAAAAATTTCATTCTTGAATAAAAATCCATTTTTTTATTTATTTCATCTATTCCATGACCGGAACAGGCGATGATAGATTCAGGTTCAGATGCGTGTCATTTGAACTCGATTCAGTTCAGTTTGTGAAAAAGATATTATTCATATAAGATAAAAAAAAATAATCACGTTCCATCCGATATCTTACAACTAGAATCCTTCTTCTTTCCGATCCAGTTCCTCCACCGTGAACCCCCACTAAACTTTAAAAATTACCCGTTATGTCAGCAATTTCATCTACTTTTCTAATAGCCGTTCAGTGTGTGATGGATGAGATTGCATATTTCAAAGTTCAATGATGAACGGAATGAATTTTAACGTTCAGTAACCCAATGAAAACCTTAAGCAGTTGAGATTATTAACCATGAATCATTCGTTTCTTTGAAAAGCAATGATGATTATTGTTTTGAGTAATTATGTAAATGATTACACGTAATGGTTATTCAATTCAATTTAAATTTTATATGGTACCATTAAATGTCAATGTTATCATATGGCATTATTTATCATGTCAAATTAGCATAAAACATTGTTAGGAAAACGTGAGTTAATATAGAATTTAAACCAAAAAATCTTATAAAAACTAAGGTCAAATTACGTTTTCTCATAAAAACGTGTTTAATCTCTAATTCCTAACTCACCACATTTGTTGATTTTCCATAATAAATAATACTTTTTTATTAACATGACTTTTATCGGTATCATGTAGAATTTAACATTAATGGTTTTAAATAAGTGACCATTATTGTGAAAGCGAAAATTTTGAATAATTATTATATTAAAAAAAAAACTTCAATAATCATTAATGTAATTACTCAAAACTTTATTGATCATTAGTGTAATTAATCCAATCCGTTATTGATCTACGTTATCTAATTTTAACTTTATTATTGAGGCGAATATTCTGGGGGAAAATTAGGCCCACTGGCCTAGAAAAAATACATTTTTGATTAATACCCTTCAAACTAAATAAAATTATAATTACTGTATTAATTACTTACAAACCTCAAAATACAGAAAACCCAAATTAGAAGGTGGAAGCCAGTGAATTAGAAAACTCCGAGACACCTTCATTCCCAATTTTGAATTCGACTCCACTGTTCTTGCAAGGAAAAAACCTCACCCACCATGTGAAGAAGCTGCTTGAACCAACAAAGATGAAGACTTCGAGGCTAAGCCTGAGGCGGGGGTTTGGGCCGAGCACTTTAAGCTTGCTAGTGGGTAATATGAGATCAAGGCCACGCGTAGATGTTATGGAACCAGACTAGGCTACTACATGTGTCCATGACAAAGGACAAAGTCTGCGGCGGCGTTTCGAAGCTGAGAGAGACAGAGTAGCCGTCGTAGCTCTGGGGAAAGATGGGTGTTTTGGTGACTGCAACTCACTGGAGTTCCCTTCACACATCCACCGGACCAGTCAAGTACATCCCATTCACTCTGTGATTTAGGAACATTTCCATATAAGCATTCACAAATTGGTCTAGTTAGAAGAAACAAATGTGACTTATAAAGACATTGTAAATTCACCAAATCCACAATAATCAAGGCATACCTTTGAACCTGCACCTGTGAATACTCTGTTGGAAATTAATTCCAATTTGGGGCTGTGTTTTGACTTAGTATTTTTTTTTTATTGTGTTTGTTGCTATTGCTTAGGAAACATTAGGATCAAACACTAAGTGTTCGTTATTATGTGTCAAAGAGTCTTGCAAAAATATTAAGGAGTAGTGCAAATAGCAGATGATGTAACAGTAGATAGCACAACTACATGTAAAAGGAGAGTTAAGCTTCCCATGTCCATGGACAATGACAGAAAAACAAATGACAGTTCTTCACCCTAAAACCTTTCAACGCCAAAATCTATTTAAAGGATTTCATTTTCTGGGAAGCAAATTCTGCAGAGACTTTCTGTTACATCAAGGAATGTTTCGGATGATGCGGAAAAGCGTTCAAAATATAGAAAACAGACTAAAACTTTGGCAAAAGAGTTGGTGATGATATCAGATCAAGCATCTACGAAGAATCAGTGGCTACCTAAAGGATTTGTTTGCATTCCAATTTGATCCCTTCCCAAGGACAAAAAGACGACTTCAGATTCGCAGGAACCAGTAGAACAAAATGGATAGCTTGATTCTTTGGAATCTTAGATGCATTTCTCGATGTCTTTCCCATTGTGGAATGTTCTCCTTCTTGGCACTAACATGTACAGTGCTCGAGAAAGGCTGGCCTTCATCTTCATGGTTGGGACGAGGAAGGTTGTACATGCATTGTCTGAATACATTGTACAGTGGGTTGGGGAAATATTACCATTGCATGTATCTCTAGCGGCTCAATTTGCTTGTTAGGTTGCTTTTTAACCAAATTTTTGTTTCTCTCTTTCCCCTGTTGGAAAGGGCAATGGAAGGTATTTGATATATTCCTTTTTTATATTTGATATATTCCTTTTTGATTGAGATTTCTACACTTTCAAAGTAGTATGAGAGCAAAGTTCAGAGAATTAGAATTTAGAGTTGTGAGTTATCAAACACTTTGAGTTAGAGTGTTGTGAGTCATCAACCACATCCAATTATAAATGGCTTCTACTAGTGTCGTACCAAACTCATCTCAGAATGTACCTATCTTTACTGAACTTAATTACCAGTTTTGGCGTATCAAGATGAGGACTCTATTCCTATCCAATGATTTATGGGACCTGGTTTTTCCCCTTTATTTTTTTTTATATGGTGATAGATGTTGTCTATTGTTGATAAATTTGGTGAGGGTCATGGATCATGTTAGTGGTTTTACGTGGTACTGTTAGTGCGAACTTATTTACAAATTCGATCGGTTAATACCTTAAATAGTCACTGAATTTTATTTTTGTCACTGTTTTTTTGAATTTCATCACTTTTAAGTGTTTATCACTTTTTTTTTTTTAATTTTGTCACTTTCTGAGCCTGTCACTTTTTTTTATTGTCTGTTACTTTTTTAATCTGTATAAGTTCTTTTAATTTGTGCAACTTTTTTGAATTCGTCACTTTTTTAAAATTTATCATTTTTTTGAATTTTGTCACTTTTTAAGAAGATAAAAAAAAAATGAAATAATATGCTATATTTTCCTATCATAATCAGCATGTGGATTGGCCTAAACGTGATGGTTATTTCCTGGACATAACTTGCAATTTTCTGCGTCTCTTGGTTTGGGGACTGCCATGTCTTTTAACTCTTGTCACTTTTCTGTATTTATGTTTTAAATGTGTAAGGATTATGAAAGTGAAATGCAATTTGTAGTTATCATCCAACGAATCTTGTATGGGATGCTTGCATATATATGTTTTCAATGAGTAATCTTTTTGTAGTATTATAATAGTTTATCAATTGTAAAATTATTGTACGCTAGCTAAAGAAACTGAATGGATTTGGTGCATTGTTTATTTTAGAATATGAGCATTTATACATTGTGATTTCTAATAAATCAACATTTGCGGAATGATTTTGGTAATCAAGATTTTTGAAGAGAGAAACACTTATTTTTGTTTTCTAGCAATTTTGATTGAATTTTGGTTGGAAATTAGAGAGAGAACTGGGGGTTGGGTGAGAAGAAGAGTTGTGAATGAATGGTTTGTCACTTTTTCAATTGGTATTTTGTCACTTTTTCGAATGTTTGTAGTTTTTTTTAACCTTTGTCACTTTTTAGAAGGTTTTGTCACTTTTTTTAAATTAATGTCACTTTTTAATGTTTGTCACTTTTTTCTATCACTTTTTTTTTTATTGTTTATCACTTTTTTCTTATCACTTTTTTTAGTAACAAACATTACTTTTTATTCAGTATGTGGATTGGTGCTATTTTGATATTTGTCACTTTTTTTGAGTTTGTATCACTTTTTAAGAGTGAGTGTGTCACTTTTTTTGAGTTTGTGTCTCTTTTTTTAAAAAAGTAAAAAGTGACAATTTTTATTAAAAGTGACGTTATGTCACTTTTTTATTTTACACAGTATTTTTTATTTCCTAAAAATCTTTCATATGATTTTTCAAAACATCCCCAATTTGAATAGTATTTTTGTAAGTACCCCATGTTCTGGCCTTTATATTGGCCTCATTGAGTGGGTCAAATGTAATGGGCCTTTTTTTTTTTTTTTTTATGACTCCAAGTTTTGTCCGACTAATTCTAAGGAGTGGCGATATTCCCTCGGTTCGCCACCCGAGTTAATCCAGATACGATCACAACTTATACATACTTGGGCCGGACGTTCAGCGGTTCTCATCCCTGTGGACCTTCCAACATTTAAATGTTGTCTTCCAACTGACACAGGGATTTGAACATTCGATGCTCCGTATAAAATTCTCTTGCTTTATCACTGCGCCATGCATGTGGAGGCATAGGCCTCTGCTGGTCATATAGTATCTCATCTTCAATCTTGGGTCTTAATTGCACTATTTGCCATCTTACTTTCCATGTCTCTATTTTAAGTTAATTTTTATCTAGCATACTCTATAATTTAATCTATCACATTAACTTACTCTATTACAGATTTTATAGCATGGTCAATATAATGATGGATGTGATAACGTTTTGGCATGTTCATCAAGTGCATTAACTTTTAAACAGTAAGTTGTGGAGTGACAGAAGAGATAATATTTTGGTAAATCCGGTGGTAACTCTAAAAACTTTTATAGTTTAGTACAATGGAGAAACACTTGGAAAATATAAGTGGCAACCGGAAAAATTATATACAATAGAGAAAAGTCTAATAAATTGCATTGCTAATTCCAATGGATCTAGAAATAAAAAGAAGAATTATGCTAGTTGTACATTATTTATGTACAGCTTGGATGAAATTCGAATATGTGGCAAAATCGAGGTCATTGATTTTTTAAGTGTTGGAGAAATTAATGATAAAATTTCTACCACTTGTTAGCAGGATTCGAGAAAAATAATCTACAAAGGCTTCTTACACTGATGTTTCACTTGTATTTTATTCAACAAGTAGAATTGACAATTGATTAACAACCATATGTTATTGAATAATGCTAAGTGTACACAATCTTTTACACAATTTTTTACGCCCACCTCACATGGAGGGCGGCCCACACATAATAAAATAATCGTGGACCCCCCTCCATGTGAGAGAGGTGTAAAAGATTGTGTAAAAGTGTGTGTGTACATGTAGCATTACCTTATGTTATTAATGCTATTTGTTACCTTTTCAATTCCAAATTGAAAGTCCAATTTCGTGGAAACAAACACATGATAAGAACTCTTCTCCATCTCGATCCTCTTCAAAGCCTTGAGATCTAACGGTTAATGCTTTAAATATTTTGATGTCGTTTTCATTCTTCAAAATGCAAATACTTTAAGCTGCCGCAGAAGACTACTTGTACATTGCCTCCTAATAATATATAAAACTTATGTATATCAGGAAGATAGAAGTCATGTTGTGCATTTTCATCGTGACCTCTTCCTGACTCGCTCATCCAGGTTATTTGCCATATTACAATATCCGTTCATTTGAATAACCTATAGAATTTTATAATTTCAAACACATAACATAGACCATCTTTTGTTGTAATAACTATTGTCGAAATTTAACAAAAAAAAAAAAAAAAAACACTAACACTAGTATTAAAAGAAAAGAGGACACATAGCCAACCACAGGGATAGTAAAATTACGTCGGGAGATGTCATGCCCTACTGGCCAATTAAATTTGGGGAAGCTGCTTGAATTGATGGATCCTTCTCAACAGGTGACATATATTCAGTCCCTTCATCACCAAACAATTAGTATTAATAAACGTATTGTAGATTCTTGAAAGCAGAAAAATAAAAAAATGTAGAAAAAAGGGAACCAGAAAAATTACTTGCAATGAGGTTGAAGCCTCGATTTGCAGGTGTTTTTATACTTCAAGTGGCCAAATTGACGAGTTTTTAGTTTTTTAATGTTTAGATTTACATTTAGGGTGCATTTGATTGCGAATATGAAATTTTTATGAAAAAAAAATAAATTCAAAGCAGTTCAATTGCCTGGAAATTATTAAATAAATTTATTTGATTTATTGAGTTTTCAACCCATAAAATATTATAAATAACCATTTTATTGATGAATAGATAGTAGATAGATAAGAGAGAGAAATAGAGAGTGAATTCTCTCAAAAATAAAATCGTCCCCCCCCCCCAAAGAAAATATTTTCCTTGATTTTGAGAAAAATATGATCACGTGACCAAAAGTAGGAAAATATTTTCCATAAAAAAATGTTAATCAAACAGCACAAAAGTAGGAATTTTGGGGGGGAAAATACATTTTTCATGGAAAATATTAGCAATCAAACGCACATTTACAGTTTTTAGTTTTGATTTAGTTAAAAATGGTATTTTATAACTATTAAAGTTCTAATTAAAGTAAGTGTTAAGCAATAATTCTAAAAGAACATAAAAAAAATCCAAGAGAATTTAATGAAAATAAATATTAATGGATGAATTTAGAGTGATATATTTTTATTTAGTTTTATATATGTCTATTTAAGTAAATTTACATAAAATTAAAAATATAATATAATTATGTTTTTTAAAGTGTATATATATATAAACTGTTGATGTAAATAGTTGCTCCCAATAATCTAGGCGAGTGGTCTTTTTTCGCGTAAAAAATCTCTTATAAACATGTTTATTATCTTCACTCACTAAAATGAAACATTATTTTGAAATGGATCAAGTTGAAATATGGTTTGAAAGTTTAATTACGCCACAGTCCTTTTTTTGAACTTAATAAAATAATTTTACACTTAACCCCTGTTTGGTACACATTAAATTTTTCATCTTCATTCTTCTACTTATTTTCAACTACACATTTTTCAATAAAATAATATTTTTCATTACATCAATAACTTTTCCTTCTTTTTCAGCCACAAATTCTCCATCAATCTACTATTCCAGAACACATTCTTTCAAAATAATGTGGTACAAACACACCCTTAAACTTAAATTTTTTTTTACTTTTCAACCACACATTCTCCAAAAAAATGACTATTCCAAAATCTATTTTTACCAAATAATGGGACTCAAAAAAGAGCTAAAATTCAAATATACCTCTCTTTCATTCTTAATCAGATTTACCCTATCTGTATTGGGAGCCGCTATTTTCATCCACGATATTTATATAGATATCCACTTAAAAAAAAAAATTCCAAAAAAAAAAAATGGAAATTCATTAAATCAAATTTTTTTTTTCTCAAACTCATTTTCAACCACACATTTACACAATAAAATAATTGCATGTATACTCAAAAAGTTTTCGTACTTTCTAATTATATATTCTCTAAAAATTCACTATTCTAAAACTCATTTAATGAATGTCAAACAAGAACTTGATGTATATATTTTTGTTTCAATTTGACAATCATGGTAAAAAGTACATAATAAGTGCCTTAGGGATGGCAAAAAAACCCGACAAACCCGATACCCGCGGGGACCCGCCCCGAACGGGGAGGGAAAAACCCGCTTAAACGGGTAATGGGGCAGGGACGGGTATTGGGGTCCCCGCCCCGCCCCGCCCCGTTTAAATTTTTTTTTTTTTTTTTTTTTTTTGAATTCAATACTTTGAATGAAAATTTTCAATACTTTGAATGAAAATTTTCATTAGTTCTAATAGAAAAATAGCAACTAAAATTAGTTGTCTAAATATAATGAATATGGACGATAAAAAAAAAATTATCAAAAATTAAAAAAAAAAAAAAATTAAACGGGGAATAAACGGGGAAATCTCCCGCCCCCGCCCCGACCCCGTCCCGCCCCGCCTTAAACGGGGCGGGGATGGGGATGGAATTTCTTAACGGGGCGGGGGGCGTTGCCATCCCTAAAGTGCCTCTACAATGTTGGGATCTTGCGTGGTCGTCCAATACTAGCATCCTCAGAGGCAGAGCTGCCTCTGCAAGAGAAAGTGACAACAAATAATGAGTGCATTTGAGCCCTATTTTTAAGACAATAGATTTTATAATAGTGATTTTTAAAGAACATGCGATTAAATAAATAATATAATATTGTATTTAAGTGACTATTATTAATATTATGTAATTGTCACTTAAATTGATTATCGACCCCGCCATGTTGAATAGGATTATTCTTGTCTAACTACGCCAACAGACGTTGCGCTATAAAAATGGCACCTGTCCCCCCTCAGAAATGGGCCTGTCACATTGTACTGTAGCTGTGTTGCTCCTTGACGCTGCCGCCTCACAAGCGGTTACGTTTTCTCTTCTCTTCTCTTCAATTCAATCCCAAGCTTTTTCCATCCCCACCCACTCCACTACTTACTGAGGTATATCGATCTTACCTAGCCTTCAGAAAAACCCATTTTTCTTTTTCTTTTTTGGTGAATAACTAATAATTATATAGACTATAATGTTTGATTTTGGTGATGAGTTGATAATTGATAGCTACAAAATCCCATGGATAATGTGGATTCAGCTTCTTGTAACGATTCTGTTTATCATCCTTCTGTTCGGAATCAGCGTCTGCACTTCAGGCTCCGCGGCTTCCTCCGCCTCCACCAGCATCTCCGCTTCAACGTCAACGGGCCGCGCCGCCATTGCGCCACCACCACCCAATCTCAACAACCCCAGTTCTTCTCAAAGAGCCAAGGTCACTTATTTTATTACTTTCTTTTCATTCCTTTTTCGAATTTTTGCATTATAATTTTATTAGTTTGACTAGAAAACTGAAAAGGGAAATTCTTGAATCTATAGATAGGAATAATAGGAGGAGTAGAATTTTGTGGTTGAATCCAAACGGGGTATAAAGGTTTTAATTCTTGATTTTTATTTTCTGTCAATTTAATTTTCGGCACATCGTTTTTACACTTTAGCACAAGGGGGTGATGCTTATAATGGGATAAAATCCATAGAATTCTGATATCTTGTCATCCCCAAGAAGCAAGTTGTTTTTCTACCCCTTGTGAAACTTTAAAGGCACGTTTGATAAGCAGGCATGACGGATAAAATAAAATGTGCTATCTCATTTCTATCTATTTATCAATTCTTCCCAAATCGAGGCTTATTAAACTACAGCTGGTTGTTAGGCTTCCTTTGATGATATTATAAAGATGATAGAATTTTCTACTGGTAAAGATTCTTGAAAGCTCATCCAGTTGTCTCATTTTGTTGTTGTATTGCTGTCAGCACAGCTGATTTTTATTGTTAATTTAAAGATGCTTTGAGATTTTCACCCGGGAGAATCACAACCTTGAAACTGTACCAAATATGCATTTGAGTAGTCGACTGTCTTAAATTCACCTACCTTTCAAGAGACACAATTCATTTAACATGTACTGTAAGAAATCAGTTTCTTATCATCCATGTAGAAGTATTCTATAGTTGGAGATTTAAGCGGTACAAATAGTCGTTTTTCTTTGGAAATTTGGGATTGTATCAGGCTAATTACACGCGTGATTGGCTACACTGGTTGCTCAATTTGGACTTATTAGCGTCTTCTAGGCATGTATTTTCCCTATTTGTGAATAATTATTTCTCAATGTGTTTTCATGGAACACAGTTGATATTGGTGCTCATATTCAGCTTCTAAGAGTTTCTATTTGCTCAAGGTGCAATTGCATAATATTTGTTTATTTTGTTATCTATTATCAGAATGTGTAATAAAAGATGGTAAAATGCACCTTCCTGCATGACAAAATGGGGTGTGTTTTATCTGAAGTTAAAATTTTGATAAATAAATAGGTTTATGATGTTCACTCCCCTAATCCATAGGGTCGATTTTCAGGGGTCATTACCTCTCTACCAAGACTTTTATATTTTAGAGAGAGCAAACTGGATAAGATGCCCACTATAAATGAGCTACTGTGATGAATTAGAATTTTGCACGAAAGATCCCTTTTTCCGTTGCCATTGACTTTTGATGTTCTTGGGCTAGCATTAGAGATCGTATAATAATTAAAATGTCTACTCGATTAGCAAAGTGAACAGGTTGGTAGCATCTAAGCAACATGCTAATTTGATGGAGTTCTTGAATTATATCAAATTCTTTGGCTTAATTATTTCAATTTTCAATAGATTGAATCCAGTAAATGCACCTTCTTTAGGTACACATAAGATCAGATAACTTATTTTCAACTACTTACATATAAATTCAACCGGGAATTATATTATGCATGATTAGTAAAAGCCAGTTTCATTTGTAGTATGTTATCTGCCTCTTCATTAGAAATTTGCCATATGATGGAAAGTGGGTAAACTTTTTGTAATTTCAGGAGGAGGAAATCCAACGAGTCGAGGGGAATGGAGAAGCAAGTGGAGGGATGATCATAGAAGATGACCAAGATCGAGATGAATCTTCGTTGAATGATTCTGTGCTTTTTAAGCATCCAACCCATCCTTGCCAATATCTTGAACTAGCTAAACAATCATTCCTCAAGTGTTTTGGCTTAGATACCAGCTCTAAGAGCCCAAGCAATGAAAAGCGTAGGAAACAAGACTGACGTATGCTCTCTCTCTCTCTCTCTCTCTCTCTCTCTCTCACGCGCTCTCACATTTACTTATGTCAAACGAATCCCTGTTTCAAATGAGTAGAGAGAAGTCGTTCACGTTCATCTGAAAGCATGATCTTCGAACAATCCATTTAGCCAGACAAGGACACGAAGTCATATTACTCTTTCTTGCAGGAACATATTTGCTGTTGTCCACTTAAAATGATGATGAGAAGATGGCGAAGTACAAAATCCAGTTTTTAAACTCTTCAATCTGTAAATAGTGGATGTAACTGTAACCTTTGTGACTTTAACCATTGGCTCTTTTACATTTTACTGGACTCGATAATTTTTAGCTGACAGAGAGGTTCTTCTTCTATCCATTATATAGATTTACAGTGAGCAAACCCAATTCTTCAATTAACAATTCCTTGCGTGATAAGAAATCAACGTACTCAACAATGGAACCTTTCACCTTTAGATGAGTGGTATAAATAACTTATTCTAAATCTTGGCCTTTTTGCCAAATAAAGAAAAAGGCAAAAGTAAATTCATCAAAAGCCTAGTAGTTGGACTATTGTTTTTATACACTCAGAACATGAAATTTTAAGCATTTTTTTCCCCTGTTCTTTGTTTGGTTGACATTGCCGCATAATCACACTTCATACTTTATAGAACATTGATTTTGAGACCTGGCTTTGAAAATAGAGAGACGTCTTCGGCGAAGTATAATGATTGTTGCCTTATGCAAAAGATATTGTGGACCCCTCTCGCTGTTTCCATAGTCTACAATAAAGTGGGGTGTCTCCTCAAGGCAGGGATCCAGCGTTCGCTTGATTGTTGAGGTGGCTAGGGCTTGAACCAATCCTTGTCTAGCCTCCATCTTTATGAAAACCTCCTAGATTGGCTCTCTTTACCCTTGGGTTCATCTTTATGCCAACCTCCCAAGCAAAGAGAACCTCCCTAAAGTGGTCTGGTCCTCGGGGCTTCCATCTAGGTCGTAATGACGTGTCCTCTTACTCCTACATGGTGTTCTTGGTATCACGTGGTCGTCCATGCACACCGGGTAACTGTACATGTTCAAAAATAATTTCATCATGGAAAACCAAATTTATAAATGGAAATTTCTGTTACAAAAATCAATAACCCTACCTTTTGAGAGATGTACGCCAACATAAAAAGAGGCGTGTAAAGATTTACGCACAACTCAAGCAAGAGAAAGGGTGTCGAAAAAGATTCTATTTCCATTTGCACCTCGAATATTTACAAAATAATGCCGTCATCCTTGGCTACAAAATTCATACCCCAATATGAACGAACCCATAAGTTTCTTCATCATGTACGCCATACTCTAGTATCTACAGTAGTCTTATCTATCCAAAAAGAGTGATTCTATTTATCATCATGATGATAGAATATCGATGATATGGCAGTCTATATAGAATAATGAGATTGAGCAATTCAATTTTTATGAAAGAGTGGGAGAGGGAGAGGAGAGGAGAGGAGAGTGGAGGGAGATGTGTGGAATAATGGATTGCCACATCACCTATGTTTCATCATCATGATGATAAATAGCATTACTCTTACAAAAATTTAAATAACTAATAACATTTTTCCTTTCCCTTTTCCTTTTCCGCTTTCTCTCTTTCACAATCACTACTAGTTATATTTCCAAAAAACTAGCCAATTTCGGACCATCTAACCAAAAATTACCTGCAGTGAGAGACTTCATGGGGCATTTGCATCCTTCCTAACAACTTCTACAACTGTTGCATTGCAAAAGAAGCATCTTTGGCAATTGAGGAGGTGCCTCGATATACAACCATAGCAAGAAACATGGGAACATGGTACAAATTCAGCATTCACTTCACAAGCATAACATATGCAGCACATGCCATCATCAGCATCTGATTCTCCCTGACAAATTCTCTTCTGACCTTCTTGCAATTCTGCCTGACAGATCAACAGGCTTGAAAACTTTTCTAGTTGTGCTAATTTCCCAAGATGATCATCCCCTCTGAAGGAGCCTGCCTGGCAAATTGATGAAGAAGATTATGAGTAATAAATTGGCAAGTCCCACGTACAGAAGTTAAGAAAACAGACAAGTCATCATTTAGAATGTTCAATAAAAAGATTTAATGTTTTTTTCGCAGAAAACAAGTGGACATCTCAACCAAAACCTGCCAAACAAGCGTGTTTTAGCTGACATCACTGTGGTTACTGCTTACACCTCTGCTGTTCTAATTTAAAAATATGCCAATAGAATTGGTCATGCTAAAGAGTATACTGTTACTTTATCTGGCAATTATGTGCCCTTAAGCAGACACTTCAATCGTGTGAGCACTGGGACACCACTTCTCTGACAATGACAAGCAAGGTACGCACAGTTCAAACTTACTTCACCAATCAGGCATGGATATCTGAATATAATGTAAAAAGTTGAAAAATGGAACATATCAAAATTTAAAACTAATCAAGTGCTGTCTAGTAACGAAAGGGAAAAAAATCTACACATATATAGCTACTACTTGAGGTAAACTTGTTTCCAGTTTTTACTCTACACGGCGAAGACAACAAATGGCTTGTCCTCAAAAGTCTGGCATGGGGGAAATTTTTAACCTCTAGCAGTGATCCTAGGAGTGCCAAAAACAAAATAACTATAACAATTGCATAGAGATCCCAAGGAAACTGTCTGGTCCCTTTTGGTATGTGGATATGGACAAAAAGAAAATGGAAAGGAAAAAGAAAAGAACATTAAAACTAAAGCTTTCATAAATTTTCAAAAACTATGTAAAGTGGCAAGAAATACACGTGAAAGCAAAGAAGACATGGAGAATTCCTTCCCATTATTCACCTAGTTATCATTTCTCTCCAATCTTAGATGACGACAAAGGACACAATGATTACCCAAGCATTCTCATTTTCTTTCCCATGTTCCAAGTTCTGAACGTTGGAATGAAAATGACTGTATTGTTAAATATGTCTAAAAGCTGAATAAAACCAAAAATCATCAGGGAGCTAATACGAACCCAATCGTACTCGAGGAGATACTGAAATCCACAGAGAATGGTATCAGCACAGTCCATACTAGCAAATATTGCAACAATATCATTCTGCTCTCCACAGCCTCTCTCTCTACTAGCATCCAACAAATTCAGTACAATGCCAGCCAGAGGTGCTAAAATCATGCCTCTGTTAACTTTCTCAGTAAATTGACCAGGACGTCTAAGTGTTCTGCAAAGTAAGATGCAATTGGATGAGTGCAGGAGTAAAAATGGAACTCAGCAGCAAATATATTTTACAATTTTAAAACTGGAGCCTAAATAAATACACGTATAACAGTAAACATATCTACAACATGTTGAGAACACAGAAAGACAATGGAAACTCAGTAGCAATGGAAGAACTTTATGTAAATGACAGACAGGTTATAACATAGGAGGAGAACCTATTATTATCTTTATTATCTTTATTGAGTACCATCCACAAAGAGCAATAAAAAGGAACAAAAAATTTCCTCTTGCTATTCTTTATGGAAAAGGAAAGAAATAACATCATGTTACATAAACTGATGCCATTTTATAGTGACAGGTATCCTTTACTAATGATCAAATAATCTGTTGCTTGTCCAACGGTATAAAAAGTCTACACGGTTGCAATGGATTAACAAACTAAAACAGATATAAATGTAGCAACTGGGATCTTCATTCTAGAAAGAAACAAAATGCATTATACGTCATACAGTAACTTACAGGTCAAATAACTCTGGATCAGCAGCAGAAATTAAATGGTTCAGTATAAAGACAATCAATTCTGTCAGCCTACGCAAGTTTGTATCCGTTCCCAACAGAAAAGCTTGAGATATCTCACGAGTACAAAACTCTAATACCCTTGCAAGATTGCAGGAGAGGTCAAATATAACACTACATTTCCTCTGCTGGAAGTCCATCACCTGAAATAATGCATTCATTTAAAATTCGCACGACGTGGAAAGAAAAGAAAGCAAAATACCACAAAGACAAGTGAATTTACCTTGTAAGTTTCTTGCATTTCACGAATTGAAACAGAAAACTCAGTCATCGCCCAGCTGAGTGTGTTAAATAAGCGATTGAGAAAAGCTGAGAATAATTCTTCATTGCTGATGCAAGCTTCCCGCAACAATTTCTTTTAAAATAGGAACACAGCACCAGAAACAAATTTAATACAAGTAAAATCTAATTCTAGAAGCAAAAAAGAATATGATGAAGTGTCGCAGCAACTAAAAAAATTGTCACGACCTGAAATATGACTGATGAGGATGATGACTCTCCACGCTTTGCAAAACCATAGCCAGAACCCTTGCATAACCTCAGAAGTATATTGGTCACAGGGATCCATGATCTATTATCAAATGCTGCCAATAAAGCTTTTGGCATCCTTTTGGTTGCAGCTTCATTGCACTCAAAAGCAGATAAAAATTCCTTGTACTGTACCACGACGGAAATTGACTGGAGAAGAAGATCCCTCAGTTCAGCGCTAGATATCCTCGGATCATTGAAGTGGGTAACGACAAAAGTAACCTGATAAAGAAAACATAAACAAAAATCATCAAAGTATCTAAAAGTGGATATCCTAGAATGGAGAGTAGAGTCTTGTTCCAAAGGCTTGAATTATAGGGCTAAATATAAGTGTAGAAAACAAATGTCAACAGAAACATTTCAGCATCTTGCATAAAGAGACTTTTGAACAAGTATTTGATTACACTTCATAATTAGTAGCTATTAGTTCTCCCAGTTTGCAAGTTCAGCGAACTAGTAAACAGATAAACTGTTAACACAGCTCAACTCCATAATCATATCTTATCTTTTGTCTGTTTCCAAAGTAAGAAGTCCCTTCGACTTATATAACAATAACAAACAGGAAAAACAGAAGTTAATAAACGTACAAATGACGTAAGTCCTTGCTTAATGAACATTGCAGCAGGGACAAATGGAGGGTCACTCTTACGAAGAACATGAAAGCAGTCAACCTGTCAGAAGTGAAGGAAATAAATTAGGTAAATATTGGGAAGAAAACTAATAAGTTCAGCAAAAATATGCAATTGTAAATTCCATAAATCGAAACAATGGATCAAGGTATTGTATAGTTCAATTATATGATTGCATTGATGACATAAATTCTCTTCCAAAAAAAAAAAAAAAATTCAAACTTGGATCTACATGCCACAAAATCATTATCTGGTATCTGCCATTGATTGTATAAATGCTTGAACAAATCTCCAAAGACAAAAAGGGTAAGCAAAAACCAAAAAAAAAAAAAAGTCTCTTTGTAACACTTCTAGCAAGATATGGTGAAAAACTATTAAGAAAAAAGAGACTGAATAAAATACAAGCAACAAGGAGACATCACTATGCTATTAGACATGAGAAATATACAATACCACGGTTTCCAAATAATATTCAGGAACATAGATGAAGATAGAATCCACTTTGCTAAGGGAAAGAAGCAATTGAACTATCCACATGCATGCTGCGTACATTCCCCTCTGCTTCCAATAAGAGAAAAGAGATACACGATACCTGAAAAATAAGATAAGGATTATAAAATAATAAGTAGTAAAGGTACACAATGCTTCCTGAAGTTTACTCTTGATAACTAGCTCTAGAAAAGCACTTAACAAATGCCTAAATTAAATAACATTAATTGGGATCAAGAACATAAAATTTAACATCAAGAATAATTATTTGCCGCTGGAGCTTTCTATTGATGCATCTCAATCATATGGGAACAGCTAAATCAGTACTTAATCAGAACATTGTTCCATTTGGAAGATTTAAGAGCAAGTTAATAAAGCATTACAGAATACTTTGATATGCTGCCTACTCCATGCAGTACACGTGACATGCATAATTTTTCTAGAAGCCCATCATGCATGTTAATTGCATCATAGAGGAAACACCATTAGAATTGCTCTCTGCTAGATACCATGTTTGAGAAAGAAATTCCAAAAAAGTCTCAGGCAACTAAAATAGAAGGAACACAGAATGAAAGATGAGATTATAGTCCAAAAATATGTACTTATATAGGCACATATATGGAGACGACATTTGTTTTCTAGCAATAATTAGAGAATGTTTTGGAATTGTTTGAAGATAATATCAAATCAATATTATCTTGATTTGATATTATCCTAAATTGATTTTCATAATCTCAAATCACTTTGATTTGATGATTCTCAAGATATTTACCTTTTATCTCAATGTAATTTCCCTATAAATAGAGACATATGCCTTGTATTCATAATCAATCAATAAAGACAAGATGTAGTCATTTAATATTCTCTTGCTCTCTTTCTCTTCTCCATCTTCTTCTACATTATGTTTTGTTATTTATCATGGTATCAGAGCATGTTTAACTTGGTCTTGGGTTAAACTTACAACACATAATTTTCAAAATCACAATATGTTTTGTGGAAAAGAAGGGTTGCGGGGCTGTGCTGAAAAAGAGAAGCTGTGTCTGTTGTTGATTTATATACACATACAGGCACAGGCAGCTTTGGGAGTTTATATATTCAATTGGTTGGAGAAAATTGGAGTTTATAGATACAGTCAACAATGGCGGCTTCCTTGGATATATAGAAGCAGTCGGCAGCTTCTGGGAATTGAATACCAAAGGCATGGGCTAAATCTGACTCCATCTTTCTCCTCCAGCCGACAGCAAGATTTACAATAATCAGTCCACCATTCTTCTGACTATTTTCTAAATCTTCAATATTTCTATCATGTTTTACATAAATAAAAAAAAAAATCTTTTTCTTGGAAATTTAATTCTGCCCGAGGCAAGGCTTGAAGCCATGCTTCCATGTCAAGCCCTTGAGGAATTGCACTCAATACGTTGTTCAATAAATTCTCTTTTGCAAAGACAGTAGCCTTTTTAAGAAGCAGAATATTTTTCCAGCAGCATCAAGTTCTGATTTCAGCAAAATCCATCCTTCTGCCAACCTCGTTTCTGATTTCAGCAAGGCTAATTCTTCTGCCAACTTCTTCCAGTTTATGATTCAAGCACAGAACTTCTTCTTCCAGCAAAATTAATTCTTCTAACTTCTTCCAGTAGCAGATTCCCTGCTTCCTTCACCATGGCTACAACTTCTTCTGCCAACTTCTCTGCTTTGTTGATGGCACTCTCAAAGCCATCATTGATTTATCTTCCCCATATTCTCTTTACTCTGCTGATTACCCAAAATCTTCCTTAGTCAAGCCTCTTCTCATGGCGATTTAACTCTCTCCTAGCGACGTTCTATGCGCATGGCACTTATATCTGGCCTTGGCCTCCTTATTTTTATTGAATCCTCTCTCTTAGACAGTCTGCAACATTCTGTAATCTCTAAAAATGAAGGCTACTATCAAATTTCAAACTCAAGCTTCCGAAGTTCTCCACCTTGAGTTTGAGGGGGAGTATTGAAGATAATATCAAATCAATATTATCTAGATTTGATATTATCCTAAATTGATTTTCATAATCTCAAATCACTTTGATTTGATTTGATTCTCAAGATATTTACCTTTTATCTCAATGTAATTTCCCTATAAATGGGACATATGCCTTGTATTCATAATTAATCAATAAAGACAAGATGTAGTCATTTAATATTCTCTTGCTCTCTCTCTCTTCTCCATCTTCTTCTACATTATGTTTTGTTATTTATCATGGCGCCCACCGTGGGGCACGAACCCACGACCACAAGGTTAAGAGCTTTGTGTTAGAAATATTGGGCCTAATTCCACCTAATAAAACCGGCTTATTAGGGGAGGATTGCCATCACCTTATTAAGTGGATCATTTATATTTTCCCAAGCAATGTGGGATTCTAATACGCTCTCTCACGCACAGCGTGGACCATGCCAAACAACTGTGAACAAATCGATATTTGGTAGCACCCAACATTGTATAATTGGGCCTAACTCTGATACCATGTTAGGAATATTGGGCCTAACTCCACCTAATAAAACCAGCTTATTAGGGGAGGATTGTCCTCACTTTATTAAGTGGATCATTTATATTTTCCCAAATAATGTGGGATTCTAATACTTTTTTCAAAAGAAGATTTTTTTTTAAGGCCTTTTGCCAAAATTGGCTCAAAGTTTTGTCTTCTCATGGCAGTAAGACCCCTCTTATTGCCCAAAAAAAAAATAAAATTGTGGCTACTATTTAGCATTTCAGCTAAGCCAAACATGCTCTTATTTATCTTGAGAAATTTTCATTTGTTATTTTAGCCCCTGTTTGGTATAGATTAAAATCAGATTTTTAGTAAAATTTGATAAAAATGGATGAAATGTGTGGTTGAAAAGTTGTGGAGCCCATGAAATATGTGGTAAAAATTGATTGTAGACTTTGACGTAGATTAAAATCTGAATTTTAATCGGTATCAAACGGGGGCCTAGTAAGTTCAAATTCTCATACAAATTTTACATATAAATAGAACTATAAAAGTATTATATTGTTGAATAATTTAAACATTGATTATGAGATTCAGAATTACTAAATAGTTTCCCTGGGTTCTCCCAAATCCTCTGTTATTCTGTCCTCTCTTTTCTCTCTGTCAACTTCCCTTCTAGATCATACGCACTGAAAAGCTGCTAGTTAGAGAGCAAGTATACTAGTTGGCTAGAAGAGATAAAGGATTGGAAAGGCCCCCTGGAAGTGTATCGCATGTTGCTGGTTGAATGTAGACAGTGAAATATTTTTAGTAGTCAATTAAGCTAAAGACAAGCCCCAAGATAGAAGAACTAAAGTGCCATACAGCACCATTGATATCAAAGAGCAAGGAAGAGTTACAAGGCTCGTGCGATCCCATAAACACATAAAATATATGCATATAAGATTTATTTCCTGATAATCCAGATAACACCAGCTTTTTATTTGAAAGTTAAAAAGGAAATGCAAACAAACGGTGTAATTACTAATAATGAGTTCCAACAATGTCCAGTTAAAATTTCCAATATTTTAAAGAACTGGCAGAATCTGGTGTAATTTTCTGTTTGTTTCTAGTATTCAGAGGGCATCTTGGCATCTTATTTTGTACTTTCATATTTTTCAGATAGCCCCCGTTCCGTATTTTAATATGGTGCTTTTACTATTATGCATTAAGCCCCTAAATGAATAATTAGTATAAAAATACTCAGTCTGGAACCTTAAAGGCAGCCAGAGGATGGATAAAAAAGTCAGTAAAAGAAGAAAAGAAAAAAAAATTCAATGTAGAAACTGAAATAAAGGGCATAGAAGGCATGCATAAAAACTGAACTGATTAACAATACAATAGAATCTATCCAAGCTGATCACCATACCAAGCACAATGTCTGACACAATCCATAATTTCTTCTCGATAACCTCCGCGAGCCTCCTTCAAGCGCTTCACTTGATCCCCATGAACTCTATCTCTGATTTGTTTATCAGTTTCATCCAGCAGTGAAATTAATTGTGACTGACGAGACAAGAAAGACGATGCCTACAATATAAAATTCTTTCAGATAATTTTAGCTCAAGACTTCAAGTAACATGCAATGACCATTTTAAAGGAGAAGAAACGATCAGCTGAAAAAAACATGCAAAGCTTAGGGCAGAAATAAAATAATTTCTGCACGAGCATGTATACAAATTTCCTACCAAAACACCAATTAGAAGAAGTAATACACAACAGCAGCCAATTACATTTTTTTATAAAGAAAGAAGCAAAAATCAACCACAAGGATTTTATATAGAAATAATATGGGATCAAACAAGGCAGTTATGTGGCTTCCCCACAAATTGAAAACTCAAGACCTGATTTCTGCATGCTACAAGTAATTCCCCTTATTGTTGTAGTACGCTGTACACTTCAAAACTGGAAGAGAGAGTAACTCTGCCAGACAGATCAATCCCACCCCACCACCATTGTCCCCAAGGAAGAAAAGAATCAAAAAGGAAACCATAAAAATAGAGTACCTCTGCCAGACAGATCAACCCCCGCCCCCCCCCCCCCCCCCCCACCACCATTGTCCCCAAGGAAGAAAAGAATCAAAAGGGAAACCATAAAAATAGAAACAAAACAAAGATGCAAAAGTTTAGTGTGTGCATTCGTGTCTTTTTAACCCTTGAATTTGCATTTCCAGATCTAGAATGAAAACATACAGCTCAGGATTGTGACAACAGATCTTTTAAGAACTTTGGGCAACTGAAAACAGCCAGAAACACAAGTAGTGGAGCATTCTGTATTATTGCACCTCTCAGTTCTCACCTTGACAATGCAACTACTTGCAGAAAATAAATTACGGAATCTTGAGCTTATCTGATGGATAAAAATTACATCATAATATAAATCATCCATATCAACAATTTTGTATTCACAATTTTTCTTTCCTGGTAACATGTTCATCAGCAGAGATATTGCACATGTTCAGCTTAACTTTTTTAACACGAACTGTTGATCAGCCTTTTTTATTTTATTTAAATGGTTCATTCATTTCTTTGTCCCCTCACATGGAGAATTTCAGAAAATCTCAGTGTCTACAACTGCAGACAGTCACATCATTACCATTTTGTGAGCCAGAATGAAGATGTAGAGTAAAATTTTACTGACCTGCTTAAAGTTAGGTGCAAGACCCAAATGATACAACAAAAGCATAGCATCTAAAAGTTCCTCCTCTTTCAGGGTAGCTGAAGAAAAATTGTTCTCCCTGGTTAATATTCTCATCTGCTGCATAGGCCGAAAACCAAACTCAGAATCAGATTGGTCGCTTGTACTGGGTTTATCGGCTATCTCGTCATTCAGATTCCCAGTACTACATTCAGCCGTAACATGAGCAGATCTCTCTGGAATAGAGCTGCAACTTCCTCGAGAACCATTTGTCGAATACCTAATGGAATTCTTAGAAATCTTTGAAAAATCAACATCATAACTAGAACAACAACATGGTTTCTGCCCACTGAAATGTGTTACTCTGCTTTTTTCATCATCCATGCACCCTTCTTCCCATCGAACAATTTCTTCCTCCTGTTGATCATCTACAGGATGAAATTTCACTAGATGACTATAAGACCCTCCAAGCCTGGAAATGTCAACTCGAAGAGGATCATTCTTCAGAAACAAGCCAGCGGGGAAGCTTTGTTGTCCTCCCCTGTGAAGGAAACCAACATCAGCTCCAGAATTAATTCCAAAACCCTTGATCCAGTCATAGATGTCCCCAACAGCAAAACCTTCTGATAGGAAATGGAGAATAATACTAAACAAAGAAACAAGGACAGAGTTGTTTGAAACTCCAGGAGGTGGCATATTACGGTCAGCACCCCTGCTCTTCAGTAAAACATTCTGTAAAAATGTCCTAAACACTGAACCAGGCAACTGAGGTGTGATAGGCGGTACGAATTGCATGACTAAGCGACAGAGGTCCCTTTGCTTTTCTTCTATCTGAAAAAGGGTCATAAGCTATGTCAAAAATGTAGGTTCACAACCAGAAAGATGAAAGAAACTTCAACCTACTATAGGATAATTCACAAGAAATATCTTCACCATGAACGTCACAAGAATAGACGGGGAAACCGAAATAGCCATGAGATGGGGCAGTGAAAAATTTCAAAGATAGAATGGAAGAAGTCATCAATGGGAATGTAAAGAGGAGAAGCTACGGACACAAGCAAAAATATTGAACAAACTCTAACCATATGTTTTGACTTAAATTTTGTTATCTTCATTTACATACATGTATAAGCTATACATCTATTTTATTTTGCATCACTCACAGGATTTCATTATAATTTCTCAGATCCAGCAATCAGATTTTAATCACAGATCTATTTTTCTTTGGGTTTCTGTATCAGATGCGACAATATAGTGTCCAGAGATACAAATTACAGATTTAGCCATTTAATTTACATCCAGGTATAGGGGTCCACATGAGTATCCACAAAAGAAAGTTTCATGGAGAATTGCAGCTCCGTAGAAAAAAGAGCACTAACCATGTGCATAATAGCACGAGTACAAAAAGGAGAGAATTTCTTCTTGTAGAGGCTCTTCCTCAAAAGGATTTCAATTTCTATTTAGAATCCAAACCCCCCCCCCCCCCCCCACCCAAAACAACAAATCAGTTAAATGACTTACTTTGCAAATTTGAAAGACATAATAAAAGATATTTGAAGTCATTAAACATGAATCAAAAGCATTGTCAAAACTAACTATGATACACTATTCTTGATTTGAAGAGCTCAAGCTTGAAGACAATTAATTAAATCTCAGCATTTCCACAGCATCTTTTAGGCGAAGAAATTAACAAATAAATCGACAGGTCAAACATATTATTCACAGCGAAAAATAGGTAGTAAACTGCTCATGCACAACATGAGAAGGCAATTGAATTAAAATAATTTATATTAATTAAGAACTCTAAAAAGGTATCTATACACCAAAAATGTTTTTGTTCAGACAAAGCATCGCTCACTTGAAAACATCATTGTATTATTTGAAAGTTCTGCAAGAAAACATAGATGGTTAATACCCAAGTTTTTCTACTTCCACAAAGTTCAAATAAAAAAAACTCAAAACGACATTCAAATATGTGTTAAAGGCAAACCTTATCAATCGCTTCAGATAGAGCTGTTGTCGTTAGCATCATGCCATTCTCGTTGGACATGTCCTCATATGAACCAGGCCACCAAACGGAAGGAATCAAACATTGAAGATCATGTTTGTTTGGGCTTTTCCTCGAGAGGAAACCTTCAAACAAGAATTCAAAATCTGAAGACTTCCACCAGAGTGCCATTAAGTCTTCTCGCCTCAAAATGTGGCATGCTAAAGCAAGATAGCTATACGAACCAGAATAAGGACACTCTGTAATAATCAAAGATGCTGTTTTACACCCTGATGAAAGTGCATCAATGGCATGCTCAAATAATAATCTTGACTCCTCAAATTCAAGAAATGAATCAAGTACTCTATCCATACTTGTATGATCATGTGGTGGATGCATTCTAAAGGTTTCCATTATGAATGACAAAAAGGGGCCCCATCCTACGTAATCTGCACTTCCAGTTTCTACAGCCAGAACAGAGAATAACTCTCCACAAATTGCCTGAAAGACAGGATGATACAGTTCGTCAAAGGATGAAAATCGCTTCAGTCTTCTGAGCTTCTCAACAGTGTCAAACTCTGCCCTCTTGAGGCGCTGCATTTCCAACAACCTCAAAAGGCAATTAAATAGATTGGTTGCAAGAGAATTCGAGGAAGGAGGAGCCTGAATGGGAAGAAACCCTTTAACTGGATATTTGAATGGGTGGGCCCCGAAATTTAACTCACAGCGTTCACCTTGAGAAAGGGAAATGGCAGGATAATAGCCCAATCCAGGCACCATCTTCCGAATCCCACCAAATGCCACTCCAAGAGACACGCCATTTCTATAGAACAATATCTCATCACAATCCAAGTCTATGCAACATCCAATCACATCACCAACAACCCACGACTGGCCGTAAGGCTCAGCTTCCTTGTTCCATTTACTGACTCTTTTCCCATCATATGCATAAGAATCATCTGCATCACCAACACCCCTCTGATCAGAGAAGGGGCATACAACAGTAGCCCAACCCAGTTGCTGTATATCACAAGTTTCAAGTGTCACTTCATACATCCATTTCCCTTTCCATACACATGAATTGGCCCTTGCACTACTGAATAGAGCATGACTTTCCAGGAGCAATGGTGATTTGACAACTCGAATATCACCACATATGCTTGATTGCTCCAGCCCAACAACCTCGCCTATTGTAGATACCCCATCTCTGTTTCGAACAGCAGTTTTCAAGTTAGGATGGTACTTGTAGAATTCATTCTTTATTATAGAGCGAACCACATTAGTGTCAACTGGGCGTGCCAACAGACTAATAGTTTTGCAAGGGAGATTAAATATGTGTTCAAGAGTTCGCTCCACAGACTGATCACCAAAATCATCACAATATGATACGAGATGGGAGTTCCCAGAACCTCCACTTTTGTCCTCTCCATTCAGAACCAGGGCCAAACCAGAAGAAAGCCCACCAAGCCGTCGGCCATCCTCACCCATTGCAGATTACAGCAAGTTATATTAACCAAGTCAGCTGAAGACACCTACAGAAACCTTTAAGTTGCTTTGGAAAATCAATCGAGAACCTAACGCAGGATTTAGTAAGTAAAAACACTAGCGAACAATCATCCTTCAAAACCTGAGAAATCAAAAGAATCGGCCAGAAATGTCACTCTATACAGGTTATAGATTGCACCTAAGAAAATCTCACTTCAAGATTTCTACTTTAGAGCTTATTTTTCTCGACTACGCCTCAGAGACGCAAGAAAATTGAAAGAATTTCAAATGTTTATTATTAACCCATTTAATTCACTATTGAGGCTTTCATTCTTCAAAAGCGAGTAAGAACGAGTACAAATAATTCAATATTTTCAGAATACCAATTTTTCTGTTTCCATCTCGACTATCAGGAGGAGCCAATTTCCAAATTCACCACACAAAAGAAAGTTTAATAATTCAATCTCCGAATTCAAAATTCCTCATAAATTCAATCACCCAGCATTTTACATCATAACATAAGAAAATTATTGTAATCAATTCAAAGTCAAATACTTTCCGCATAAATATCCATGATGTTAATAAGTGACGCCGAGAAGCACTTACCGGAGCATAAGCTGTCAATAAATAAAACGGAGAGCAAAACTTGAAATGCTATTATGCTAATACTGAAATTCTTCTTGAAATTGTAAAGGGGGCTCAGGACTACTAGGGTTCCTCACAGCCGCCATTATTATTGTTGTTGTTAACAGATAGAAAGGGACAGAATAGAATAAAATAAAATAAAATAAAATTAGAGGTTCTATTTGAGAGAGAGAGCGACAGACGCGAAGTTTGAATTTTCTGATTTGCGTTATTGTTTTCGCAGGAACTTGGGAAGGGAAATCAGAAATGAACGAGCTTCACGGGTCAGGCGGGTCCCTCTGGGCATCTTCTCTCCAGTTCTCTTCTATACAATTCCAAATATAGCTTGACTTTTGTAATCTTAAAATTTCTCTAATTTTACTTTTCTCCACTATCACATAAGGCGAGTTTGGCTAATTGTAGAAAACTGAATTAGAGGAACACGGGGGGAAGGAGAGGGGGAGGTCTGAGGTTGAAGGGGCGCCGGCTAGTGAGCAGTGAGATCGTGTCAGTCTGGGAAACAGGTAGCAGACCGTCCGCCCGCCCGGTCAATTAAGGTATGTTGGTCGGTTGATATTTTCATCTTGGATAATGCTCTTTGTACAACATTTTTTTAAAAAATAATTATAGGGGACAAAAAAATATTGGTAAAAAAAAAAAAAAGATAAATTATTTTTTTTTTCTTTGAAAATATGTCTAATTTTCATTATTTTTGAGTAAATCATTTTCTTTGGGAGGGAGTATTCTTTTGTTTTTTCTCAAAAAAACAATTTATTTTCTTTGAAACGTTCCTCAAGCCAATCAAACACATCCTGGTGACATCCATTATTTTAATACTCTTCAATTTTTGTATTCATTTTTAATCATATATTTATGAAATAAAATATCTTATAAGTAAACACAAAATTCATTATTACTTTTTTATCACACATCTTCTATATATTAAAAGTGGCTATGGGCCTGTTTAATACAGATTCTCCTTTTCTACAGTAAATCAATTCTCATTTTCAACCACACATTATTCAATAAAATAATATTTTCCATCACATCAATACTTTTTTCTTCTTTTTCAACCACACATTTCCCATCAAATCACTATTCAAAAATCAATTCTTCCCCCAATAATCCCTACCAAACACACTCTATGTAACAAAATTTCTTGTTTTTAAATGAAAAACTAACGGAATTTGTTGTTTTAACGGATTATGTAACGGAATTTCTTGTTTTAAACAGGTAACTGCACATTCCTTCAATATTTTTATCATAACTTTGTATTCCGATATCCGATTGAGGCGATTCAAAATGCGTTGGAAAGCTAACTCATCTGGCTACAACTTTGATTCAGACATCATTCTCCAATTCGATCACTTTCTATGTCAAAAATAGGTCTCAATATGAGACTAAAATATCGGAGTATAACTTTTTGGTTGGAAATTGATTTGTGATCATCTTTTGACTAAATTTGATTCCATTGACGTCTTCCTTTATCCAATTGACTCCGAACACTCTCAAATCTTCATCGTGAGGTTCGGCACAACTTTTAAGTATTTACATTTTAGTCCCTGAACTTTAGATCCTTTACAATTTAGCCATTTCTCCAAATTTGTCAACTTTTGCTTATTTTCTTCGATCTCACCAACTTACATCACACCATCAAAATTACACATCTAATTATTTATCAATTACATAAATATTACATCATTAATTATTTAATTAACCAAAAAAATTAAATCTTTATTAATAACAAATTAATTCTTAAACAAAACTATTAAATATAAATTAGGCAAACGTGCATTACACGTTGCTTGCACCTAGTTTTTCAAAAAATCACTATTCAAAACTCAATTTTCTCACAATAATGCCCATCAAACAAGGGCTAAAATTTAGGGATAGTGCTAAATATGTGAATTTCTGAATTTGGTGTGCGCTCGTGGGGCAAAGCTAGAGTGGGGGAATAAAAATTGTGTCTTGATAGGTCGTGTTTGATGAATGAGATTAGATCGTATATAAAATTTAGTATACAATTATAATGAATAATATTGGAAAGATAGTATTATGGTAGATAAAATAGATACTATTCTTTAATTTTTTGAAGATAATTATTGACAATAGTAACCGCATAACATGAGTGATGTTCTTTTGAGAAGATGTTGAAGAATCACTTCTAGAGTAGTATAACATAATTACAATATAACCTTTATAGAATAATATTTAGAATTAAGTAAAATTATTTAAAAGTTATTAATTTGTCGAACAATTTATTAATAATATTTATTAATTTTTAATATTGGACTATTTGAGTAGGAGCAATAAATCCAGGCAAAAATTTTATTGATGATGCTGCTTGGAACATTGATGTGACTATGTTTCAAAAATTGTAATTGGATTTCGACTTGAAGTTCTAACGAATCCAAGCAAAATTGCGGAAGACCCATGGGTGGAAGAGCTTCGCCATGCGATAGTCGCGACTGCGTTATTTTCAGTTTCAAATTGAACTTATTTCCAATATTGCTTCTGAATCACTAGTTGGTGAAGGTGGAGGTATACACAGATTAAATGAAGTAATTCATACTTTAGATTACAAAAATGTGATGCATATTGAGTATTCTTATGAATTATCACATGAAAATGATCAATTATGGAATCCATACCAATGAAGAGATTATTCAAGGAGTATAGAATTCGGCTAGCGATGAAGATCACGATCTAGGTGATAATATTGTTTGTCAACGATTTTTTCAAAAGAAGTTAAGCAATTGTAGCATTAAATAATTAATTTCTACGAAATGAACAATATATAACCAATGTAGTATATATTGCAAAAAGTTAGGGGTGAGGTTGAGTTAGATACTAGTTTAGAGAGAGAGAGAGAGAGAGAGAGAGAGAGACTTTTGGGGCATACTTTGGGAAGAAAATGAATTGAAAAAATAAAACTTGTCACATAAAAAGTTATTAATATGTGTTGTAATTGTTTATGTATTCTTATTTTTTATTTTTGTTAAGACGTAAATGATTTTAAATAAAATTATTATTGTATGTATTAAACGAGTTTATCATTTAGTACACCGACTCAAGTTAGAATTGAAAACTTTTATTTTCTAAGCGAGTTTATTAATATATTGAACATTCATTTATCGATGTTTTAACGTATGAAGAATTTTGCACAACGTTTATTTAAATGTGGAGACAAATTTATATTTGAAGTGAAATGTAAATTTGCATACATGGAAGATATGTGGGAAAGTTTTGCCGGCTTTGACAATAATTGATTCTCATGATCTCTGAATACATCGCTTTTAGATAAGGTAGGCTATCAATTTTTTTATTTTTTTTCAAGACATTTGAAAACTTTATACCTTACTTCAACATATGAAGTATGTTTAGCATCATGCATGTCAATCCTTACTTCTATGCATAGCTAGTTTCGAGTTGTAGTCTTTAATCTCACATACTTCAGTGCATAACTTACTTCAAGTTTCGTCCTTATATATACTCTACATTGATCACGTCTTGTTAAAACATTGAAAATGAGCGTAAATTCACATTTCTATCATTACTTTCACTGCAGTACAAAAGTTGGAGTGTAACATATTTTGGACACTAATATAAATTAAGAGCTTGTTTGGGAGGGATTAAAATTAGATTAAAATTGAAAATATAGTCGTTATTGTTGACTTTTATTAGACGAGTGGGACCCAATAACGGCCATATTTTCAATTTTAGTTGGATTTTAATCCCTCCCGAACGGAGCCTAAGATTAAGCACATTGGATACAACTTCTTGATATATAGTAAAGGTGTTAGGGATATTGTATGTATAACTGGGAAACTAGTTAGAAACTTGAAATGAGAAAGCTACTCCGAAGCTTTGAAGAGTTATTTATTATCAAATTGATTGCTTAAGGTCTCAAGAACATTATATAGACACGATATATATAAAATAAAATTTTAACTTCTTTTTTCATAGGTACCATCGATAATATTTAGGATAAATTCCATTCATTCTGATTATAATTTTATCTAGTTTCAATCACGTAACTACATTTTGATTTGATATTAACCGAATAACTCCATTCAGACTGATTCAATTGAATAACTACATTTTAATTTCATTTCAATTAAGACAAAATTGTCCAATTCAACTGACAAAATCGATGACTTAGAAGTCAGTAAATGATTATCACCACACGATGTCGTTAATTGTTGGCGTATAATAAGTACAACTTCAACGTATTAAATCACGTTGATCATTTATTGATAGTTATGTGTTAATATACTAATTGGATGGAGCCACCCAACTTAAATCATATTAAATTCTAGTAATCAATTATTCGATTGAACATATTGAAATGCATTTACCCAGTTAAAACTAGCTCCTTGTTTGATAACACCTTGTAAAATTTATCAATTTTTCAACGTGTAAAACTTCAGTTTTAACCATTTCATAGTATGTGCAACTTTTCCACCACACATTTCATTAATTTTTATCAAAATATACTAAAACTTTTATTAAAAACTTTGTCAAACAATTTTTAAACAAAATATGGCTATCACGAATGAAATTTACTCATAATGCTTGCGACGCAACAAATCTACCAGAATACGTTGTCATTTGTTTCTAAACGAGTGAGAACTTGGCAAAGAGAGGAATGTACGATAGTTTAGTACTGCGAGCCCTATTTTCAGTCAACCCCTCTCCAATGAGAAATATGGCTATAGTGCATTTAAAAGTTAGTTAGTCGGGCATTGAGTACCATTTGGCTGACAAAACGATGGAAATCGTTCGTAGTGCAAAGATGTGGAAAAGCTCCTCATTAGGTGGCTATTGTTGAAAGTGGGTTGGGTGAAAGTAGGATGAAATGGAATCTTCTGCAAATTGAAAATCCCGAATATGTTTTGTACTAGAATAATTTTATCAACGGCGATCATCTTTAATTTACGTGACAATAAACTCTTGGATCATTAAAAGATATTGTAATTTTGTTAAACAATAAGTCGGGTAACCTACTCTTATTTAAACTGATAATAGATAGCATTATTTTTTGCACTAATATTTGCACGAAAATAGCATATACCAATTTTTTTCTTTTTCTTGTTAGGAATTAGACGCTACTAATTCAGTCAGGATCAATGGGACGCAAAATAACTTAAACTGAGAAGAAATAAAAAAAAAAATAGCAAAAAATAAGTGCAAGTATAACACAAAGTTTTAACGTGATTCAACAATTGTGCCTAAGTCCACAAACTCATACGAAATTTTTCACTATATCAATAAGAGAAGAAGAAGAATATAAAAAATATAATATGTATTTTATTTGCCTACTTTCTCTCCACTTCTGCACTTCTTAACTTCGCTCTGCATAAATTTTCATTTACGCATCCAATTTATGGAGAATTTTCAAAAGACATAATCATTTTCCTTTTGACAATTTGGATACAATTGCATGCGAATCCATTCGGTGCATTTAATTCCATTCCTCAATTGTGTCGGGAAAAAACCCATGCATGATAACCTTTGCATTAAGTGCAAAGGAAAAACTTTCTTCCAATTTTGAAAATGTGAAGCCTAAATATTAGGCACCACAAGGGACGAATGTAGGGGAAACGGACTAGCCGGACCTTAGCCTGGTCCAGTCCCCAGCCCACTTCATTTTTTGGTGTGGAAAAAAAAATTATGTAAAAAAGATTTTCATGTTTAATTTTTTTTTTTTTTTTTACATATTAGTTCGACTTGTAATCCGATCATGGATCCATTCCCAGGCTCCACTATTCATAAATAGTGACCATCATTATTCAATGATCTTCCACATGGAGACTAATGTAGCGACCGCGAACTTTCAATTTTATAAATTAATTCTCGAAAAACGTGTCGCTCGACGTTAACCCTAATTTTTAAGAAATAGCACGTTCGTCTAGCCGTTATAAATATGAATTTAAATTATTTTGAATCGAATCGAATATTGAATAATTATTTTTATTTCAATTCGGATTTATTTTATTTAAATCCAATTATTATTAAATTCAAGTCCAATTACATAAACCCAATTTTTAGGTCCAATCAATTGAGCCCAAATCTGAATTTACTTATTTCAGCCCGATTAGAAAATTTAAAGGCCCAACTGTTTGGCCCAAATACCCACCTTGAAATTTGTGCCCTAAATTCACTATCTTATTTACCATCATTTCCCTCCACTCCATACATCACGCAGCCAAAATCCATTGGTAAGAAAATAGTCTATCTCTCCAACATTCTCTCCATTTCCAGGTGAAACACCATTGATGCTAGAAATGGACATTGATGCTAGAAAATCCATTTCTAGCATCAACAGTGTAATCATCAATACAATGCAATCCCCAGCCACTGCACAATGCAACCAACTCCATCCAAAATCGAAACCACCAAGCTACCACCAAACCAACGCCAGTGCGGCTACCCATTCGAAGCAGTGTCCGGCCTCGGTCCGAAACCCGCCATCACCTATCCCAGCTCACTCGAACCCGGCCTCAACCCGACTCGCGAGAACTACAACACCGATTTCTGTACACTGCCAACACCAATCGACAACCGCGACCACCGCAACCCGCGAACACGCACCAAATGCCGCCAAATCGACAACCCCCAAAATCGACATGACCACATTGCACTCGGCATTGCCCACTGAAAGCAACCCAAAATCGACACCAACCCGCCACTGTTGCACCTCAAACCGCCATCGACAAACCACCAAAACCGAGACTAAAATCAATGCCCAAGAGCACCCCAAACCAACTCAAACCCGAAACCAAACTTCACCCAAAACACCCCAGAGCCCGAGACCAACTCCATCCCCAAATCGGTCCACCAAAACCCCAAGCAAAACCCCAGACCAAGAAAAGAAGGAAACCCGAAACTTACCTCGTTACCGAACACAAATCGAGCCCTTGAGCCTCGATTAACCTCGGTTTTCGCGCCAAAAGCCCAAATAAACCCCCCCACCTACCCCTATGATCGGCGCCACCACCGCCGGTCGGTGATGGCGAGATTAGAGGAAGGGCTTCGCCCCTTTCCCTCCCCGTCGGACTCTCTCTCTCTGATGAGAGAGAGATGTTGATTATGTTTTATTTTATTTTGTTTTTTTAAAAGTTTTGTTTTGTTTTGTTTTAGTTTAATTAGATTAGTTTAGGTATATATTAATTTCAAATGATAAATTTTAGCCCTCAAGTTTTAAGTTATATTATTTTAGTCCCTAGGTTTTAAATACTTTGATTTTAACTTTTAACTTTGTTAATTTCAGTTTAAAAGTTATTCAAGTTAGCCCCTAGTTTACCTAAGTTATTATTTCAGTCATTTAAATTTTATATTCAGCTTTATTATATATACAGTTTAGTCCTTAAACTTATAAAAATTATTAATTCAGCATTTAAATTTTACTTCAGCTTTATTATATTTACAATTGAGTCCCTAATGTATAGAAACTATTATTTCAGCCCTTTAGTTTTATTTTCAGCTTTAAAATATTTACAGATTAGTCCTTAAACTATTAAACATTATTATTTTAGTTTTCAGCTTTTATTTTTAGTTTTATTATAATTACAGCTTAGTCCCTAACTTTTAAAAATTACTATTTTAGCCCTTAAACTTTTATTTTCAGTTTTAATAGTTTTCAATTAAGTCCCTAGAAGTTTCTATTTTTCACATTTAGTCACGATACTTTGAAAATAGTATTTTTAGCACTTAGATTTGTCAAATTCAATTTAATAAATTTCCAATTTAGCCCCTAAACTTTATTTTATCATTTAAGTCATTTATTTCAATTTCAATAATTTTCAATTAAGCCCTTAAACTTAATTTCAACACTTTAAAACTTTAAAGTTCGAAATACTAATTCAAACTATTTTCTATTTTTGTCTAGGCAGATGCGTACGAGCAATTAGGAGCTTGAAGTTATTTTCCCGCTCACTTTTCACGCAACACGAAACAATTGAGGTAGACTCGCCACCATTAATTAGTTTAAATTATAATTGCATGCTTTATGTGAATTACGTGATTTATATGCTTTATGCATAGGATGAGAATGTGTCATATGCGATATATGATATTGTTATGCTTGCCATAACTTATATGCTTAATTGCATGAGAAAGAAAGAAAGAAAGAATCTCTTATGAGATAAGAAAGAATGTTATGCATAACTTATGTAGCCATCCGCACAAGAAAGAAAGACTACCCACAACCCGTGTTTTTAAAGAGCCTATGATTTTCAAGAAAATGAACCAAAGATGATATCACGTTGTATATTGCATGAGTGTGTTTTCAATTATTACGTAAATTAATTATCGCGATGAGTCTCTGATATTTCTTCGAAATACTCATTACACTATTTTAACAATATTTTACGAGACTTGGAAGCGAACGTGATTGATCCCGTGATGGTGGCAAAATAAAATTTGATTATCGAATTTATTAAGTTTCGAATTTATGTATTGAAACAACAGTTAACGTATTTTCGTTTCCGCTATTCCAAAAACACGATATTTAAATTTTGAACAATTATCCAATGTATTTCAATTGTCGAAGTAGTTTTCAATTTCAAATGTGATTTTAAAAATTAGGTTATTTCCGCAAAATTGATTGACAAAATTAGGGCAAAAGACGATGACGTGGCAATCCGGGTTAACAGAACTCGGGCGCTACGACAGTATCGAGAGGCAGTGCAACGTTTCTGTAGATTGACAAATTTTCAAAAAAAGAGAAAATTTTTAAAGAGATTATTTTATTTAATTATTACTGGAAGTTGCCACTGCCATCATTCAATCCGTCGACTCCGAAGGTAAAGAAGTTATTGAAGTTTACTGTTATGTTATTTCGGATACTGTTTTACGATTTACGAGACTTAGAAGAAAGAGAAAGAAAGTGTATCCGAATTAGAAAGAAAGAAAGAAAAAGAAAGAAAGAAAGAAAGAAAGAAAGAGTTTGAGCATAATTTGAAATAGTTTTCTAAATTTTTACGTCCTCGTTAATTTGAACTAAGAAGAGATTAATAACCCCGCATAATTGGACTTTGCATAATTGGT
This sequence comes from Fraxinus americana, assembly GCA_035079005.1. Classification (NCBI taxonomy): domain Eukaryota; kingdom Viridiplantae; phylum Streptophyta; class Magnoliopsida; order Lamiales; family Oleaceae; genus Fraxinus; species Fraxinus americana. Next base: position 29,603,703 of record CM068712.1, on the reverse strand, counting down.
TTAGGACATGGCACCCATTCGTAGAAATGCACCCAGCGACGTAGAACAAGCCATTAGAAACTATGATCGATTCAGACCTAGACTTGATTGGACGATTGCCCAACACATAGACGATTGAATATGTACGTAATCGGGCCATATAATATGGCTACGTGACCTGAAATCGTCGGTTGATTCATTAATTACTCTCGACTTTTAGAAGCGATAACGCGAAGGTAGCTCGTAGCATATACATAGATGCTCTAGTGTCACCTAATGTGGAGATTGAGTATGACACCTTCGCGTGAGATTTGTGGCATATTGGCCCATGTATTTTGAGCAGCTTTGGGGTTGCACACGAAGGGGCGAACATGAGCCAATGCCGGGCTCGAACTTGGGCAAGAAGATGGGTTAATACTCGAGGAAGAACCCGAGGAGGAACCCGAGAAGAAGAACCCGATGAAGATGCGACCAGGCGCTAGGAGAGTTTTCGGACACCGAATCATGTGTAATCGAAGAAGAATAGAGATAGGATCTAGAGTAAGGTTTGACATCATTGTATAAAAGGAAATTGGAAATGTTCGGCATACATGTCTTCCTATTCATGTACCCGCACCAAAAGAAGTTGAATTATTAATGAAATGATGCATGTTTAGAAAGACTGAACTTACAAGGAGAAGAGACTGGTAGTACCCTTGAAGTTAGTTTGCCGTCAGGAGAAACTATCGATACTAATAAGATAGTCAAGGCAGTACAAATAGATTTTGATGGTCAAGTTTTGGAGGCAGACCTGAATATTATCCGAATGAAAGATTTCGATATTATTCTAGGTATGGATTGGCTCAACACCAACCGTGCCGCAATTATGTGCCACGAGAAAGAGGTTATTTTTCGTAAAGATGGTGAAAAAGTATTCAGATTTTATGGGACGAGGATTAAGGCACTTCCTCACCTGATTTCGGTTTTACAAGCGGAGAAGCTATTAGCCAAGGATAGTTGTCATGGCTATTTGGTTAGTCTTCAAGACAAACCCGTAGATGAGATTACTCTGGATTCAGTGCCAATAGTATGTGAATATGGTGACGTTTTTCCGGGACGATCTGCCGGCACTCCATGGGATAGGCAAGTGGAATTTTCCATCGATTTAGTACCAGGAGCTGCCCCTGTTTCTAAAGCTCCATACCGCATGGCACCAAAGGAGTTGCAAGAACTGAAGGTGCAATTAGAGGAACTGCTAGAGAAGGGTTTTATCAGGCCAAGTGTATCTCCGTGGGGAGCACATGTGCTGTTTGTAAAGAAGAAGGACGAAAGCATGAGGATGTGTATCGACTATCGAGAACTTAACAAGTTGACGATAAGGAATAAGTATCCCCTACCCAGGATCGAAGACTTATTCGATCAGTTGAAAAAGGCTACAATCTTCTCGAAGATTGATTTGAGATCTGGGTACCATCAGCTAAAGGTTTCGCCAGCTGACGTACCAAAGACAGCGTTCAGGACACGATATGGACATTATGAGTTCACAGTGATGCCGTTCGGTCTTACGAACGCACCTGCGATATTTATGGATTTGATGAACCGAGTTTTCCATCAGTATCTTGATAAATTCGTTATTGTTTTTATCGATGATATACTGATCTACTCCAGGGATTTCGCACAACATGAAGAACATTTGAGGACCGTGTTGGAAACGTGAGAGCGAGAAAAGTTGTACGCCAAGTTCAAGAAATGTGAATTTTGGCTTGAAAGAGTAGGTTTCTTGGGTCATATTGTTACGGACTAAAGGTATCGAGGTCGATCCTTCTAAGGTTGAAACCGTAACAAATTGGCCAACACCTTAAATGTTGGAGATGTGAGAAGCTTTCTTGGATTAGGCTGGATATTATCGGCGATTCATAGAGGGTTTTTCTAAAATAGCGAGTTCTATGACTCGATTGACCGGGAAGGGAGTCAAGTTTCGAGTGGACGAGAACAATGTGAACAAAGCTTTCGAAACTTAAGAGACTTCGTTTCGGACACCGGTGCGCGATGCAGAATGGATACGAAGGTTTCGTTATTTACGACGATGCATCCAAACATGGTTTAGGTTGTGTTTTGATGCGAGAATGGCAAAGTGATAGCATATGCTTCAAGGCAGTTGAAGCCACATGAGAAAGAATTACCCGACACATGATTTAGAGCTCGCAGTGTTGTGCGCGCTCTTAAGATTTGGAGACACTATGCTATACGTACGGGAGTAAATGTGAGATTTACACCGATCACAAGAGTCTCAAGTATTTCTTCACTCAGAAGGAGTTGAACATGCGACAACGTCGATGGCTAGAGCTAGTAAAAGACTATGACTGCACCATTCTTTACCACCGGGTAAAACGAAATAAGGTTGCCGACGCTTTGAGCAGAAAGGACGCCGGACAGTTATCAGCTTTGGGAACGACGCAAGATCAGTTAATTCGAGATTTGAGGAATCTAAGAATCGAAGTGCGAACCCCATCAGTCCAAGGATCTTCTAGATTGGCAAATCTGAGCGTTAAACCAGACTTGAAAGGTCGGATTATAACGGCTATTTGGAGATAAATTTTTGGAAAAGATCGGATCCGAAGTCGGAGCGGCAAGAGAATAGGTTTCGAGATCGCCTCGATAAGGCACTTATATTCGGAGAGGACGTCTGCGTATACTCAGAAGGATGAACATATCGAGAATGAGATTTTTGTGAAGCTCATTCGGCACCTTATGCGTGCCACCCAGGAGGGACAAAGATGTATCGTGATTTGCGCAATACCTTTTGGTGGAGAAACATGACGGGTTGTATTGCAAAGTTTGTCTCTCGATGCATGACGTGTCAGCAAGTAAAGGCCTGAACATCGAGAGACCATCGGGAGTTGTTAAATCCCTTGGATATACCAGAATGGAAATGGGAGAAAATTTCCATGGATTTCGTAACAGGGTTACCGAAATCAGTGAAAGGACATGACGCTATTTGGGTCATCGTAGATCGACTTACGAAGTCAGCTCATTTCCTACCAATCAGAATGACTCTCAATGTGGATCAATTATCCCAGTTGTATGTTAGAGAGATTGTTCGACTTCATGGAGTGCCAGTTTCCATTGTATCAGATAGAGACCCGAGATTTACATCGAGATTCTGGAAGAGTTTACAAGTAGCGATGGGTACTAAATTAAATTTTGAAATCTTGCTTACCATCCCAGACAGGATGGACGGTGCGAACGCACTATTCGGACACTAGAAGATATGCTTAGAGCTTACGTACTAGATTTAGTGGTAATTGGGAGACTCACCTCCCATTAGTGGAGTTGCCTACAATAATAGTTTTCAAGCTACTATTGGTATGGCACCATATGAGGCACTTTATGGACGACGATGTCGATCACCGATCTATTGGGATGAAGTAGGCGAGAGAAGAATTTTGGGTCCGGAATTGATTGAAAGGACCGTTGAGGCTATTGATAAGATCGGACTACGGATCAAAGCCGCTCGAGATGAAGACAGAAAAGCTATGCCGATCAAAGAAGAAAAGAGCTTGGAATTTGAAATTGGAGAGAAAGTATTTTTGAAAGTAGCTCCTATGAAAGGAACTATTCGCTTCGGCAAGAGAGGAAGTTAAGACCCGTTTTATCGGACCATTCGAGATATTAGAGAAAGTGGGTAACGTGGCTTATCGTTTGGCGTTGCCGCCCGAGCTATCGGCCGTACACAACGTTTTTCACGTTTCCCTATTGAGAAGGTATATCCACGACCCAAGTCACGTGGTAAATTTTGAGACTATTTCGATTCGAGAGAATGCATGTCCTATGAGGAAACACCTATGTGCATTATAGAAAGAAAAGTCCATGTCTTAAGAAACAAAGAGATTACTTTAGTCAAAGTCAATGGGGTAGAACGGGATAGCGATGAAGCTACAGGAGAAGAGGAAGAGATTACGGCTAAGTATCCGAATATATTAGATCAAGTAAGTTTAAATTTCGTGGGCGAAATTATTTTAAGGGGGTAAGGTTGTAGCGACCGCGAACTTTCAATTTTATAAATTAGTTCTCGAAAAACGTGTCGCTCGACTTTAACCCTAATTTTTAAGAAATAGCACGTTCGTCTAGCCGTTATAAATATGAATTTAAATTATTTTGAATCGAATCGAATATTGAATAATTATTTTTATTTCAATTCGGATTTATTTTATTTAAATCCAATTATTATTAAATTCAAGTCCAATTACATAAACCCAATTTTTAGGTCCAATCAATTGAGCCCAAATCTGAATTTACTTATTTCAACCCGATTAGAAAATTTAAAGGCCAAGTTTGTTTGGCCCAAATACCCACCTTGAAATTTGTGCCCTAAATTCACTATCTTATTTACCATCATTTCCCTCCACTCCATACATCACGTGAACCAAAATCCATTGGTAAGAAAATAGTCTATCTCTCCAACATTCTCTCCATTTCGGGTGAAACACCATTGATGCTAGAAATGGACATTGATGCTAGAAAATCCATTTCTAGCATCAACGGATGTAATCATCAATACAATGCAATCCCCGGCCACTTGCACACAATGCAACCAACTCCATCAAAATCGAAACCACCAAGCTACCACCAAACCAGCGCCCGGTGCGGCTACCCATTCGAACGGTGTCCGGCCCTCGGTCCGGAAACCCGCACCATCACCTATCCCACGGCTCACTCAAACCCGGCCTCAGACGAGAACTACAACACCGATTTCACCACGCCAACACCAATCGACAACCACGAGCCACACCCACGAACACGCACCAAATGCCGCCAAATCGACAACCCCAAAATCGTGACCACATTGCACTCGACGGGCCCCACAGAAGCAAAAATCGACACCAACCCGCCACTCACTGCACCACAAACCGCAATCTGCAAACCACCAAAACCGAGACTCAAATCAATGCCCAAGAGCACCCCAAACCAACTCAAACCCGAAACCAAACTCCACCCCAAGAAACACCCCAAGCCGAGACCAACTCCATCCCCAAATCGGTCCACGAAACCCCAAGCAAAACCCCAGACAAGAAAAGAAGGAAACCCAGAAACTTACCTCATTACCGAACACAAATCGAGCCCTTGAGCATCGATTAACCTCGATTTTCGCGCGAAAGCCCAAATAAACCCCCCCACGCTACCCTTATGATCGGGCGCCACCACGCCGGTCGGTGGTGCGAGATTAGAGGAAGGGGCTTCGCCCCTTTCCCTCCCCGTCGGACTCTCTCTCTCTGATGAGAGAGAGATGTTGATTTGGTTTGTTTTATTTTGTTTTTTAAAAGTTTTGTTTTGTTTTGTTTTAGTTTAGTTAGATTAGTTTAGGTATATATTAATTTCAATTGATAAATTTTAGCCCTCAAGTTTTAAATTATATTACTTTAGTCCCTAGATTTTAAATACTACGATTTTAACTTTTAACATTGTTAATTTCAGTTTAAAAGTTATTCAAGTTAGCCCCTAGTGTACCTAAGTTATTATTTCAGTCATTTAAATTTTATATTCAGCTTTATTATATATACAGTTTAGTCCTTAAACTTATAAAAATTATTAATTGACATTTAAATTTTACTTCGACTTTATTATATTTACAATTGAGTCCTAATGTATAGAAACTATTATTTACCCTTTAGTTTTATTTTAGAAGCTTTAAAATATTTACAGATTAGTCCTTAAACTATTAAACATTATTATTTTAGTTTTCAGCTTTTATTTTTAGTTTTATTATAATTACAGCTTAGTCCCTAACTTTTAAAAATTACTATTTTAGCCCTTAAACTTTTATTTTCAGTTTTAATAGTTTTCAATTAAGTCCCTAGAAGTTTCTATTTTTCACATTTAGTCACGATACTTTGAAAATAGTATTTTTAGCACTTAGATTTGTCAAATTCAATTTAATAAATTTCCAATTTAGCCCCTAAACTTTATTTTATCATTTAAGTCATTTATTTCAATTTCAATAATTTTCAATTAAGCCCTTAAACTTAATTTCAACACTTTAAAACTTTAAAGTTCGAAATACTAATTCAAACTATTTTCTATTTTTGGCTAGACGATACGTACGAGCAATTAGGAGCTTGAAGTTATTTTCCCGCTCACTTTTCACGCAACACGAAACAATTGAGGTAGACTCGCCACCATTAATTAGTTTAAATTATAATTGCATGCTTTATGTGAATTACGTGATTTATATGCTTTATGCATAGGATGAGAATGTGTCATATGCGATATATGATATTGTTATGCTTGCCATAACTTATATGCTTAATTGCATGAGAAAGAAAGAAAGAAAGAATCTCTTATGAGATAAGAAAGAATGTTATGCATAACTTATGTGCTTCATCCGCACAAGAAAGAAAGACTACCCACAACCCATGTTTTTAAAGAGCCTATGATTTTCAAGAAAATGAACCAAAGATGATATCACGTTGTATATTGCATGAGTGTGTTTTCAATTATTCTGTAAATTAATTATCGGCGATGAGTCTACTGAGTATTTCTTCGAAATACTCATTCTGCTATTTTAAAAATATTTGCAGACTTCGGAGTAGCGATCGTGATTGATCCGGCAGTGGTGGCAAAATAAAATTTGATTATCGAATTTATTAAGTTTCCGAATTTATGTATTGAAACACTGTTAACGTATTTTCGTTTCCGCTATTCCAAAAACACGATATTTAAATTTTGAACAATTATCCAATGTATTTCAATTGTCGAAGTAGTTTTCAATTTCAAATGTGATTTTAAAAATTAGGTTATTTCCGCAAAATTGATTGACAAAATTAGGGCAAAAGACGATGACGTGGCAATCCGGGTTAACAGAACTCGGGGCGCTACAACTAATGTGGCTTCATTTTAAAACATTTTGCATTCCTTGAGAGCAGTTCCGTTTAGTGAAAAATGTCACGGATCATCTTTTCAATCTTTATTTTAGAAGACCAACTAAAGTTGAGCACAATTCCAATTTTTTCGAAGTCATGTCGGCTAGGTTTCTTCTACCTTGGATCTTTTTTAGTGTTAATACTTCACCCTCCAAGAGTGATCTAATAAAGTGATAACAAAGTCCTATATGCTTGGGTCTTGAATGAAATGTTGAATTCTTAACTGATGTATAGCACTCTGACTAGTACGGAGCAGAACATTATTTACCTGCTTGAAACCCAAATATGTCAACAAACCTTCTAACCAAATCATCTCTTTTCTAGCTTTGATTACTACCATGTACTCTACTTCTATAGTGGATAAAGCAATAATCTTCTATTTTTTGCGAAACCCAACTCACTACAGTAATGCCAATTGTAAATACATAATCGGTGGTGATTTTTCTATGATCGAACTTGCTAGCAGAATCCGCGTCTACAAAACTTTATAGTGTCAACTCGCCTCTTTTGAAGTATAAACATCAATCGGCAATACCCTGTAGATATCTTAGTATCTACTTCACTACTTTCCAGTGCCGTTTTCTTGAATTGGTCATGAATCTGCTCACAACTCCCACTGCATGAGCAATATCTAGTCTTGTACAAACCATGGCATACATCAAACTCCCAATGGCTTATGCACATGTAATATTAGTTGTGAAGTTTCTTTCTTCTTCTCTATTTGGAGACTGGTCGTTAGATAGACGGAAGTGATTAGCCAATGGAGTGCTAACTGCCTTTGTGTTATTCATGTTGAACCTTTGTAACACTGGACTAATGTACTTGGCCTATGATAGCTGTAAAATATCCTTTTGCTTGTCCCTACAAATTTTCATTCCAAGAATTTGTTTAATTGGACCCAAGTCCTTTATTTCAAATTCTGTTTACAATTGCTTCTTTAATTTCTTGATTTCGTTCATGTATGGTCCTGCCACTAATATGTCGTCAACATAGAGTAGCAAAATAATGTAACTACACTCTAACTTCTAAAGTAGCAACAATGGTCAGCATTGTACTTGTATAGCCATTTCTTTGCATTAATCCGTCAAACTTCTTGTATCGCTATCTCGAAGTCTGTTTCAAGCTATATAAGCTTTTCTTCAATTTATGCACAAGCTTCTTTTTTCCTTTGATTTAGAAACTTGGTTAAGTCATTGTGGAGAAATGCAGTTTTCATATTTAACTGCTCTAAGTGCAATCCCTTTGTTGCAACAACTAAAGACTGATCAAATTGTTGTCAACTTTACTATTGGCGAAAAAATTTCTGTGGAGTCAATTCCATCTTTCTATTGAAAGCCTTTGACCATGAATCTCGCATTTTGTCTCTTTGAACCATCATGTTCATCCTTGATCCGATAGACCCATTTGTTGTGTAGAGCCTTCCTTTATGCAGGCACCTCAACTAGCTCCAACATTTGGTTAGAGATAATAGACTTTATCTTATCTTTCATTGCAAGCTCCCACTTAATTGCATCCTCTTCTAGACATTCCTTATCATAGCATTCAAGTTCATTGGCATCATTAAGTAACAAAGAATTTATGTACTTTCTATTTGGAACATGTGGTTGGAAAATCTCTTTAGAGTAAGGATAGGAGTTGGAGACTTTGATATATCAGTCTCCGTGACAGCTTACTCTGGTTGAGGACTCTCATTTGTCTGTTGTGACATACTGCTACTTGGAGATCGTCCAACTCAACATATGTTGGATTGTCATGTATGTCACTGAACTGTAATATGTCTCTGTCCTTGTACAACACCCTTTCATTAAATATAACATTCCGACTTCTGATGACCTTTTTGTTTTTATCAACCCAAAACGGTACCCAAACTTGTCTTCTCCATATCTAATGAAGGTGCACTTCAGTTATTTGAGGTCAAGCTTACCTCTAGCTTGATCACTAATATGCACATATGCGACAAAGCCGAAACTTTCAAATGAGAAAGTTTTATTTCTTTTCCGTTCCATACTTAGTTCGGTATCATGTACTCCAAAGGTACTTATTGCCATCGATTGATTAAGTGCGCTGCTGTGTTGATAAATTCAGCCCAAAAATGTTTTGGCATACTTGCATGTAATCACATTCTTCTGGCTCTCTCTGTCAACATTCGATTCATTCGTTTTGCCACTGTATTTTGTTGAGGTGTTCCTAGTAACGTCTTCTCCAATTTGATAACATTCTGGTAACAAAACCTTTTGAAATCAGCATGTTCGTACTCTCCGCCATTGTCTGATCTCAATTTCGTTAATCGTAATCCTATTTCATTCTCTACCATGGCTTTCCATTTTTTAAACATCTTAAACACTTTAGATTTATGTCTGAAGAAGTAGACCCATACTTTTCTGGAGTGATCATCAATGAAAGTCACAAAATTAGACTTTCCGCCAATAGATGGAACTACAACTGGCCCCCATACATTCATGTGAACTAACTCTAGCTTTTTATGCTATAGAGTTCTACCACACTTATTGAAACTCACCAGCTTCTGCTTCCCTAAGATGCAACTCTCACATAGGTCTACATAAATAAATTGAAGCTCCGATAGTTTTCCTTTATCATGCATGCACTTGAGTCATTTCTGACTCATATACCCGAACCTCTGATGCCATAAATTTGAATCTTCATTGGAATCAGCATTGCAGTTATTTCGCAAGCACTTGTCATGGTGTAAAGAGTACGACTCTTCTTGCTTAGAGTGATGGTCATTGCACCCATGGAAATTTTCCAAATATCACCATTGAAGGTTGTGACATAACCTTCATTTGATAGTTGCCACATAGCTATCAAGTTCTTTCTCAAGCCTAGAATATGTCTCACATCCTTTAGTTTCCATACAGATCCATTAACAATATGTACCTCACCTTTGCTACATTACAAAGTTGATCATCATCAAGATATACCTTTCCCAGACTTGTCAATAGGACAACTGGTGGTAATATTTTTGTCACGTGCCTGAAATAGGTTCCAAGTGTATACGAAGACTTAGGGATTGTTATTTTTCACAAAATTATGTGAAATGTTTATGCTGTAATCATTTCGACGTGGATGTTAGCAAGATTCTCTGGTTTAGCATTTTGCTTTAAACTGCAAGATAATGGAAACTGATGATTTCTTTCCAACGCTAATCCAACATTTTACACGGCCCTGACACGAATATTCACTATTTTAGAAGCCATAGACAAAAGTTTAGGTTATCTACCATTGAGTAGCAAAAATAGGACACCAGAATAACTCTTCATAAATGAATTACAAAGTCATATTCGTGGTACATAATGAAAAGCATACATATGGATTTGAAAGCATCTATTCATCCTAAATGAGCTGTTAAGAGGTACTTCGCTACATCTTCATTTTTATTAGTTAATAAATCAATTATACCATTCTAGATTACTCAACTTAAGCTTATAAACATATAGGCTGCTACATAAGTCTGTAAAGATTCTACAAAATTTCATATGATCAATTTCTCCACCGGTTTGCTTGAATAATGGCAACACATTTAAGGAATTTACAAACTATTTACATAACAGTTGTAACTAAAAGAGGCTAAATCATATGATCTGCAACATAGCCAATAAAAAATGACTGATAAAATCAGTTCAAACAAGCCATGTGGCCATGCTACATTGTCTATCGATACATTCAGCTAAAATTGCCTCGAATTGAACTAAAACCTGCAAATGTAAATTGTCGTGAATGCAAAAGTTGATCAAGCTCCCAACTGAGCACATGAACCCGTTTCCCTCAATAAACATGTACATTAAATAAAATAAGATACCATATATTGCAAGCATATTTGCCTATTCATAACCAATACAAAATATTAAATCAAATAAAGAAAGACCTAAAACATCTCAAATTTTTATACAACAGGTCCATAACACATTCTGCTTTATTGGTCCCTTTAACTTCTGGAAATAATATCCAAAATTCGACAAAAAAATGTTTTTTTTGTTTATCTTCATCTGCGCTTTCGTTACTACATATTATCCATGTTTAATGTGTACAAATTGTAATGATTAGATAGATGCACACACCTTTTAAGTTCCTCTAATTCATTTATGAATAGCAACTGCTTCAACTCATAATTTTCCACTGCAAGCTACATTAGCTTCTTGTTATCAAGACATGATAACCTCATAAGTTTAATTGTTTAAAGAGTTCTTTGTCGGACACACTAGATAGTAAATTCTATATAAAAAAAATAATGTCTTTTTCTTTCTTTGACTATGTCGAATGCAGGCTAGTCGAGCATACATGTTATCGATGTACCTATAATATGAGGCCTTCCCAATTCTTATATTCTTCGATTTACTTCCCTTGGTCAAGATGATAAAGTCGAGCAATCCATGGAAGTTCCAACTCATGATTAGCCTATCCTAAAACCACACTTTGATGCAATCGGTTATAACAGTTACATAATATTTGGATGAGTAAAGGGGAAATAGGTCATTTACCACATTCAATATCCCTTGGATAGTACAAAATTATGATCCCTAATTCTTTTAATTGATTTTTCTAGCATTCTTTTAGCAATTTTTCTTGCCTCCTAATTCATACTCTCCTGGAAATAATAAATCTGGGAATGTGTGTATACACTATATATCATTTTAATGAATTCTTCATAGTTTTATTCCCAAGTGCTTCCGAATTTCTACATGATTCATAAACCAATAGAAGTTCTCTAAGCATGTACAAAATTTAAGTCACTACACTATTTACAAGCAGTAAAATGTCTAAATTAAGTAACTATTTGAAATTATACCTGAATTTATATCATATCCCTTTCATTCAAAAGAGCCAAAAAGACAACGAATCATTGTATAATTTTATGGGTGATAATATGTTAGTTTTTCTTGGCTTTATCTTGTGTTTCTTCTGATCCCTAAATAGGTGAAGGCCAAAATTCCCTCTTACTGTTATACATAATTAAATTAATTTCCGTTAGGAAGAGAATCAAGACAAAACATGTTCAAACGCAAAGAAGACTAACAAGTTATCATAATATAGTTTGCACTTTGTATCTTTACTAAGGCACTGGCGTGAACTTGGATCATCTTTGGATTTATTGGTTAACTACTAAACAAGTTACGTCTATTCTGTTATATATTTTTTCATAATTTATTTATTTGTTTATTGTTGTTATGTAAATGGTTTGTCACTTCGAAACGGGGATCGACCTGGTGGAAAGAGGAGTCAGTTTTGAGAACGAGCGCTTTGAGATTTCATCTGGGCCCTCATATATAATATAAGTCAAAATGTGCACTGTATAATGAACAGTCTCCACGTGTGTGGAGACCGTGTCGATGTGCAGCCTCCACGCACATAGAGACTTTCCTCCCAGTGCAGAGACCCATGTCTCCGCGCACGTGGAGATCTATGGGGAGACAAGTCTCCGCGATGTGGATGTGTCTCTGTACAGTTTTCGAATTCTTATTTTTTTGAATTACTTTTCTCCTTTCCGGCTTTTCGCTTTCCCTTCATGGCAAAAATGTGTATAGACCAACCTTTGAGAACAATTTAAATAGATGTCAATTTTTCAATACCTTGAACAATAAGAAAACAATGCATTTAAACAATGAATAACCCAAATCTTTAACAACAAATTCATTATCGAAGACACCTTTGCAAATTTTAAACATTTTTTATGGAAGGAGGAAAAAAATGAAAACTTGCCTTATATTGATCGTAAGTGACCTAACGAATCCAGTCGCTGGAACTTTAGGAGAAAAGAAAGTGCTTTAGGTGGATGCAGTTCGAAACTTCGAGTCGAGTTTGAAGATATGAGAGTAGAATGGTCTTCTTTGTTGTTGCCGAAATAAGTTGAACAATAATAATCGGAGAAGAAACTGTGTTGCTGCACTTAGTTTAAAGGAGATTAGCCAAACTAGATGATTTATTTTATAGTGTGAAAACTGGAGGTAAAGAGTAGAAATACCATCACTTTCCCTTAGTCAATAATTGTGGATTGTGAGAAACATTAAAATTGTCATTTTTTTGTCCGCACATGCAACAGTAAATTGTGAGGAGTAAACATGATTAAATAGTATTTCTCAAAGTCCCTCTTTTATGAGAAAGTAGATAATTATATTATAAAATTAAATAAATACGCATATGCACCATCTAACCTACCCAATCAAAACCCTAATCACTTTTCTCTTATCTCTTCTCTAGTTGTTCTTTCTACTTCATTAAGAAGAATATCTGTTCACTTTTTTGAATGACTGTGACTTGTTTGCCATAGCATGTAGCTAACAATAAGGTTGTCAATTCCATTTTACTTTTTGGGTATGTGCACATTACTGTGCCCGTTAAAGAAACCATAATCACCAAACCCTTATTTCTTCCCTTTCGTGGGTGTTAACACCGCTATCTCAAGAGAACCGATAGTGTAAAAAGCGTTGGGCTCTGAAGCACAATGCATCGTAAAGGAAGTGTGCGGCTGCTGCTTGGGTGCCGGTGAGAAGTCGCGCATCGAATCAACTGCTCAAGGAGCGTTGCGCATCAGAATGGTTGTATGTGGTTGCTACTTGGGTGCCTGTGGGGAGTTGGCATGGTGGGAGTCATTGCTAGTGATGAAGGTGGTTACCGATGAGAAAGATTCTTTGTTGGAGTAGGGTTTTGGGAGATCGGAGAGGGGGTGAAGAAATGTGAGAGAGTGAGAAGACTGATAATTATCTGGTGCCAGAATTTTCGATGGTTGGTGGCAGAGTTTCTACTAAGTCAAACTTACTATAACTCATCATGTGTGATTATATTTTTTGCTACCAAGACACGATCTGGGAAAAATCTGGCAATTGGATCGCATTTTGGTGTCGGAGTTTTTGGGTAGTTTTTATCAGTGGTTGTATTGCAGGTGGTAAGTGCCAGCTGTGGTGGTAAGCGTCGACGATGGTGGTGGTCACAAATGGTAATGGTGGTGGTGATGTTGTTAGTAAGTGTGTGGGTGACCAATTATTTGGTTGATTGTAACCAATAATTTAGTTAGAGTGTGTTTGTGCCACATTATTTTGAAATAATGTATTTTGGAATAGTAGATTGATAGAGAATGTGTGGTTGAAAAAGAAGGAAAATTTATTGATGTGATGGAAAATATTATTTTATTAAAAATTGTGTGGAAATGAGTAGAAAAATGAGAACGAAAATTTTAATGTGGCTCAAACGGGGGCATTTATGATTAATAAAATTTTAAAAAATATGATTGTGACTTAATTTATTAAGTTGTGACCAAGAAATTGTTGGAAATATTGAATGAAAATCATCAGTTTCATCAGTTGGAAAACATCAGCAATTTCATCAGTTGGAAAACACTCAAGTTTCAGATTTTATGGAGTTCAAACATTGAAAGAGAGAGAAGGAAAAAAAAAAGTGTATTAGGTAGATTTTATGGAGTTCAAAAGCATATTAGGTAGATTTCAAGTAGAAGATTGAAAGAGAGAAAAGGAAAAAAAAAGTCTATGCATGGTTTTAAAAAAAAAAGGTGGTTTTGCATGTTGATATATGGTTTTGCATATTTCTTTCTACAAACATGGTTTTCAATAATTGGTAATGATTGTCTACTTATTTTATAATTATTAGTGATGATTGCTTATAATTGCCTCATCATTATAATATAATTGTTTACTTTTTCTTTTAATGATTATTTTAATCATTGGTTAATGATTTCCTAATTCAATTTTAAATGATTGATAAGTTGTTAATAATTTGTCAAATATAATATGTTCTTTAACTCTGCAAATTTTTAATTTTTCGAACATATAACTTAGATCTCGAATTTATAAGTATTCTAAATTATTTGTTGCTTGTTCTAAGGTTCAATGGCATCATATGTAAATAACGATGTGAACAACGGAAATAACATTGTTGGTACCGGTGTACCAAATCCCGCAATAACCATTGTCAACCTTGTGGAGACCTCGGCTAGCATTCCTCCCGTTGATGAGACAATTGGTGGCGGGATTCCTCATGTTGGAGTGAACCCCACTTTGCCTAAGGCGGCGGCCTCGATAATCCAATTTGGCACAATACTTTGCAGTACCTAGGGCTACGGATAAATTCATTCTTTATAAGAATGAAGTTGAAAATTAACTTAGTAAGAAAATAAAGGTGTTGCGAAGTGATCGTGGTGGTGAATATGAATCACAATTTGATGAATTATGTGCTAAACATGGAATAATTCACCAAACTATTGTACCTTATTCACCTCAATAGAACGAAATTGTTGAGCGTAAGAATCGAACGTTAAAAGAAATTATGAATACTTTGTTGATTAGTTCTGAATTACCACATACATGTGGGCAGAAGCTATTCTTTTTGCGAATTACATTTTGAATAAAGTGTTAAGAAAGAATATGGATAAGACTCCGTATGAACTTGGACAGATCGTACACCTTCGTATAAATAATTATGAATGTTGGGGTGTCTTGCGAAGGTCGTGGTGCCTCCTCCTAAGAATGTTAATATTGGACCTAAGACAGTTGACTGTATGTTCATTAGTTATGCACAAAATAGTAATGCATATAAGTTCCTTGGGCATTATTCTAATGTACTTGATATTCATCCGAACACGATTATGGAGTCTAGGAATGCACAATTCTTTGAGAATATATTTCCTTATAAAACTCCTAAACAGTTAACTTCTATTAAACGGATTATGGAATCTTCTGCTTCTGGCAGCAGTAAAGATCCAGTTGAAGAAGGTGGAGATGAGCCTAGACGGAGCAAAATGACCAAAACTTCTAAAACGTTTGGCCCTGATTTTCTTACATATTTGATGGAGAATGATCCTCAAAATTATAAATAAGCTATATGTTCTCCAGATGGTCATTTTTGGAAAGAACCCATCAAGAGTGAAATTGATTCTATCCTACAGAATCATACCGGGGAATTAGTACATAACCCGGCTGTAAGCCTTTGGGCTACAGGTGGATCTTCAAGAAGAAGATGAAAGCGGATGACTCCATTGATAAATATAAAGCTCGGTTAGTAATCAAAGATTATAAGCAAAAAGAAGGCTTAGATTACTTTGATACTTATTCTCCTGTGTCGAGAATAACTTCTATCCGAATAATAATTGCTATTGCAGCCTTGCGAAATTTGGAAATACATCAGATGGATGTAAAAACAGCTTTCCTAAATGGAGATTTGAATGAAGAAATCTACAAGGAGCAACCAGAGGGGTTTTCGGCTCTAGGTCAAGAAAGGAAAGTCTGTAAACTAGTTAAATCGCTTTATGGTTTAAAGCAAGCACCGAAACAATGACATGAGAAATTTGATAATGCTATGATTTCTAGCGATTTTAGAATCAACGAGTGCGAAAAGTGTGTATATGTCAAGGACACTAATGATGGATATGTCATATTGTGTCTGTACGTCGATGACATGCTCATTGTCAACAGCTCTAATAAGATTATCAAAGCCACTAAGAATATGTTAAACTCAAATTTTGACATGAAAGATATGGGTCTCGCGGATGTCATTTTGGGAGTAAAAATCACTCGAACACCAAATGGACTCGTGTTATCTCAATCTCATTACATCGATAAGATACTAGACAAGTTCAACAAGTCAGATAGCACCGTGGCTAGGACCCCAATGGATTTGAGTCTCCACTTATCCAAGAGCACTGGTGATAGAGTGTCACAGTTAGATTATTCTCGGATAATTGGAAGTTTAATGTACTTAATGACTTGTACGAGATCGTATATAGTATACTCAGTTAGCAGATTGAGTCGCTACACGAGTAATCCAGGTGCTATCCACTGAAGAGCCATTTTCAGGGTGCTACATTATTTGACTACATTATTCTAGATACTCTGCAGTAATCGAAGGGTATGCTGATGCAAATTGGATATCAGATATGTCGGATTCAAAATCTACTAGTGGATATGTCTTCACTCTTGGTAATGCAGCTATCTCTTGGAAATCATCCGAACAAACTTGCATCGCAAGATCTACAATGGAATCAGAGTTCATCGCTTTGGACAAAGCAACTGAAGAAGCAGAGTGCCTTAGCCAGTTTGTTGAGGATATTCCAAGATGGTCAAGGCCTGTCCTGCAATTTGTGTTTATGGCGATAATCAATCAGCAATTGACAGGACACATAGCAATATGTATAATGGTAAGTCTCGACATATTTGAAGACGACATAATACCATTCGACAACTACTCTCACAAGGTATTATCACTCTGGACTACGTGAAGTCAAATGATAATATTGCGGATCAACTAACCAAAGGGTTAACTCGAGAGCTAGTTGAAAAAACATCGAGGGAATGGGCTTACAGCCTATGACGACGTTGAAAGGTATCATGGTGGAAACCTAACCTAGTTGAATGGAGATCTCAGGATCTAGGTTCAAAGGGATAACTAAACCATGTATATCTGTGCAAATCACTGAGAAAGTTCTCCTTCTGCTCATTCCTATGGTGCTCACAGTGATTGGAAGATGCAGGTTACGCTACGCTTTTAATGACCTTAAGCGTTGTTGCGAAATCCTGAGTTAAGAGGTCATCTATGTGAGTGTGAAGTGGGGCTGTTTCTATAAGGGTTGGGAATGCTACATCATTGAACAAACACTTGCAGAATCAGGCGATATGTTCATGGCCAAAATAAACACAACATTGAGAACTAAGCTGTGTATAGAATGGTCCTGTGTGAGGTCTATTGTCTTAGTTTACGCAAATGGTGAAACAGTTCAAGGCATCAGATCTACTGGTCTGCTAGTAATACTTGATAGATTTTCACAAGGAAATGTTCAAAACTAAATGCTACCTATCCTATGCAGGATTGATTCGTTTTACTCTCTCTTTCTCTCTTTAGTCTTTGTTTTCAAAATTTTCATTCATGTGGAGGATTGTTGAAAATATTGAATGAAAATAGGAGTTTCATCAGTTGGAAAACACTTCAGTTTCAGATTTTATGGAGTTCAAACAATTTCAGCCGTTCTCTTCAGTTTCATTTGTTTTCTCTTCAATGTTGTAACTTCCCATTCAATGCATTAAAGAGTTGACTCCACCTCTATGGGTATAAATAGAAGAGCTCTCGGTTGAAAGAAATACAGTGAACAACAAGCACAACAAAAGTAAAAATACAGTTTCTTTCTCCTTCATTTCCAGCAACCTTCGTTTTTATTCCTTTTCTTCGTTTGCTAAATTTCTTTGAGAGAAATACACAGCTAGTTCGTAGACGGTTAATGTAGTGCAGCGGGAACCGACAACCGATTGTACCCCGGGAATTGAACACTGATCAAAACCTCGTGCACTACGGTGAGGCGTCGAATTCGATTTAAGGAAACCATGTAAACACGGGTTTTCGGTTTGATTTGATTCTCCAATATTTACTAACAGAAATAACTTGTGACCAATTAATTTGATAATTTGTGATCGTTAAATAAGTTGTTACTTATAAAATTTGTGATTTGTGATCGATGAATAAATTGCGACCTATAAAATTTTTGATTTGCGATCGAGAAAAAATTTGTGACCTATAAAAATTTTTATTTGTGATTTAGAAATAATTTGTAACTAATTAATTTAATACTTTGTGACCAAATTGTGTAGAATTGTGACTTTCGTATATTTAATTAATAAATTTGGTTTTTGAAATTTTAAACCTTATTAATTTTGAAATGAATTGTATTTAATCTCTTAACTATGAGATTAAATATGAAATTTTCTCATCTTGGAATTAAAGTTGTGGCCCACGAACAATTAGTCATGTGCACGGCATGTTTTGCTAAGCTTATATTTAGCGTGTGTCTGGGCGCATGGATAAGCATAATTCCGACCGTTGATAATTGAAAATGAGACCATTGTTCAATTTTTTATTCACCTACATCTGACAACAAGGTAGGTCATACCAGTGCATATTCTGAATTTACCCCCGTCATAATCAGACCTCACCAACCCATTCATTCTTCTCTCCCAATTCCCTTCAGCAGGTCCCTTCCACACAACCAGTTGCTGCCAAAGAAGCCGTCGTGAAGACAACCGATTTCGCCATCTCCTTTCCAAATCCACATAGAACGCAGACCTCACTTCCGTCGACAGCAATCTCGGACCACCTTTTCACAGATCCTTCCCTCAGAGACAAGTGCTAAACTACTCCACGAACGGTGTACACCCTGACGCTGCGAAGGTCGATACAACGCATTCCGGCCAAGGAGAAACCGCACTCAGACCATGGATCCACGGCTGTCATCGGTATGGCTCCATTTTCACGATTTCTGCTTGATTTCAACGTCTGAGCAGATGACCTAACTACCGTCCCCAAATTCGCTGTTCGCACTCCAATTTTTTGTGCCTTTGTTCAGATTTTCATTACATTCACTACACACGATTCACGGATGTCGGTTATTCTTGCTTTGTTGAATTTTTTTTGCAGTTGTTGAATTCATGTGGGTTGATTATTTACCTTTCAAAAAAAAATGTAAGGGTTGATTATTTACAGCTTCATGTGGAAAATTGATTGAGGCTTTGTTGAATGTTTGTGGCTATGTTGAATTTTTGTGCCTTTGTTATTGACAGCCTCATCTCGTCCCGATTTTGCCCTGTGAAAATTTGTTGCAACTGAATTGTATTCACGTCAATGAATCTATCATGTAATTTGTTATTTCGTACTTGCTGACAACTCTAATATAGTCTATGTTTGCATCAGATTCATTATCAAAATCTGTAACTTTGTTCGCAACTTCTGCTAGTGGAATTTATTTGCTTCCTTATACAGCTTTAACGGTTTCACTAACTTCCACTGGCTTGTCATCGTATATGGGTTACAACGGTTCCTCGTCCACGTACAACCCTCCTCCAAGCCAGACCGAAGCACCAGCCCGAAAGAACGCTGTTTGGACGAAACGTGATAACAGAATTTTTGTGGCCGCATGCGAGACGCTGATAGCCGACGGTCACCGTAACGGAAAGTGCTTCACGAAACACGGCTGGGACCAATGATACAGTTGTTCAACACCAACTCCGGGCACGTCTGGACCAAGCAACAGTTGAAAAATCATTGGGATTCTTTCCGTCATAAGCATAAAAGACTCACAGAGCTAGTGAACTGCACTGGTGTCGAGTATAAGGAGGCAACGGGAACAATTCTTGCCTCGAACGAGTAGTGGGAACGAAAGATTAAGGTACCAAGAGTCTGGCCAGGACCAACTGTTTCCAGATTTGTTTTTTTTTCTTGCATTGGTAATTAACAAAATTTGTAATGGAAAAGGCTACAGGTTCTATTTGATTATGCTCATCCAGCCAATTTGTTTGAGATGTCTTCTTGTTCTTCCATGGTCTTTAGTTTTCTTTTTTTTTTCAACAGGCCTTTGTTTTTGACGATCTGATTTTGATGCATGGCAGCCCACTTGTGAATTGTGATTTGTTACTGTATGTTCAATTGTGCTCCATACTTAGACAGACTCCATTCCCTAAGGCCAAAACCCCTTGTGTTTATTCTTTGGATAAAAAAATCAAGTGGGTTTTCTGCCACTTATTTTGGAGTTAAAGACTTCTGAATCATGAAAAGTGGGTTTTTCTGAGAATATTGTGAAAAGCTCCTGAAAACAATGAAGATTGATTAATTGCTGTATCCCGTTTACGGTCCAATGCAGAGGTTTTTATCTCAATTTCTTGTGCTGCAGTAACCATGGGGTTTAATGGTGCGAGGAATTAGGCCATCTTGATTGATCTGTTTTAGAAACCTATTTGGGAGTTTTTGTTATTTTGCTATAGCAGTTTTGCCCTTGATGGAATTCCAAGCATTTTTGTTGCCTCCTCTACAATTTGATGGTGTTGACTTCCATCGGCTATTGGTGCAGGAAAGCTTCGGTCCTACCGTTGGAGATTATGGTCAGGTTGTTGGTGGTTCTGCTGTTGCAGTGGTTGTTGTATTAGCAAATGGAATGGTTATAGTAGCATTTTTTTATAAGAGGCTGGAATGGCCTACATGAGTTACATTTTTTAATTAGCAAATGTAATGGTTATACAAAATTTGAAGTATTCATGCATTTCTGTTATTAGGAAAAATTAATTCTGTCAATCACCTATTACCATTTTTGTTATATATTTATGTTGATAATTGAAATTGAAGAGTTATTTTTATGTTGTTTCTAACAGGAGAATAAGAATTACAAAGAATACAGAGACAAAGATTGTAGAGAAGTATACAACTACAATGTCTTGTTCGGGGACGCCTTTGACAGCGATAAGTATGCGGTCACACCGTCCCAGATGTGTCGGACAGGATTCTCCATGTTTGAGGATAGTGGTTATGAAGACTTGCGCGACGCACATCCAGACGACGAGGAGAGGAGTGGTTCAAGTGATGAGGGTGACAAAACTGGTCGGGCAGCAAGCAGTATGGACGTCTCAAGGTCGCGCAGTGGGGACAAGCGTCGAACTGGCCCCAAGAACTCAAGTGAAAAGAGAGTAAAAATAGGAGCCAGAGATTTGTCCTACTCTGTTGACCGCGCCGCCTCTGCCAGTTGAGAAGTAGCCGAGAAAATCGACAATTTGGTGGGGCCTCCTGTGCTGCCAATGAAGGAAATGTTGTCAGAGTTGTTGTCGACGGGTAGACTGCATAAGAAAACTGAGTTGTACTTCTGGACGTGCAAGTTCCTTAGCAAACGCTGTAATAGGGAGACTATCGACGCGCAGGACAGCGCAGACAAAAAAATGGACTGGGTTGAGTGGAGCTTTCACGATGATACGAAGAGACGCCCGGGATGAAGAATGTAAGGGATTAAAAATAAACGTAACGGCCGGAAGTACTTTTTTTTTTTTTTTTTTTACTGTTGTGGGATTTTCCATTTGAACAATGTGTTTGTGTACTCGGAGAAATTATGTTCTGCACCCATATCTGTGTAAGGGATTTGCTTTTTCTATTTTCAACCAATTTTGTGATGGCATGCGTACGATTAAAATGGATGAGTGAGTGTCTTCGTTTTGAAAGAATATTTGTACATTTGTCAATTTGCTAGTGTGAATTATTATGTTTTTGACTTCACCTACCTTTGAAAAAGTCATTCCTTGGTTAAATGATGGTGAATGATGCCATGAAAAACAAAGCAATGTGTATATAACGAGACCTTCAACCAATATCAAGAACCACAATTTTACTTCATTGGAATGGCCCGTTCAGATTATAATTGTGAGCTCATGCCTTGCTCCGACGATGAAGTCGAGGTCGACGAAGACGAAATTGTGCAACAGCTGCAAGATGACATTATCGAATGGTTTCGATACTGTCGACATACAGATGGTGAAGTCGCTACATACTATCGCGAATAGAGAAACCGAGTAAGGAGGTTCCCATTTGCGAGAAACGGACACATGTTCATGTTGGATGCCATGAAATATAGTCTCAAGACATGTTATGCGGAATTCCGGATGTATCCCGCGACGCTGCGAGCATTCACACATAAACTTCGCGATGAATTCGGACTACGTAGTGGCCAGCAGATAGACGTGTATGAACAAGTTGGGATGTTTTTGTGCATATTAGCGCATGGAAAAGGCTACAGACAGGTGAGAACACTGTTCAACCATTCATTGGAAACAATTGGACACTATTTCAAGCGTGTGCTTGAAGCCGTCGTGGAATTTAGTGTACGTCTAATAAGACCTGATCCCAACTACAATCATGGTGCTGAACATCACGTACCAGATATCAACAAGCATCCGTTATTTCAAAACTGCATAGGTGCAATTGACGGAACGCACGTGAAAGCTGTCTTGCCGCGCGACGAACGAGTTAATTTTATTGGCCGAAAGGGCATTCCCACACAAAATGTTCTTGCAGCATGTGACTTCAATCTGTGTTTTACATTTGTGCATGCAGGGTGGGCGGGGACCACGCACGATTCACGGATACTAGCACGGGCTATACATAGTCCTGATATTGATTTTCCGCATCCTGCCCCTGGGAAATATTATCTTGTCGACTCTGGTTTCGCACATAGACCTGGGTACATGGCTCCGTATAAGGGATCAGATATATTGTATCATTTTCAGCAGTTTCACGATAGTCAGACGGGTCGGAGACGAAACTTTCGAAACGCACGTGAAAAATTTAACTACAGGCACTCGTCATGCAGGAATGTAATAGAACGTGCATTTGGTGTGTGGAAAAATCGGTGGAAAATTCTCGATCGCATGCCAAGTTACAATTTTGACGTGCAGATTGCCGTTGTCATAGCTACTATGGGTATACACAACTTCCTTCGACGGGCTGGAGTTGCCGACGAGGCGTTCGCAACTGCGGAGTCGGATCCGGACGCGGCGGAGGTAGAACTTCCAGATGAACAGGAGGAAGCCGCTGCTGAAATGAATGCACCAGAAATGCAACGCAATGAGTGGGATCGTTTTCGAGATTATTTGGCTCAAAGCCAGTAATGTATCTGTTCGTATAACAACGCGCGTATCGTACAATAATTTATGCAGTTTTAATTTTTGTTCGATTGAAAATGTATTAATTGGCACGTTCAATTGGGAAAATTAAAGAAAATTTGTTCCGTCAATTTACCAGTTATTGCCACGTTGAATACAACTTTCTTTTCAATTACTATTTGGTGGGCCATGACTTGAGAAATTCAATCTATCATGTTGGTCAAAGTTGTAGCATTTGAAGTGAGAGAAATGTTTAAGCTGGAGGACAAAATGGTAATTGGAAGCCAAGGAATCTAATACCGTGCAAGACTCAGCCAAAGGTGGGGCCCGGTTTGATTTGAAAGGAAAATTGATTTTCTTCACCACAATTGCGCCCAGACACAGTCTTAGTTTTTCGGTCTTATTTCGTCAATAACTATATGCTTACTGCTTAAATAAGACCGTAGAAAAAGCAAGAACGTCTAGTTATAGGCTGGATCGAACATGCGTATAAGGATAATATCACATTTTGGCACACTTTTATTATCAATATTACCCTATTTAACAATTACTATTTTTTGTTATCACTGATAATTTTGACTATCGACGTGACCACGTTACATATATTCATGATCAAAAGATCAAGCTAGCTACGATTTCTGCTTTTAGTAGTATTGTATAGTTTCGTAGAATCTCAGTCGCACGGATGTACGCCTTGATACGGCGGGGCTCGTGGGCCTCTTTCATCGTCACCTTCTGATGATCGTGTAAAACGAATTAGGAGGTCTTCCGTGAGAGAGGGCTTGCAGCACTCTCTTATGGCAGCACTACTCCTAGATGCCAATATCGGATTAGCTAGGCGAGTATGGTGACAGCGATCACTACAGAAAACCGAATACCGCTATCTCTCAGGTAGGCAAGCGTTATAGTGGAAGCGACCACTCGGCTACTTAAGCCAAATGCGAACCTACAGGTTGCTCGCTTGCCTACCAATAGTCTAAAGAATATAATTATTTTTATTAAATATGTCATAACAAATAATCTTATTAAAATCTAATGACAAGATGAGTACTAGTCAACTTGTCCCAATTAGAGGCAACATAAAATTCAAACAAATAAATACATATATATACCAGCGGCTTCTAAATTTAAACAACGTTTATTGACTGGCAATTGGGATATAAATCAATTAGAGTAATAATAAATTCATTACTAAACATAAAGCATGCTTTAGTTCATTAATGTAATCTTGAAGCTTCTGGTTATGTCAATCTGTTACCATTCACAATTTCACTTAATAAAATATTCAATTATTATTTGTTTAAAGGAGGAAAAATTTAAACATATTTTTACATTGATTTTGAGACTTTTTGGGTGATTACATTCACAGGTTCAGACAGTAACAACCTTTTAAGGGTTCCACAATTTGCAGATAAAAAAAATAGGAAAAATGGAAACTGTTGCTAAGGGTGCCAATTGGCATGTTTCTAAGATACATTGAGCTGACTTTGGGACATGTGACCTTTAATTACTTGAAATTGTATAAGAGGTATGATTTTAATTCAAATCAAAGTGGAAGTTTTCAAATGTGCAAGTCATAGATTTTGATTTTTACTTCATTTCCATTTATCTTGTATAAGAGGATTGACTAGGACCATATTGAAAAAATGAAAGAAAGGGTTCGTGAGTTGAGCTCAATAAGCTCATATTTTGGTGGAGTTTTAGTGAACTTATTTTTTATCATTGTATTTTATAACATATCGAATATGCCACGAGTATTTGAGATGTGTACTTCTTTTTGATACACAGTCTCACAACGGATGGAGCACAAATTTTATAAAAGCGTAGAATAATATAAAACCTTAAAAAATTGTTATGAATTTGAAATCTAAAAGGAGTGAAGAATATTGGAAAATTATCAAGAATAATCTAATGCCAAAATGTCTACATTGTCACCTTCACAGCAGGCCTTCATAACTTGTTTTTAACATTAAAAAGTAATCTCTATGTGAACACAAATACATTCTGAAGGGAACCAATAAACCATTTAGCTGATACAGTGCAGGCCTAAAAATACAAAACTATATAACTGTTTTGAGTGTTATTATAATTGTACTGAAAAGTCAAATGGTTTTAAGAATCTTAAGTCATAATATTTGTTGTTTATATATTGTCTTCATCACTGCTTTTAAGCCACCTTTGGTCTGCAGTTCTGGATTTCAAGGGTCTGGCCAAATGAAAGGAGTTCTAAATTTGTATTTCAAGAAATTTAGTCAGACTATACAACTGTAACTATGTATGACCAACTTGCATATTATTGTCCACAAACTTGTTTTAAGAGCCTGCAAAAGTATCCGGACGGGATAAATATATGACATGATTACTTGATATTATAATTATCGTATATCAGCACGACGAAGAATATATTGTAAATCAACGAACTTGCTCCAATTCATAATCACTTGTTGAAGATTTTTTCAATCTCGCTTTGACCACTGCTTTCCAATTGTTGTTTATTTCATCAAGTCAATATCAACAATTACAAACTTATGTGTTACCCCTCGATTCTGAGGTCTAAAGAAGCAAGACCACATAAGCACGCCACGTAGGCAGGACTATCAGTGAAAGGTCAAAAGGTGTGGCCCAACAAGTCAGAGGTACTAATGAGGTGACTAGCTAATGTCCTTAATCCAGCATCCGAACCCTTGACACAACACAATAAGGTACAAGCTAAAGCACCTCTGCAAGACAAGGCGCAATAAACTAACCGTGGCCCTCTTAAGTCGTCCGAGGCTCTCCTGTCCGACGTTGTCCTTATAATAGATTTGAAGATCTTTCACAAATGATTGATGCAACATTTGTAATAAAGTTGTCAGTCTGTCGCATAGCATAGGGCGGCGACCGCTTGTCAACCCATTTAATGCGTGAAACAGACGGTGAGGTGACATCCAAAGCGAGATCATACCACGTGGATCTGATCTAACGATCACTATATCAGTCAAAATAGTATAAATATGTTACTCTTGTGACTGAAGAAGGGGAGGGATTCATTGATGCAAAATAGACAAATACACATTTATACAAACATTTGAACCCTTACAAAAAAGGAGAGAACTCATCTAGTCATCATATCTATCCTTCCACCTATTTCATTACAAAGAAACGATATTTATTAAGGATTATCATTTTGTTGAAAGACGATCATTGATAGCGTGATTTAGCTATGTCAACGAGCCGAGCTCGAGCCGAAAAAAAAAAAAGCTTGGGCTCGGCTCCAGCTTTTTTGACCGAACTTTTTTCGGGCCCGAATCGAGCCGAGCCCGGCCAAAAAAAATAAGGCCGAGCCGGCTCAATTTTTTATTTTTTAAAAATGTTTTTAAGCTATTTTAGCTTTAAATTTTTTTTAATTAATCACTGGCAGGGCCAGCTCGGGCTGATGAGTTTTTTTGCCACCGCTAGCGTGATTGTCTTCGAACCATATCGCCAGAACCTTAACATTTTTGTCTTTCGCTTGGAAAGTGCCTCCCATGTTCATTACAGTCAAATTACCGTCTCATTCCGATAGAAACGTGTCGAATCCGTACTTGACGTTGCGAGAGTATGCCCGACATTTATTGAGTTCATTTTTTTTTGGGTCAACGTTATGCAAGTTAACTTAAATCACACCCCTTACACAACCAAGGCTAATAATATAAGACTAATGCAAAAGTTTTCAATAATTAGAATGTTCCATAAGTTCTTAATCACAAGTCTTTATGTTAGACATCAGAAAATTTTGACTGTCAAATTAATTTCCTTTTCTGTCAGCATCAAAACCGCCTATCCACTCTTTTATATTGATTTTTTCACACATTCTGTTAGCTTAAAAACCCAAATTCTTTCCATCACATCCCCACAAAAAACTTTTCAATTATCCTCTTTCTTCCACTCCACAACTATTATTTCATCCCAATGACAGGAAAAAGAATCCAAAACAGCTCGGGGGGGAGTCCATTATCCGGTAACATCTCGGATAATAAGGAGCAAGATCGATTCCTTCCTATTGCGAATGTAAGCCGGATCATGAAAAAATCCCTCCCTCCAAATGCAAAAATATCGAAAGAAGCCAAAGAAACTGTCCAAGAATGTGTATCGGAGTTCATTAGCTTCATCACAGGCGAAGCCTCAGATAAATGCCAAACAGAAAAGAGGAAGACTATCAATGGAGATGATCTCTTATGGGCTATGACAACATTAGGATTCGAAAGCTACGTTGGACCCTTGAAAGTCTATCTCAACAAGAATAGAGAGGATGAGGGGGATAAGAACACCGTCATTAGACAAGAGCCCTCCCCTACTAGTGATCCTGAGATTGGTAAAATTACTGATAATTTGTACAGCTTTAACAGTGATTTTCATGCACAAGTCACTGCAAAAGGCCCAGGAGGTAACCACAAGGTTAATATTGGCTATGGTGAAAATTTGGTGTCTGCGAGCTATGAATTTGATGGAAATGTTAAAAGGGTCATTGCAACAAATCTTCATCATGGCATTGAGTGGTAGACACTTTGAATATTGGAAAAATAATACCTAAAACAACTATTCATTTCAAGTACTCTATATATTAATTTGTTGATTATATATGAAATTTATGTTAAAACTGTTCTTGACTTCTTACCGTGGTAAGACCATTCATGTTTGTGCACATCTCATTAATTTCACGATTGGTAAGTGATTCTTGGGAACTAGGTTTACAGTTTTGCGAGGAATTTCGAGATATCATTTCACAGTACCTTGATGCTAAGTGAAATTCGGCATCAAACTAGCTCGTAAAGATTCGGTGTCCTAGTTATTAGGTGACTGATAATCTACAATAGTCATTTCCACATCACCCTCTCCACAACAAAGATCATTCAAAGAAAGGTGCTTACTTTAGTACGAGCTATTACAACCATATCGAATTAATTGTACCCTTAAAATTCACAAACTAAAGCCTCATATGACCACCCTATGACAGTTAAGATAGTTACACTAGTTGCTCAAACCCAACACTCGACAACATGGCACTAATCATTTTCAATAAAGCATGTTCAATGGTAGTAACAACTACCAGAGAAAATTAAGAATCGAACAAAGAATTCACAGCTCGTGAATTCAATTAATTGGTATTAAAATCGAGAACTTCAAAATTTTTTTTTTTTCACTGACAATAACATTTTCTGGGCTTTCTCCCGTTGTTTCCTAGTCTAAAACTTTTTTAAGTTTACAATTCAGAAGGCGAGGAGAGCCTAGCCCCGTACTTGATGAATTTACTTGTTTTTGCAGCTCCCTTCCTCTCTGAAACTAAAATCTACCACCATGTATACAGTTGTTGCAAGAGACGCTCTCTAGAGGAAACTTGTTTTGGATATGTCATAAAACCTTGTGAACCTTCCCATAGTATCTGTTGATGAAGGCAGACTGCAATTCAAGTTGCAATACAGAAAATGGTCAAATTTTAAATGTCAAAGGTAACCTAACAAATTAATAAACCACTAACGATTACAATGACATATTCAACGTTTAAACACATTCGTTAGAAGTACAAGGGACACGTCCAACAAAATAAAAGATAAAACACAATTTTCTTAACAAATATTAAATGGACATGAATTATGTTGGAACCATGAGCCATTGATTGTTGTGTCGAGATCAAGTAACTTGTGCTACATCATCTCATATCGTTTGGCTACATCAGGTGACCGTTTAATACTTTGCTCTATCCTAATTAATCAAGAACTTACAAATTTAGATCTTATTCAAGGTACTCTCCATTTATGAAGATCATCTCATGTATAATAAATTAATCTTTAAATTTAGGTATTGAAACTTTTTATACACTTCAACAATATTATAATCTTTCATTTTGTTTATTTCTAGGAACATTTATTAATTTCTCACCAACTCTTATTTAACATATTTTTTTACATGTCAACGATCAATCAATTCAAAAGTGATTCGAATAATTTAAATACTAGTAGAGTATAGAAATATGCATATTATTAAATGCAATCTTTATAAAAGTATAAAAAAAGAATTTATTAGCTCTCTAAATTTGGATAGTCAATCCCCTATATATTTTAAGAAGTTAAAATAGAGAGAGTGTTAGAACTTATTTTTACACATTAACTCTCTAAACTTGTATTTACGTAGCCTTTTGGAGATGCTCTTGGAGATCCTTGAGATAATTCACATCCAAATTTTATTTTGACTAAAAAATGTTAAAAAAATAATTTTCCTTGTTATTGACCCTTTGTTTTTGTGAAAATTAAGTTCGGGATATAATCCATGATAAAATTATTAAATTTTTTGGAATATTTATAGGTGTAAATTGGAAAAGTCTCCAATTTGTGCGACAACTAGTCGCGACTCTTCAATTGCAAATGATGCATATCAAAGAGTTATGTTGTTTTGAAATAGGTGTGACATTTTGATAAGGACAATCTACATCATTAAATATGGAATTGTGCGATCTAATTGTTAAAATTAGTTTTGTCAATAAATGCAATCGGCAGGAAGAGACGCGTGAAATTTATAAATAGAGACATTTAGTTCCGATTTGTTTCACTCCAAATCAATTTCATATAATTGATTTATAATTCTTTCATTCTCTAAATTTTGTAAAAATGATTTTTAAATTATTTTTGAGTTTTATACTCGAGATCTTCTATTCTAGAAGTTTACAGTCTTTGCCAGACAAAATTTCTTCTGAAACAAGATCAATTTCTTCTGAAACCAACCATGAGCACTATTAAGGGACGAAACATCAACTGTGCATGCGGCACCACCCTCTGATGATCAAACTTCATCTAATGTAATTGCTGTCAAGTCAGCTAGGTCTACACATTCTGATTTATTAAAGGACGAGGCAAGCTTTCTTTAAGCATTAAGAGGTTGCCCAAAAATTGTTCTGTGCATCGGACATGATATTAGCGTCGAAAATAACGAAGAAGTTTATAACTTGCTACTAGAATTTGCGTCTGGTGGCACCCTAAGAGACCTAATCAAGAATTCTCTTGGCACGATGTCTGAACTGCTGGTTGCCTTTTACACGCGTATGCTTCTTAAGGGTTTTTCCCGTGTTCATAAAAAGTTCGTTCATTGTGATATAAAGCCAAAAAAATCATACTTGTTTTCCCCATGGAAGATGGCACAAACCATCTTAAGATTGCTGATTTTGGGTTGGCAAAGGAAGCAGGAGAGGAAGAAGTATTTGATGTTGAAGAAGATTCATACCAATGTGGAAGTCTTCGTTATGCATCACCAGAATTCGTGGGATTTGGTAACACGAGGCAGCCACGGATATATGTGTTGGAAAATTCGAAATTGGCTGTGACCAATTTAAATGATTGTTGATTGTTTAAGTGGAATTTTTTTTGGTGAATGAGAAATTAAACCAAACTTAAAATACTTGAAATTGTTGAAAATTGTATAAAATATTGTGGAATATTCTAGAGAATGAGTAGATGAAAATATGAGTCTTTTCATATGGATCATGACTCTTGGAGATCATGACTCTTGGCATTATTTTTCAATAATGATCTCTTTATGTAGAGATGTAATTGTGCTTCTTTATGGAGAGATTTAAATTCCAAGAGATGTGTCTCTTGGTATTGATGTTCCAACTACTATATATATATATATCCTCATGTGTTTTGGATTAACAACAAGAAAGAGGAACAATTCAATTAATAGTTTCATATCATTCCATTCCATGTTTTACTTTAATTCTGCATAAAACACTTTGTAGAAGTGATTATTTATTGTATCAAAATCATGATTATGGTAGAGAGGGAACTCCGTTCGAGTTCGTTTGTCTAAGCCATTTGGAGTGCTCATATGGTTTGACGTGGTCATTGTATTTTAGGAGATGATTGCCGAAAAACCGTTAGCACTGATGCGGGGAAATTCATCTTAAGGACAAAGTTTCAAACACTTACCTCAACAGATCGCATCACTTATGCATTTCATCTTTCTCATTTCTGATTTTGTTTGTACTTGATTTCAGAATATAGTTAATTAATTTGTGTTTTATTGAAATGTTTGAATTAAAAAGAGATGCGTTCAAAACTGGGAAGTGATGAATCTATATTCATATATTCGAAGTTGTTAATTTTCTAATTTGTCTTCTCAAATCAGATTTTGGTAAGTCGAATGATATTTCGATTTCACGGTATGTTCTTGATTAATATAATATGCACATTATCGGTGTAATATCTTCTACAATATGGTCGCTTGGACGCACTGTCTCAGAGATGCTTTCTGGTAAAAAGCTTCGGAAATCTATTAGTACGAAAGAGTAATTGACATATGAGATCAAGTGCGGGAAGCTAAAATCCCCAAATATCTTTCTGACAATGCGAAGGATTTTGAATTTTGTTATATGTACATTCTTGTATATATCTAGCATTACATCACCCTATGTGGAGGGTGGCATTGCATTGATGTAATTTCAAGATTCAAAATTAATGGTGTAGATGATTCTATATGGTAGAATGTAAATAATAATGTCAAAGGTAATGTACATATAGCATGACTCGAGAATTGATTTTTTACACTTGTGTTTGACAAAGGGGCCAGTAAGAGATGGACATCTGATATGCTACTAAATCATCCATTCATCGTCCATAATCGCAGAGAAGAGCCTCAAAATCAGGACAAAGAAGTGCTCAATCCCTTCTGTTCTTGTCTATGGAGTTCACGCTATCTTTTTTCGACTCCTGTGGATATCACGAGCTGTCCTAGTTCATCTCCACGTCTATTCCCGTCAGTGTTGTTGAAATTTTTTTTAATTTTATTTGTTCGAATCGCTTCGTCATTGTTCTAGACAACAAGATTTGTTTTATGGAGGCGTTTAGTCCTATTAGAAAATAAAATTTAGATTTTAATTTAAATTAAAGCTAACAATTGATTTCAATCACATGTTTCATGGAACTATATCTTTTTAACTACACATTTCATCAACTTTTATCAAAATCTACTAAAAATTTAATTTTAAACTCCTTCAAACAGGAACTTAATGAGGAGTCAAATGTTTTATATCTCCTCGTGTATACCAAGTCATAGTACATGTTGGTCAATATTCTAGGACTTAGTGGGTAAATATCCTTACTTTCAAGCACGAATGGCTCCATAAATAGGGTAGGTCGTAAGCCATTTTTATTCATCATTACCCACATGCCCAAAAATCATAAAAAAATGCATAATCAACTAGAAACTGTACCGACTTAGGGTTTGTAGATGGTGGAACTTGGACGAAATGGAGAAA
This sequence comes from Fraxinus americana, assembly GCA_035079005.1. Lineage (NCBI taxonomy): Eukaryota > Viridiplantae > Streptophyta > Magnoliopsida > Lamiales > Oleaceae > Fraxinus > Fraxinus americana. Next base: position 29,571,142 of record CM068712.1, on the reverse strand, counting down.
ATATTTTTTACGAGAAGTGTTGATACGATCCCAACAACAAAACAAAACAAAACACGACCTTACTTGAAAGAGATTGTAATGCCGCTTCATGTCGCCACTCTCCAATTTGCAGATTTTGTGGTTCTTTGGAAACCTTTCAGAAAACTTGGTACTGAAACAAACTAACAAAGATTGAAAGAAAAAGGAATAGAGGGGAAGGAAATCGAACAAAAATACACCTTCTACTATAGTCGAGAGAGGGTTAGTACGAAAGACTTTGGGTCGGGAACAAACTACTCTGAGATATTTTGTATTATATTGAATGGCCATTAGGCCCCGAGTTTCAGAATTAATAAAAGAGTAATGCTACTTGCAGTCGCCCACTGTAGCGGTCGTCCTATGTGACACACACAGGACATGTAGTTATTTGATGCATTAATGTGGTAGTTTTTTTACCACATTTAACCCATCAAATACACACTTGACATGTGTGTGCCACAAATGGCGACTGTTGCAGTGAGTGACTGGAAGTAGCATTATTCTTAATAAAATAGGATTAAATGATAAAATTGGGAAAACAAAAAAGCTTCGTGAATGAATAGTAAATGCAGGATTCTCTCTTTTAAGATAGTAGGGATAAAGTAATAAATTATTTTCTCACATTGATATCAGAGAACCATAAGTAAAGTTCTTTTATCACTTCAACAATGAAAAGTTTTTATCCTGCTTATTGGGGGCAGTCACAAATTATTTCTAAATTACAAATAAATTTTTTTATAGGTCACGATTTACTCATCAATCACAAATCACAACTTATTTAACGATCACGAATTATAAAATTAATTTATCACAAGTTATTTCTTAGTTACAATTTAAAAAATTGTGAGTCACAATCATTTTTAAAAAAAATCTTATTGGTCCCAATCAACCAAATTATTGTTCACAATGAACTAAATAATTGATCACAAACACTTTTCGGATCCCACTTACCACCATTTGTGACCACGACCACTACCGACGCTCACCACCAGAGTCGACACTCATCACATGCACTACAACCACCAACAAAAATCACCCAAAAACTCCGGCCCCAAATCTCGATCCAATTTGCTAGATTTATCCCAAATCGTGTCTTGGTAGCAAAAAATGCAATCACACCGATGAGTCACAATTAGTTTGACTTAATATAAACTCTGACACAAACGATCAAAAACATCATCACTAGCCATAAAAAATTTCGACACCAGATAATTATTTGTTTTCTCTCTCTCTCTCTCTCATCTCTTCACCCCCTCTCCAAATCGCTTTCCCAAAACCCTACTCCAACCAACAATCCCTCTTGTCGGCAACCACCTTCGTTGCCAACAGCCACTCTGACTACTGCCAACCCCTCATCGACACCCAAGCAGCAACCGCACACTGTCCTTCCAATGCCCAGTGTTGCAGTCTTGCAGAGGTCAACGATCATTACATAGCTAGTGTGCTTGAGATAGTAGTGTCGACACCTGTGAAAGGAGGGAAATAAGGGTTTGGAGATTATGGTTTCTTTAACAGGTGCAGCAATATGCTCTTGCCAAAAAAGTAAAATGGAACAGTAAAGGGGAGAGGGAAAAGCTTAAGCAACCTTACTGTTGGCTACGTACTATGACAAACAATTAATAGTCATTCAGAAAAGCAAACAGATTTTCTTTCTAATGAAGTGGAGAGTGAAGGAAGAGGAGAAAGAAGAGAAAAGTGATTAAAGTTTTGATAGAAGGGTGGGTGGAGTGGATATACATATTTATTTAATTTTATAATATAATTAAAATATTGAAAATATCTGATTTTAGAATTAAAAACTTTTACATCTTATTTTTAAATTGAAAAGATAAAAAGCATGTATGGGCGTAATTTCCACAAACTTGCTAATCTGTTTGGCTTGGGCCATGCTCATCACATGCATGGGCCGAGCAAAGCCAAGCTTGTATAGCCGGCCCATGAGCCTGATCCGATTAACGCATTGTAACCTCTAGTTCCAAAAGACTAAGAGATTGTTCTTTTCGTATTTTCGTTTTATGTTTTGAGTTTTGAATTCATTTTTGATTTTGTATTCTGAGTGTCCATTTTGAGATTGTTGAAAATGTGTTCTTTTTGTCATTTTGAAAAATTATTTTCGAAATTAAAAAAACCCAAAACCCGTCTCTTCCCAACCCCTCCCTCTCTTTCCAATCTCCCTTCCCCTCTTTCTATCTTGTCTTTGTTCCCGTCGCCAACAACCATCACTACCATCTGGAAAGACTCGTCGCACTCTCCATCACCACCCCCTCTCTCTCTCGTCTCTGTTCCCACTCGCTCCGACGACTCTCTACAGACGAGCACCGCGATGTTTCCCTTACAGCGGCGTTTTAGGTGTTGATGATGGAGGTGACCGGATTGGCTATGCAGTGCCACGCTTAGAGCCTGTAGTTGGCGGTGGTCGCTCAGCTGTGTACGGCGCTGTAGTCCTTCGTCTTTCTGAGGTTTTTTTTTTGTTGACGGTGGTGGTTCTGCTGTGATTTTTTGTTGGCGGTGGTGTAGTGGTGTTGTGGCGAAGGTGACGGAGGTTGTGGTTTCCTTTTTAGTTGGCGGTGGTGTAGTGGTGTTTATCTTGAAAGGTTGGGTTGCGGTGGTGAAGTGGTGGTTGGCGGTGGTTCAGTGGTGGTCGCGGTGGTGCAGTCCTTGTTGGCGGTGGTGCAGTGGTGGTGGCGGTGGTAGAATTTTGAAAACACCCAAAACGCGTTTTGAAAATTTTGGCTTGATTTTAACTGAAAACACCTGAAACGACATTTTTGTCGTTTTCGATTTTCTTTGTAAATTTTAAACTCATTTTCGAAAATTCGTTTTTGAAAATAAGTAAGTAAACGTGTTTTCACTATTTTGAAAAATCGAAAACAAAAAGAGGTAAAAAGAACAACCCCTAACGTTTTGTAGGTCCATCTTTACAGGGTTGGCCTTAAAGCCCATACATTTCAGAGTCCAACTTCAAATTGTTGACTCCACTTAACTTCATATAAAACCTATTTTTGTAGATAATAATGCTAAATGTACACTCATTTCCTCACATTGTGAATGTCATTCCCTTTCTTTTTCAAAAAATTGTAGGTAGAAATTTTTTTGAACTATCCAATTATATGTTGTCATGTAACACAATGTAAACAATAACATAAAAGATGATATAGATGTATCATGATTGTTTTGTAGATACTTTTATACTGACCAATCTTGCTACATATACAACTTGATTTATACTTTGGTTTATCGAATTTATATTTGGCATAATCTTAAACCATCTTTCACATCAAACATATTTAGCCCATGTTTGAGTAACATTAAAATTTTTATTCTCATTTTTCTATTCATTTTCAATTAGACATTCTTCAATAAAATAATATTTTCCATCACATCAATAACTTTTCTTTCCTTTTCAATCACACATTCTCCATCAATATACTATTCCAAAATATATTCTTCTAAAATAATGTGGCTCAAATACACCCTTAGTCCAATCATCATAAGCTTTTCGAGTAAAATGTTTGAATGATCATTGAATTTTAACATGATCACGATTTACTCACTGAATTTCAAATTACCTCTTAATGGTCACTGAACTTTCTGCCATTACACCACATCCAACACTCACCAAATTACGTTAACATCGAAGTTGACGTGATTGACGAAAAACACACATAGAAGATGACAGCCGTTAAAAAAATGACAATTCAACGAAAACATTGTTTCATTACTCGTCCAACTTACATTTTGTCACAGTTCACTCATCGAACTTCCAAATGCTTCCCAATGGTCACTCATCTTTGAAATGTTGTACTCTATTCATCATCCGCATATTTTGTTCCCTTCGTTCCTAATGTTCGTACAAAAATTCCATTTTGTCACAGTTCACTCATCGAACTTCCAAATGCTTTCCAATGGTCACTCATCTTTGAAATGTTGTACTCTATTCATCATCCGCATATTTTATTCCCTTCGTTCCTAATGTTCGTACAAAAATTCCACGTGATAAGTTATAAATGTTAAAAAGAAATTGCAACTTAACAAAACTTAACTCACCAAAATCATCATATATGAAACGTAACTTCCACGACTCAATCAACTTCTTTAAAACTCAATAAAGCGTCCCCAGTTATTCTTTTAGAAATATCATTTTTCTAATTCGAACGTTTACTATGCAAAAAAAAAAAAAGTTTTAATCTAAAACTGAAACTCTGAAACATAACTTGTTTGTGAACGCTGTATTAGATTTTAAAGAAGTTTATGAAGTGTGGAAATCACATTTCATATATGCTAAACGTTCCAACCAAACAAGTTATGCTTCAGACTTTCAGCTTCAAATTGAAACATATTTTTTTTGCATAGTAAACGTTCGAATTAGAAAAATGATATTTTTATTGAGTTTTAAAGAAGTTGATGGGATCGTATAAGTCACGTTTCATATATGATGATTTTGGTGAATTAAGTTTTGTTGAGTTGCAATTTTTTTAACATTTGTAACTTATCACGATGAATTTTTGTGCGAACATTAAGAACGAAGGGAAGAAAATATGCGGATGATTAATAGAGTGCAACATTTCCAAGATGAGTAACCATTGTGAAGCATTTGGAAGTTCAATGAGAGAACTGTGACAAAATGTAAGTTGGATGAGTAATGAAACAATGTTTTCGTTGAGTTGTCATTTTTTAACGGCCATCATCCTTCACGTGTATTTTTCGTCCGCCACGTTAGCTTCGATGGTAACGATGGTGAGTGTAGGATGTGGTGCAACGACAAAAAGTTTAGTGATCATTAAGAGGCAATTTGAAATTTAGGGCTTGTTTGGCACCCATTCTTTTGAAGAATGAGTTTTTGAATAATGATTGATGTAAAGAATGTGTGGTTACAAAGTAAGAAGAATTTTTGGATTTATGTGTAATATTATTTTATTTGGAGAATATGTGGTTAGAAATGAGTACTATAGAAAAATGAGAATGAGAATGAGATAAAAAAATGGGTGTCAAACGGGGACTTAATGAGTAAGTCGTGACCATGTTGAAGTTTATTGACCATTCAAACATTTTACTCAAGCTTTTCACGAGGGTCCTTTATGTTATCTCTCAACCAATCAGAACACTCCATTTTTCCCAACACTCATCTTTTTCAGTCCACGTGGCACCCTTCTCTCCACACCCTCTTATTTTCCTCCATTCAAATAATAATGACAACAGCCAACTCTTAAATTATTCTCCTCCACCACTCTCTTCCCCTTCTTCCCCCAGGCCCCCCTCTCGAATTGTACCGTTCTTTCTTAATTCTCAAAAATCATTAACTGAATCATCAATGAACATTTGGGTTCGTTAAGATTCAAGTGTCCCAGGTTTTTAGTTCAAGAAATGGCCACCTTTTCTGCTTCTTTTCCTACTCCAACATTATATAAACTAATTTTTCTATCTCCAAACAACCCAGCTACTAGAATTAAATGCTCTTTATCTAAATCCAGAAATTTTGAGTCTAGAAACAGTATCAAGATTCTTAGAACTAGAATCAGAGCTGTTCAGAGAGAAGAAAGTGTTGTAGTAGAAGAGGGAGACAGAGAAATAATTACTAAATTGAATGGTAGTGTGAATGGGTCTGCTAATGTTAATTGTGGTCATGGTAATGGTTCGGTTGAGAAATTTACAAATGGAAGTCTTAAAATTGAGAGTGAGAATGAGAGTTTGGCGAAGTATGTGAATGGAAACGGCAATGGAAGTATGGCTGTGAGTAGTGGAAAGGAGATAGTGGAAGTAGTAAAAGTGGAAGAGGGAATCAAAAAAAATAGGAGTGTGGAGGAGATTGGACAAGAGGACGCGTGGTTTAAGCAAAGTGGGCAAGATCAGGTTGAGGTACGTGATTTACCTTTTGATACGATTGTGTTCAGTTTGGTAGTACATAGAAATTATCTAGTCCATAATATTATGAAAATTTTGTACTTTTTTGGTTTAGACACTAAGTTGTAACGAAAGTTCTTTGCAATTAAGTTTTGCACTTTTATGTTTGAGGCTACATGTATAGTTACATTAATCTTGGAGGTATATTTACTGATATCACAATCAGATTGTTATAGCATTTTACTTTCTTAATCAAAACCTTTCGGTTTAGAGATTAGGGAATGAGATCAATGGTTGTAGAGGGAGGGTGTGTGGTATATTACAATATGTTTCTGTAAAAAGCAACAGTTTGGTCAATGAATGTGCTACAGTTGAAACCAGTAAGAAAATGTTATGCTTACTATATCCAAAGGAGTCTATTTGAAATCAATGTAGAGAATTATTAGTGGAACTGATGAGATGAATAGTTAATATACTTAAGCAAAAAATAAGAACAAAATTACTTATTAGGTAATAGTTATGTATAATATCAAGAAGAAAATAGGCCCGTTTTAGTACAGGTTCTTTAATACTCATTTTTCCCCCAAACTCTCTTTCAACCACATGTTCTCCAAATAAAATAATTTTGCACATGGATCCATAACTTTTTTCTGCTTTCTAGCCACAAATTCTGCCAAAAAAAAAAAAAAAAAAATCACTTTTGACAAAATCTATTCTCAAAAATTCCACATCAAACAGGCCCTAAATCAGATGTAAGATGCTTAAAGGATAACATTAACTTCTTTTTAATAATGTCTGTCATTCGCTGAATCTAAATGAGTTTGGTCTATAAATACACGGTAGAATCTTTATCTTTAGGTACTTCATATCTTAAACGGCAGTATCATAATTTAGTAAGGACGGATTGGATCAATAAGCTGACCAGTATGTAGATGATTTTATTTCCTTGTACACGAGAAGTTACAGTGAAAAAACAAAAAAAAAGTCTTTTTTATGGATAAAATACAAGGCTTTATACTTCTACAAAAAAACCCATTTCTCAAGAAACTTTAACACAAAGGACCAAATTTGACTAAAGTGAGAAGTTTTTGCAACTTTGGTGACCATTAGTGTGATTAAACCCTCAGTACATGATAATATTTTCGATGGCCTGATAAATCTCTTATAAACTTTAATTGATTTTACAGGTATCTGTTGCCCCTGGGGGTCGTTGGAGCAGATTCAAAACGTATTCTACAATTCAAAGGACATTGGAGATATGGGGATTTGTTCTTACGTTTTTATTTAGAGTTTGGTTAAACAATCAGAAATTCTCGTACCGAGGTTAGCCACTTGCTTCAAACTGAATTTTTTTTACACATCCTGGCGTAAATGTTTTTCATTTTGTCTTCACAATGAAATGTCTTAGACATATTCTGCATTCATAGGACAATAGTGAGGAAGTATCATTGGTGTGATTGTACATTTTGATATTGACAGTGACATATTAATTTGCTCACAGTGAATATTTCCCTCCTGTGGAAGTCAGTTCTAAAGCACATATTGCTACAATATCCATTGAATTACAGTGTTTACCCGGATTTTTCCTGAATGGACTGAATTGATTGGGACCTTATATTGGCCATATCTCATTTGAATTTAGGTTTTCTTTTCTGTGCTTCTCTTTGTTTAAACTTTGTTTTTGAAGATGTCACAGTTGGGTGCAGTTTCCTAAACTCGAAGTTCGAATGTTCTACTTTTGGCAGCTTATTGTAATATTAAATTTTTATGTATTTGTGATGGTAATAATGTTTCTTGACTTGGTAAACATACAGAAAGTTTAGATAGTGATGAAAATATTATATATGATGCCTCCAGAATGTTCTTGTTTGAACCCGTAATTTTAATCCTACCTTTACTTGTAGAAATGAAGTTGATTATATTGCCCCTGTTTGGGCTCCTTTAAAATTTTAATCCATCTCTCTCTTCTTTACAACCACACATTCTCCTATAAAATAATATTACACCTAAATCCAAAACTTTTCATTCTTTTTTAATCACACATTCTTAGAAAAATCACTATTCCAAAATACAAAATTTGATTTTTTGGAGCCCAAACAAGGGCATTGTGTCAACGAGTGTTTTGATTTTTCAAATTTTTAATCTATCATTTTTGTGATTAGCTCACAAGTGTCAAAGTTCTTTAGTTGCTTTTACTGCTGTATCTGATCCATAGCTTTCTCTTTATGATTCTAAGTAACTTGGAGGACTCATTTATGCAGGTGGGATGACAGAGGAAAAGAAGGTTCAGAAGCGGAAGGTCCTTGCCAAGTGGTTGAAGGAAAATATTTTGAGATTAGGCCCTACATTTATCAAAATTGGCCAGCAATTCTCCACAAGAGTGGATATTCTTGCTCAAGAGTACGTCGATCAATTATCAGAGCTTCAGGTGAATATTTTTATTTATTCTTTTCTTCATCTGTATGCCATCCTTCTTTTACTTGGAATATTGCATGCTCATCCATCGTTTCACTAGCTTCTTTGTCTTAAGTCTAAGAGCACTTTGGCTGAGCCAGAAAGGTAACAAGGCATCTATTTGTCGTCGTTGTCATCATTATCATCGTCATTATTATCAACTCCACTTGCAATTGGTGTATGAACCCCATCTTTCCAAATGCAAGAAATTTACCAGGCAATGTTGATCTCACAAAGAACTAACTGCAGTTCCATTGCATGCAGGATCAAGTTCCTCCCTTTCCATCAGAAACTGCTCTGGCAATAGTTGAGGAAGAACTTGGAGCACCCTTAGATAATATATTTGAAAGATTTGACCGAGAGCCAATTGCTGCGGCAAGTCTCGGTAAGTTCATTCATTTATGCACCTTGATAAATAGATATTGTATTACTAGCACTGGAAGATGTATTAAGTTCTAATTGATGTGTTTTAACTTTTTACCGTATAGGAAAGCCAACCTTTTTTACATGTTTTAACTTTAATTACACGCGAAGATATGTTTTGTAAGAATACTGAAATCTTCTGTTGCAGGTCAGGTCCACCGTGCAAAACTGAAGGGACAGGAAGTCGTCGTCAAAGTACAAAGGCCTGGTCTAAAGGATCTATTCGACATTGATCTTAAAAACCTAAGGGTTAGTGACTAATATTTTTAAGTTTTCTTACATTCTATTGGCCTATGCTTATTGTGACATTCACTTTCCATAACATTGAATTCCCGTACACAGCAAATCTAGAGTATCATTATGTCACTTTTCACTTTGAGGTGTGTTGTATTCTATTGTTATTATTTGAAAGGAAACTCTCACCAATTTTCACCAATTTTATTGTGATTGTGAATAGAAAACTGTGAGTAATCTTAAGTTTGTGCAACATCTCCTACATCACTTTCACTAGTTTTGTAAATATATTTGCAGGATTCTTTCGTTTTTGTCATGAAATAGATTGGATATCATGACACATTTCTATTTTGATCCTGTGATCTCTTCAGGTGATAGCTGAATATCTTCAGAAGATCGATCCAAAATCAGATGGTGCAAAAAGAGATTGGGTTGCTATCTATGATGAGTGCTCAAGTGTCTTATATCAGGTAATAAGTTGGTATCAAATTCAGTTTTACGACAATTGTACTCTTTTCTGCTAATATTGTATGGTTCTTGTGACTCATAAATATAGAAATCAAGTGGAGATTGCACTTTGAGTTGACAAAAATACATGGGTACGTAGATAATAGATCAAACAAATGAATTCAGTTTTGATGGGTGCCTTGATTAGCTTTAGTGCTTGTTTGGTAATGCTTTTAAGTGATTATAAGCAATGTCTCCTCCTAAATTTGTGAATAATAAGTGGGTACTAAGCTGTGGATCTTACGAAATGTGTGGATAAAAAATATACTTGACCACTTTCATTAAAATTTAAGAAGTGCAAAACTTACACTTAATTGTTGTGGGGACATATTGGCCTTAGTAACATTTGGTAATCATGTTCTTGTTCTATTTCTTTCTGTTCTAGAGGACTATCGTTATATATTAATAAGAGATTCAACAATTTTCAGGAGATTGACTACACAATGGAAGCTGCCAATGCAGAGAAATTTGCAGATAACTTCAAAGACATGGATTATGTTAAAGTCCCAACAATATATTGGGAATACACGACACCACAGGTTTAACTTTCAGAAATCATGAAAGTTTGAATGATGAGTATTTTTTCCGTGTTAATTTTTCGTTTGACTAACCTTTTTCACTTTCTGTAGGTTCTGACAATGGAATATGTCCCTGGGATCAAAATAAACCGCATACAAGCTCTAGATCAGTTGGGTGTGGATCGCAAGAGGTATCAGCCAATATATATGAACCACACGAAGTGAACATTCTTATGCTTCTGAGTTTGGAAAATAGAAATTACAGTTCCAGTTGCCTATATGATTCTCATTAGGTTGGGCCGGTATGCTGTTGAATCTTACCTGGAGCAGATTCTATCACATGGCTTTTTCCATGCTGATCCAGTACGTTATCCTAGATTTGCTTACTATACACGAAGTTGAGGAAAAGGATTAAATTATCTGAAGAAAGATCTGTTCATACTGTCATGTTTAGTTAGAACAGATATGAAATGAGAGGAAAAACTTATATAGAAATTGTACTGTTAATTGGAGTTTTGTCCCGAGGCTCAAGGAAACTGCAGGGGACTTTTTATCTCCCTGAATCTTTGATCACATGTTTTAATTAATTATCTGTCATTTTATCGTAAAGCTTACATTTGAATAATGCCTGAATTATGTGCTTTATGTCCATGTTGATATTGATAAGAATATGTCATTATTTGCAGCATCCTGGAAATATTGCCGTAGATGATGTTAATGGTGGAAGATTGATATTTTATGACTTTGGAATGATGGGGAGGTGCAATTTGATTCACTTCTTCCTTGTGTCAAAAAAATCTCTTCGCTTGGAGTCTCTTCTTTTAGACATATGTAGCTTTTTATGCAAATAAAATCTCAACCTTTACTTGTTGCAGAATAAGTTCTAACATTAGAGAAGGCTTGCTAGAAACATTTTATGGAGTCTATGAGAAAGATGCTGATAAGGTGATAGTTTCTCAATATTTAGCTCTCTGTCATGTCTGAATTTTGTGAAGTTTCAGCTATTAACACGAATGACATGTCTGATTACTATATCAATATTATGTTTTAACTAAGAAAAAATTTATATCTACTGCAGGTCCTTCTAGCAATGGTTCAGATGGGTGTTCTGGTTCCTACTGGAGATATGACTGCTGTCCGACGAACTGCACAGTTTTTCCTAAACAGGTTCTTCTTGGGTCAACACTTGACATTCTCTTTCATTTTCATTTCTTCTTTTGCAAATTCGTTTAAGGCAAATTTTATTGATTCTGACTTTCTAACAAATTGGGGGACTAAGAACAGACAGCATATTAAAAATAAGGATATCATCTGTTCCCATACATTTTTGGTAGCAATTAATGGAAGTGAATGAAAGTGGGTCACGCCTGACTTCTAACTCCCCCTAATTATTTTTCATTTTATGCATCAACTTGTGTTTGCTCGCTTGATCTGCCATTACAAGACAAATATCCTACCCTGTTCTCAATTATGGAACTAACACGACTCATATCCTAGTAAAAAGTTGAATGCATCATTGGCTGCATTATCATATGTCGTTAAAGACGATTTAAAATTTTGGCTGAATAACGAGTGCATCTTTGCCAAAAAAAAATTTCCTTATAGTCTGGGGTAAGGTTTATGATGGGTGAATGAATCAAACCAGAGAGAAAAGAGGTGGTGATATGGTGTAGTTAGCTTTACGTCGAACCGTGCTTTTGTAGGTCACCAATGTAGCAATCCAATTTAGCTTGTCATTCATCATTTTTGAAGTCTTCTGTTCTCTGTTATTACATTTTTCAAATATGTAGTGTCCCTACACTCTTTAAATGGGTGGTTATAAAGGTACATTATCTACAAAATCAGAGTGTCACTTTTGATGGCTATGAATATGCAGATAACTTGTGATTCGAAGTTTCTTAGATATTCATATTTATGGTTTATTGAAAAGTTCATTGGAATAGTTGAGTTTTGCTTTAACCCTTGCTCATCTTGAGGGAACTTTTCGTTATATTCCAATTGATGGTTCTATGAGATAACCCTGATTCTGATAAGTGAGCTCCTCCTTATGAGTAGAGCTTTGTCAATATTATTAACATTGATAACATGATGAAATTAGGTCACGTTGAATGCTTTTCCTAAGCGATCTCTTTCAACTTTTAAGAAGCTCACATTTTGTAGAAATAGGATTTGATTTCTACATTTCTGAATGCTCTCCTGAAGTTGGAAAATTTCAGTATTCTATCTGCATGGAATTGGAATCAAATACATTTGAATATTTATATATTGAGCAAGAAAAAAATACAGGTTGCAAATTTTTCTCAGCCTCGTACAAAATTTCATGCACGCACTGATGGTAATATTAAAATGACACAGCTTTGAGGAGCGTCTTGCTGCCCAAAGAAGAGAAAGAGAGATGGCAAAAGCAGAACTTGGATTCAAGAAACCATTAAGCAAGGAGGAAATAACAGAGAAAAAGAAGCAACGTTTAGCTGCAATTGGTACTATATTCTCAACTGAAGTAGAAAAGGGACTTTCTTCATTTCTGTTAATCTATTAATAGACTTTTGCGTTTAACCTCCGTTTGATAAAGTCTTTCATGTCTGTGTTCAAGTTTTTGGTCTTTAATTAGTTGATCTTTCTTCTTGTTTCATTTAGTCATACTGTTAGTCTCTTGTCTCTCCATGATATTGGATGAAAAGCAATCATCCTACTTTTTAACCTGTCTTTGCTTAAACGAAAATACGAATAAAAAAGGAATTTCAGCTTATAGATGTTGTATCCTTATAACAGGTGAAGATTTGTTAGCCATTGCAGCAGACCAACCCTTCCGCTTTCCTGCTACTTTCACTTTTGTTGTTAGGGCATTTTCAGGTATCATACTTTATCTACTTTGTTACCATCTGTTGCTACTACTGGTATTTTAACCCAGATTTATCTTGACAGTGTTAGATGGCATTGGGAAGGGCCTCGATCCTCGATTTGATATTACTGAAATTGCTAAACCGTATGTGTATTTTTGTAAACATCACAGCGTCTGATACAATTAGTAAAGTATTGAATTTGAAGGCTTTTTGATCTTTGTTTTGCTAACATTTACTTCATGTACAATATAATGCAGCTATGCTCTAGAATTGTTGAAGTTTCGTGAAGCTGGTTTTGAAGTTGTTGTAAAGGTAAATTCTCTGGACTTTCTAATGACCTAATAGATTACCACAAGATATGATAAGACAAGTTTTATTGATACTTAGTCTTGCTCATAATCAGGACTTTCGGAAGAGTTGGGATAGACAATCCCGTGCATTTTATAATTTATTTAGGCAGGCTGATAGAGTTGAAAAGCTTGCTGAAATTATCCAGCGATTGGTAAGTAACGTGTTAGTTTTGATACCTAACAATTTCCAAGATTTGCAAGTCTTGAATTTAAACTGAACTTTATCATGCCTTGTTTATAGGAGCAAGGTGATTTGAAGCTTCGTGTACGGGCTTTGGAGTCCGAGAGAGCTTTTCAACGTGTTGCAGCTGTTCAAAGTACAGTTGGAAGTGTAAGTTAGCTTCATATCGAGTTACAACTCGACCGTTTTTTTTGTAACGACCCGACCTCTCACCGGAGCCGTTATCATATTTACGTACTCTCCAATTGGTATCAGGATTCAACTTAAGTCTCCCATATGATGGAGGTCTTGGGTTCGAATCTTGGGAGACGCGTCAGAAAGCCGTAAGGGGTAAGATGGGTCTAAGCTCTCCCGAAGCGAACAGTACGTAAATATGATAACGGCTTGAGAGGCCGGGTCGTCGAATCCAAGACCTCCATCATATGGGGACTTAAGTTGAAAGGATTTAACTTAAGTCTCCCATTTCGATGGAGGTCTTGGGTTCGTATCTTGGGGGATGTGTCAGAAAGCCGTGAGGGGATAAGTGGGCCCACCCCAGAGCGGACAGTACGTAAGATAAAAACTCGGCCTCTCACCGGAGCTGTTATCTTACGTACTGTCCGCTCTGGGGTGGGCTTCTGTCCACTTATGCCCTCACGGCTTTCTGACGCGCCCCCCAGGATTCGAACCCAAGACCTCCATCATATGGGAGACTTAAGTTGAATTCTGGTGCCCTCACAACTTTCTGACGCGTCCCCCAGGATTCGAACCCAAGACCTCCATCATATGGGAGACTTAAGTTGAATCATGGTGCCCATTGGTACCAGGATTCAACTTAGGTCTCCCATATGATGGAAGCCTTGGGTTCGAATCATGGGGGACGCGTCAAAAAGCCGTGAGGGGTAAGATGGGCCTAGGCTCTCCCACAGCGGACAGTACGTAAGATAACGATTTCGGTGAGAGGCTGGGTCGTTACATTGTCCATGCCTATCTGGCAATTAATATCAAGTTGGTTTTGTAGTTACTTGGACTATTGCATACCAATAGCTTGTATACCTCATCTTCAAGTGCTATCCCTTCAATTCGACACAACTTTAGAGATAGTTAGATTTTATATTTATCCTCTTTATTGACTATTCTTGAGAGTGTTTATCTGAAACCTTCTCAAATTGACAATGGTTGTGGATGCTGAATTTCTTGGACTCTTCTTGCAAGTCATTCTTCCATAATTCTGTACATTTGCCAAACTTCCCGATCTTTGTCTCTGTTCAAGATCATCTGGAAATCTTAAATTCCTTACAAAATTAAGGTGTTTCTATGGCTGGTCTTTCATAGGGAAATTAGTATTTGTAATTTTTATGCTATAGGAGAATTTTTAGAAGTTCTGTATTGTGGAAAATTATTGTCCAAATATAAAATTTCTATTATTTTTTACCGCACCATAATTCGCAGCCTATTGACTTCACTTTTCCTTCACCGTTATACCAAAAATTAACAGGCAGTTGCTGCTGGAAGCTTAGTTAACCTTGCAACGATTTTATACCTCAACTCCATCCGGGTTAGTCTTCCATTTATTGCACATTTTGTCAATTCAATTGTTCACTGTGGTCTATTCTTCATGTTTCACTTAAAGGTTTGTTCCTGTTTGCAGACACCTGCAGTGATCGCATACACCTTCTGTGCTTTTTTTGGATTCCAAGTTTTGATTGGTATTTTCAAGGTTAAGAAATTAGATCAAAGAGAGAGACTGGTAACTGGAACTGCTTAGGATTATGGTGAGTGATTTTTTCTTTGGTTGCTACTGTAAATATTTGGATTTCAGAAGAGATTACAAGCATTTTCTACTATGCTTCACTTCATGCTTGTAAGACTTAATTATAATTCTGGAACAGATTCAGAGACGGAATTACGAATGGGAAGAAGCATCCATAAAAGCTATTCTTTTCCAATAAAAGCAAGATTTGAGGGCAGATAGTGGGATGTTTTTCTGAAACCTTTGTCCCAGGGGACTGTATACTTTCAGTATCGAGATCCTTTTATGTATCTAAGACACAAACTCACAATTCAAGGTCGGGTTTTGGATAGATAAGCTAACTTAGCTAAGCCATTTTACTCAATATCCAAGAAACCAATAATTTTTTCCCCTGAAACTCCGTGGAAGATCGAGTTTTTACTGGCTGGCTGATGCTTATATTCCTGTAGCTGTGTATGCACAGGTATACTGTTGTAAAGTGCAGTAGTAATTATTGGAATTGATTTAAGAAGTTCAACGTTATCTTTGATTGAGGAACCAAAATTCCATGTATAGTATATAGCATGCTAAATTTTTCGCGTTAGTGTAAAAACATACTTTTTTTGTTGGAAATGAAGTGAAATGTCGACTCAAATGTCCTTTCTATACAGTTTTATTTGCTATGGACCCCCCCACCCCACAAAAAAAAAAAAAAAAGGTCCACCATGTTGATAACTTACCAATTCAGTTTGCCCATTTTGTCATATTGGAATCTGAATACTGTCAGCCAAAAGATGTGTTGAATTGAAGTTCTCTTTAGGCCTTTGCTCATTAAGTTATTAGTTATGTATATTTGTCTGTATCTGTAAGTACAAAATACGGGCTCAGCTGCAAATTAGAGGATAAGAACATAAGTATTCCATGACTAGAGAGCTAATAATTTGTCAAAAACATTTAGTAGAAATTTAAAAAAGACAGACTATCAGAAAACAAAATTTACTGAGGCAGTGTGTGTAAATGTAATCTACATTCTCAAATGCACTTTCTTTTTGCTCCTCTTCGCACTCAGCATTCTCTTTGTCACGCTTTCTTTTTTCCTGCATCAACCTCACTCGAAAACTGAACATAGATACAATTACTTATATACATACAAAACTCGGCAGTGTGTGAAAACTGAAGCTTACCAAATTCAGCTACCCAAAATTCTCTGTTGAGTGTTCATTTGTCAGTTCATGGCTATTTCCTCCTTGACTAATCAACTCTAAATGCAGTCGCAAATATAGAAGTGAAACAATAAAAGCGCTAGAAAACTTCATGTTTTGAAACTTAAACAATGACTATACATGCAAGATTATAATGACCACTGCACTCTTATACTGCTTAATTGTGATTTAATTATAAAGAGTGGGAAAGGAGAGAAATCCAGTGGTGGCAATCGCGCCGAGCCGGTTCGTCGGCTCGTTGCCACCGAGCTACGAGCCGCTCAGGCTCATCAAAAGACGAGCCCGAGCCCGAGCCGAGCGGCTCATGGACTCGTCCAAAAATTCATTTTTTTTTAAAAGGCTTATCTTATTTATATATAAAAAAATTTTACCCGAGCCAGGAGCTAAAGCTCGGCTCGGCTCACTAGCTCGTGGGCCGAGCCGAGCTCGGGTATTTGTAACGGGCCGAGCTCAGGTCCTTGTAACGAGCCATGAGCCAAGCTCGTGGGTCAATGGGCCGAGCTGCTCTGCTCGGCCCATTGACACCTCTAGAGAAATCTAAGGTGAATGCATTATCTCATGTGACTTGTTTATTTTTGAAGTGGGTTGTGTCTTTTGCGTGTCACGATTCCACGACATTAAGCTCCAACACGAAGAGAATGGGTTGCCTTCTCTGCTGCTTTCTCTATTGATTAGATGTATTTAACTCTCGTCTAAAAGCTTGAATTGCTAGAAAAGGATTGCGTGTATTTATGTAGAACTTTGATTCTATACACATCCTCACATGTAGGCTCATTCATTTTTGCTACCAACACTAGACACGTGCACAATTCATAAGCGTACCCTAGCGATGTCAACGAGCAGAGCCGGGCCCGAGTCGAAAAAAAAGCTTGAGCCGAGCCAAGTCGAGCCGAGCCGAGCTGAGCCCGACCAAAAAAAGAGAGGCTCGGTCCGAGCTTTTGGCACGAGTCTTAGCGGGCCGAGCCTAGCCGGCTCGTAATTTTTGGTTTTTTAATTATTTTTTTTTTACTTTTTCTTAGTTGCCATAAAAATTTTTTTTTTTTTTTAAATAGGTGGCTCGCCCGGGCCACAGGCCGGCCCGGGCTCGAGCCGACTTCCCAAAGTGGGGCTCGGTGGAGGGCCCGGCTTGGGCTTTTTCCGAGCCGAGCCCGAGCCGTCGAAGCCTCCGAGGTTTTTTGCCACCGCTAGCTTACCCAAACAAGCAAAAAAATTTCCTTATTAAGTATCAAAAATGATTTAATATAATTACCAGCAGAGACATATAAAAGTCCTAATTTTCAATTTACTTATTTAGTTATACATAATTAACCTTGTTTTTAAGCTTACCCGAACGAGCAAGAAAATCACTTTATCAAGAATGCTCAACACAAAGTTGGCACCAAACTCGTCTAAGCTCGTTTTACCAGCCAAAATTCAATTTAGCCCTTGTGTGGGAGTGAGTTTTGGAAATCATTTTTTTCCATATTCATCAATCACGAATACTTCAAATATTATATATAATTTTTCCACGTTTCTTCATAGCATTTTTTTACTTTTTAATCAGACATTCTAAAACAATAACTTAAAAAAAAATAAGTACAATACTTTAAGTATGCAATTTCATATTTAACAAACTTATACAAACATCTAAAAGAATCTGGTGATAAATCATATTAATATGTTATATATGATTTTCAGAAATTAATGTGAATGAAATTTAGGAAAATTAATGTAATTTAGGATATTTCTATCAACAATATCCTAATATGTATTTATTAAAGATAATTGTTTACCGCTCTTACATTATTTAGTTATTACGCCCTCGTTTGAATCTCATGTTGGGGGAAAATGTGTTTTTGAATAATATCTTTTTTTAAAAATATGTGGTTGAAAATAAATTTTGAAAAAATTGGACTAAAATGAGCACTAAACATAGTTCTCTCTCTCTCTCTCTCTCTCTCTCTCTCTCTCTCTCTCTCTCTATGAGTCCAAAATCATAGATTTTTTGATCTATGAGTCCAAAATCATAGATTTTTTATTTTTCAAAACTAGATTATCACATTTTGTGATTTCTAATAAACAAAATTTGACCTATAATTCAATAAAATATGTTAAATATATAGTTTATGATAACAATCACATACTAGTAAACCACACAAGATCATAGTCACAAATATATAATTTATAGATCACATTTAAAAATTTAATTGCAAATTATACGTTTTAAAGGTTGCAAATTATGAAATTAACTGCTCACAATCCCAGTTCACAATAATATATAGTTTATGATAACAATCACATACTAGTAAACCACACAAGATCATAGTCACAAAGATATAGTTTATAGATCACAATTACAAATTTAATTGCAAATTATACGTTTTAAAGGCTGCAAATTATTTATTGGTTGCAAATTATGAAATTAATTGCTCACAATCCCAGTTCATCTCACCCCCATCATCTTCACCATTATCGGCACCACTCAAATCGTGGACATCATATCACATCAAATCCACATCCCACCATCACATGTAGCACTACAACAAAAATAACATACAGCAACGTTTACATACACGTTTACATACGACAACGTTAAATGTTGCCGTAGGCCTATGGCAACGGGGCAACGTTTGGACATATGTTGCAAATCGAGGTGTTATCGTAAAGCAGAAAGATACGGTAACGTTTTTTAAAAGTTGTCAAAGACCTACGGCAAAGTTTAAAAAACGTTGGAGTTTTTGATTGACCTGTTCTATATATTCCAGTTCAAACCACATCCAATAGTAGTTGGAGTGTGAAATAAATTATACGCCAGAACTAATTAATTTTCTTATTAAAAAAGAAATGCCCCAAATTGACCAATTTCACCAGAATAGACCAATATGAATAAGATTCAAGAAGCATGAAATCAATAAAAATATGCAGCAATTGAATTGAAGCCCAAAAAGAAAAGAAAAATCACCTCAACAAACCTCAACGAACCTCTCACCTAACTAACCTCAACATGCTATTTCAGTAGAAAGATGCCAATTTAGCCTTGGTATGGTTGTGTGCGCCAGAGGATTAGGAAAGATGCCCAAGTGGTCCACGACTATGGGTACGCCGGACGGAGGAGGAATCGCCATTTTTCGAAATCTACTTCGTGACTGGGCATCTTTCTGGAAAAGATTCGTGCAGCTGGAGAGATGATTGGGACGAATTGAGACCACGGTTATGGTCGTCTGAGCAAGTGGCATCGGCTAGTGTAGGTCCGATGCCATGGGTGTGGCCGGAAGTTGTGATTGAGGAGAGAAAGAGGGAGACGATAGAAAGGGAGACGAGAGGAGACTGAGGAGAGAAAGGGGAAGAAATAGAGAGGTTGTATTACTAGGGTTTGTATAAAAATGATTTTTTTCGCAATGTTTAATAAACGTTGCAAAAGAAAAGCTTTTGTAATGTTTGCCAACCGTTAAAAAAGGCTTTTCTTTTGCAACGTTTGATAAACGTTGCGAAAAATAAAACTTTTCGCAATACTCAATAAATGTTGCAAAAAAGGGTCTATTGCAACATTTTTCTATGAAGTTTCCAAAACTCATTTATACTACTCAATGGCAACATTCACTTATTAAAATGTTGACAAAAGACCCTTATTAAAATGTTGACAAAAGACCCTTTTAGCAACATTCATCAACAAATGTTGCCTTTTAAGTGTTGTAAAAGAGTATTTTTGTTGTAGTGTACCTACAATCCACAACTACCACGCTACCTCCATACCATCAAACTCATCTATTATATGTAATACTCCATCGCCGTCGACGCTTGCATCTCGAATCCTATTAGAAGTATTAGTTAAATCAGTTAGTTAGTTGTCCAAGTGGTTATTTTAGTTTGTTATTTAGTTGTCCTGCTGGTTACTGCTGTTGTCTTTTGGCGCCAACATTGTGTAGTATTTATATAGCTTTGTACATTCATTTTACATGATTTTGATCAATAATGAAATCTTCTTCTTCATCTCAATTCTAAATCTAATATGGTATCAGAGCAAAACTCTTCTTTGCGCACTTCTTTTTCTTTTCGTCAAGTATTTTGATATGTAATTCTGGTCTCAAATGTATTGTCCACAAGAAAATCCGCCATTGATGAACATTCAAGCCCCTATTTTCTTCACCATTCTGACGGTCCAAGATTGGTACTAGCATCATCACTGCTTACAGGAGAAAACTACGCTTCCTAGAGCCGAGCAATGACAATTGCATTGTCCGTGAATAATAAACTCAGATTCATCGATGGAACTATAACAAAACCGAAAGGTTCAAACATTGATTTGATCAATTCATGGATCATGAACAATAATATGGTGATTTCTTGGATCCTTAACTCCATTTCCAAGGAGATTTCTGCGAGTCTGATCTATGCACTTCAGCATATGAAATTTGGAAGGATCTCAAGAATAGGTTTCAACAAAAGAAAGGGCCACATATCTTTCAACTGAGAATAGATCTGATGAATTTAGTTCAGAATCAAAGTAGTGTCAGCATATACTTCACTAAGTTTAAAACTATACGGGAGGAGCTTTGTAATTATCGTCCTACATGTAGTTGTGGTAAGCTAACTTGAAGTGGAGTAAAATAATTGACCAATGAATATCAAATGGAATACATGATGTCATTTCTCATGGGACTGCATGACTCATTCTCACAAATCAGAGGACAATTGCTGTTCATGGATCCCCTACCTCCAATTAATACTGTTTTTTCTTTGATCTCTCAAGAAGAAAATCAAAGAAGGATAAGTACACAGATGAATAATGGAAATGACCTAAATGGAGCAGCTGCATTTGCCTTTAAATCTGATAATATCAAAGCCACGTCTGGATCTGGAAGTTACAGCAATAATCCGAGATTTGGAAACACTGGGAATATTAAAAGAAAGACCTTAATGTACACACTGCAATATTCATGGACATTCTATTGAAAAATGCTACAAAATTCATGGATATCCTCTGGGATATAAACCAAGGTCTAGAGAGAATTTTCAAAACTCCTCTGGTCGTAACTTTATCAACCAAGTATCTGCTTCTTTCATCACACAAAATGAAGACCAACAACCTGGAATTGGGAACTTTGTTCAGAACCTAAACTATACTCAATATCAACAGTTGATGTCAATGTTATCTACTCATTTGGCATCCACTCAAACACAACAACTACCGATCACCAGGACAATAACATTGTATCTCATGCTATAGGTATATGTTCTTCTATATCTATTAATCCGATTTTCTCTTCCAAAGATATTTGGATAATAGACTCAGGTGCCACCAAGCATGTGTGCTCTATTGCTTCTGCATTTATGAACATGAGAATTGTAGATGATTCTAATGTCATCTTGCCTAATTACACACAAATTCTGGTTAGACTATGTGGGGATGTTAAATTGAGCTCAAACCGGTACTATGTGATGTATTATTTGTGCCACAATTCAAGTTCAATCTATTGCCAGTTAATGCATTGACTCTTGGATCACAACTCATGTTCGCTGAAAATCGTACCGCAAGCACACGGGTCGCGTTCAAGTAATAAAGTAGACGTTAAGAGTCCGGATTGTCGATCCCATGAGAAATGTATACTTTAGATTTACGCAACTTTAATCGATTTTAATTCTAACAACAAAAAAAACATACACAATTAAAAACATGATTCTAAAAACGATAAAATAAACTAACAATCTACAAAATAAGAAAATAAAAGTCTTGAAAATTTCGGAGGGAAAAGTGTGGTTGGAATTTACGATTCGCTTAACCTACTGTTTCATTAATATCAAATCAATCATGCGCAGATGCAAATTACCAAAATGCGATAGTTAGACCCGATTTTCCTATTTTACATTAATACCCTCTTTCGAGTGCATATTAACCCTAATTAATTAGTTCATACCACATATTTCTATGTCGATACAAAGTTAATCAATTGCATGAATTTCTGTGAAAATAGCTCAATGGATCACATGAGGTAGGTGTATATTTCTATATCACCTAGACGCGCCAGAACACCAAGCAAACCCATGGTATCGATCATTTCGATCTATCAAATGCAACTATTTTTCAATAATCACATAAATACCTAATTACACCATCTATTGAGCTCGAAATAAATGAAGTAATCTTAAACATGATGATCAATACACTATGATTTTGATAACAACCGCATTTTTCATTCATTCAAATTATATATCGATAATTAATGAAACAAATAGGTTAAGTTCAATCCATAAATTTCAACACAAAATATTTAGCTCATTTTATAAAGATGATCACAAAAGAGATTCATATTACAATACATTTCAAACTTGGAAAATAATGAAGGAATTCAAAAGTGAAGATACAACCCCTTTTTTTAGTGTAGATTTCAGTTCCTCCAATGTTTTCTCCAATACTTTGATGTTCGACTCTCCTTGCTATCAATCATTCTTCTCCAAAACAAGCCAAGAACAACAAAGAAAAAGAAAAGAACAAGAGAAAAAGGGAGAGAAGGTTAGAGAGAAAACAAAAAGAAAAAAAAACTAATCTATTCTATATTCTCCCCCAAAAAAAACCTCCAAGGCATTTAATATATGTAGGATGAGATATTTTGATTACTTAACCATTAAGTAATCAAAATATCAAAAGAAAATTGCAACTAAAGTCCCTGAATTATTTAAAGATAATTAAAATGGTCCATCTGTACAATTTGGCCCTCAAATTTTGATTTTCATTTCAATATTGCCATCCATAAATTGCATCTCAATGTCCTCCAACTTTCAGCACTTGTGCAACTTGGTCCCAAACTTCATATTTTTGCACTTTTTGGTCCTTTTTTCTTCCTTTTCGCCTCGTTTTCCTTCTAATCGGAGTTTAAGCCTACAAACGTGAAAATTACACAATTATGAATAAAAATATACTCAATATCATTTCTAATTAAATCTAGAAAAGTGCCGAATAAGTGTGTTGTTACACACTTATCAACTCACATTGACTTTCTTTCATGATTCCTTCATCATTCAGGATGCCAAAACCAGGAAGATGACTGGCAAGGATGATCGAATATAGGACCTATATGTCCTTGATGTCAAAGTTCTAAATTCACTTTCTAATGCTTTTGTTAATAATGTTTCTATACATATGTGGCACAACAGTCTTGGCCATCTTTCCTTTAAGAGACTAGATTGCTTGAAAGATCAATTGATGTGATGTTTCCAAATTCAATAAACACATGCCTTCTTATATTTGCCCTCTTACAAAACAAAGAAGATTGTCATTTGATTCAAATAACATCCTTTCAGATAATACATTTTACATCATACACTGCGACATTTGGGGGCCATATCAAGTTACCTCACACTCAGGGTACATATATTTTTTAACTTTGGTGGATGATTGTTCAAGATTCACTTGGTTGTTTCTATTGAAACAGAAATCTGATGTTGCAATTGTAATTCCCAAAATTTTCAATATGATCAACACTCAATTCAATGCTAAAATCAAAAGGTTCAAATCAGATAATACTAATGAATTGGCATTCACTGAATATTTTGCTGAAAAAGGGATGATACATCAATTTAGTTGTGTGGAAAGACTACAGCAAAACTCTGTAGTTGAGAGGAAGCACCCAACATCTTTTAAATGTGGCCAGATCCCTGTATTTCCAGTCATGTGTTGCTATTAAGTTCTGGTCTGATTGTGTATTGGCGGCTACACTCTTAATTAATAGATCTCAATCTCATATATTGAAACACAAGACACCTTTTGAGGTACTCTATGGCAAACCTGCTGACTACTCCTTTTTAAGAGTGTTTGGTTGATTAGCCTTTGCATCTACATTAACTACTCATAGGAACAAATTCCAGCCACGAGCCCGAGTATGTGTATTCTTGGGATATCCTTCTAGAGTAAAAGGATATAAACTTTATGATGTGGAAACAAAACAAATTTTCTTATCAAGAGATTTTATATTCCATGAAAATATTTTCCCTTTTCATACTGTCATAGCGAATGATCAGCTCTTGGATCCATTCCCTGACTTAGTACTACATGTTCCTCATTCAAACTGCTATCAACCTTTGCTTGATCCCTCAATGGAGCATTATTCCACCATTACTTCTTCTGATGACACTCAAATTTCACCTCAAAATGAGCACTAATCTCCTGTACCACAATCTGTTGATTCTGTATCAGTTCACAACAGAATTGATCAAGATGATATCCAATACACTGATACACTACCAATGTTTGAGCCTAATCCTACAACTAACACAAGACAATCTCACAGAACTACTAAACCCCCTAAATATCTTAGAAACTATCATTGCAATTTGCTGTCACAAAATCCCAATTTTACTGATCAAATACCTTATCACATTGGGCATTTCATATCCTATAAAAATATGTCTCAACATCATAGGTTGAACCACAATTCTTCCATCAGGCTGTCAAACATTCTCAGTGGCGTGAGGCTACAAAAGAAGAACTGAACGCTATAGAGCTCAACCACACTTGGTCTATGGTATCTTTACCCACTAGCAAACACTCTGTTGCTTGTAGGTGGATTTTCAAGATTAAGTACAAGTCAAATGGTTCAATTGATAGACACAAAGCCCGCCTTATAACTAAAGGCTATACACAACAAGAAGATCTAGACTATTTTGTTACTTTTTTCCCTGTTGCGAAGACTATTACTGTTAAGATGCTGCTCTTGCAACTTACCATAAGTGGAATTTGATCCAACTCGATATTAATAATGTTTTCTTGAATGGTGAGTTATTTGAGGAAGTTTATATGGACCTTCCACTTGGCTATGAGGTCCACAAAACTGCTAAACAGGGAGAGAAATTGGTCTGTAGATTGCTTAAATCCATATACGAACTCAACCGAGCGTCAAGACAATGGAATTCAAAATTCACACATGCTTATTTAATGTGGCTTCATTCAGTCGAATGCTGATTATTCACTATTTACTAAAGGGTCAGGTGATGATTTTGTGGTCTTGCTTGTGTATGTTGATGACATCGTTATCACCGGATCAAACATTCAAGTTATTGAATCTTTAAAGTCATTTCTACATTCTCAGTTCAAACTTAAAGATTTGGGTGATTTGAAATATTTCTTGGACATTGAAATTGCTTGTTCAAATTCTGGGATTGTCATTTCACAAAGACATTATACATTACAAATGCTTAAAGAATCTGGTTATCTGAACAGCAAACCTACAAATAATCCTATGGATCCTAAAGCTTCTCTGAGCATTCAAGACGGAGATTGATGAGTGTTCTACACTCATGATATTTATGTCACTTAATTCGTTATTTTGTCATTCTTGAGAGAGTTTTAGAGTGTTTTTATGTGTGTTTTGATGTTGTGATGTAGGTTGATGAGATTGAAGAAAATAAACAAAAGATGAAAGGAAAGGGCTAAATTGTACGAGATCTAAAGTTCGGGGACTAAAGTACAAATATTGAAAAGTTATACCGAGCCTCACGATGAAGATTTGAGAGTGATCGAGCCAATTGGATGAGGAAAGATGTCAAAGGGATCAAATTTAGTCAAAATATGATCACAAATCAATTTACAACCGAAAAGTTTTGCTCCAGATTTTTAGTCTCATATTGAGACTCATTTTTGACATAGTAAACGATTGAATTGGAGAATGATGTCTGAAGCAAAGTTGTAGGCCTTTGAGTTATCTTTCCAACACAACTTGAATCATCTCAATCGGATATCAGGAGAAAGAATTATGCTAAAAATACTGAAAGAAGCGTATACTGAATTTCAGCGAATCGGGCGCCTTGGCGCTCAAGGTGGGCGCCTTGGCGCCCACATTGCTGAAAATAACCAGAATACGCGGCGCCCAGGCACCCAATCTGGGCGCCTAGGCGCCCCGACCCGAGAAGGAAGAAACTTGAAAATTTTAAAAGATTTTCGGCCCGGTCCAACCCTATTCCGTCTTGCAACTTGTGAACACTATAAATATCACCATAAAGACCTAATTTTAGGTTGGAGAAGGAGGAAAAAGATACAAAACGGCTAAATCTTCAAGGACAACAAGAAGAATGATTTGAAGAAATCAAGTGAAGAAAGAGTGGAAACATCAAAGGGGGCTTCGATCAACACTCCAAAAAGAGTTTTTCTTACCTCCTCCTTTATGTTTTTCATATTAGATTGTTTAGGTTTTATGAATTTCTTCATGAACTAAATAATTTAGCTAGGGTTTGATGTAGCCACTTGAGATTATGATTTGATGAATTTATAATTACTTTTTTTGGATTTTCCACGTGTATTTAATTGTGTCATGAATTTAATGCTTTCAATTACCTGATCAATAATTGAATGAATAGATGCTAGTCAATTCCGGCACTCGAGAGAGGGGAATTTAGGCGTGATCATAGGATTGACGCAACGTAGGTTTTATGGGTTTCGAGAGAAAGTGTAAAATCTATGAAGCTTACTTCACAAAAGAATCGGGGCTTTGATAAATTCTAGGCTTTAATTCGGAATAGAGATATTGAGATTGAATTGTAGGATTAATTTCTAGCCGGCACTCGAGAGAGGGGAGAGAAATACAATTGGATTCTTGCTTTTAAATATTGGAAAATTAATTGGACAATTTGATATCATTGAATCATAATTGAAAGTTGGTGAAATCATTCCCTAGGCTTCTTCATTTTGATAATTTATATTCCTCAATTTTGTCTCAACCAATTTCATTACTTTAGAAAACAATCAACCAATTATTCATCAATTGTCTAGATAAAATAGAAGTTGCATAATTATAATAATTAGTAGAATTAAATTACAATCCCTGTGGGTTCGACATCCTAACTTTCATACTATATTACAAAACTTGACACCGTACACTTGCGGCATAAATTCACGTTGTAGAAAACGCGTGACAGAGATCTATTACCAGATGCATCTCATTATAGGCGTTTGATTGGAAAGCTGATTTATTTGACTCTTCACGTCCTGACATTACATTTGCTATGCACAAATTGAGTCAATTTTTATCTCAACCTAGGACACCACATCTAAGAGTTGTACATCATCTCCTTATGTAATGCCTAGACTAAGAAAGCTTAAAAGATTTGATAGGTACTACTTATACCAACAAGGTGCACCTTCTTTTCCGAAAATCCATAATTAGAAATTTTACAGTTAAACGTGCTTGGTTTGGAGCAAGTCTATGATAGGTGAGCCCCTGAAAATTTTTCTTGGAGAGCGTATGAGTGAGGATAAAGCATGCTGAAAAGATCCATCTTGGTACAGTGGGACAGTACATTATCGATCTAACGGTCGGGACATCCCGTTAAGTGCGACCCGGGTCGTGTCATCTTAGATACTTGAAAGGTTGTCCTGGTCAAGCCCGATTCTTCTCTACATTTTCTGATTCCAGTTTACCTATCAAGTTTGAACTTTTTCGGATGCAGATTGGGGTTATTTTCTCGACATGAAGAAATCCACCACTGGATTCTGCATTTTTCTTGGTGGCTCCTTGATATTTTGGAAAGCTAAACGCCAATCCGCTGAAGCAGAATACATGGCACTTGCTGCTACCATAATTGAAATTGTTTAGATCAACCAGTTACTAAAGGATTTTCACACAGTGGCAGCCTCAACGGTAGTTCTTTTCTGTGATAATCATACTGCCATTGAGATTGCTACCAATCCAATTTTTCATTAATGAACAAAGCATATCGAAATTGACTGTCACTTCATACGAGACAAAATTCCAGCTGGAATGGTTAAACTGCAGCCAATTTGATCACAGCATCAGCTTGCTAATGTTTTCACCAAGCCTCTTCCTGCATCAGCTCTCCTTCCTTTGTTGTCCAAGATGTCTATAAAGAATATTTACACTTCATCCCAAGGGGAAGTATTAGAAGCATTACTTAAATCAGCTAGTTAGTTGTCCAAGTGGTTATTTTAGTTTGTTAGTTGGTTGTCCAGCTGTTATCTTTTGGCGCCAACATTGTGTAGTATTTATACAGCTTTGTACATTCATGTTGCATGATTTTGATCAATAATGAAATCTTCTTCTTCATCTCAATTCTGAATCTAATAAATCTACCAACACTAGCCACCACCTCCACCTGCACCTCAAATCCACCACCATCTTCATCTCCAAACTTCTTCGATTTACAACGACATGGATCAACCACAAAAAAATTCTTCACCCACAAAAAGTTTACCGCACATTTTTGTTTGTGGCTGTATATGTATATAGTTGAGAGAGAAATAGTGGGTGTGTGTGTGTGTGTGTGTGTGTGTGCAGAAAGAGAAAGAGAGGTTTCATTTTCGAATGTAGAGAGATGGTACTTTTTGTAGAAGATATTTACGTGTGGAGTGGGAGTGAGGCGTAAGATCCATGTGCTCAATTGTATAATGTGTATATATATATTTTTTTTAAATTAGAAACTAATTATAACCTATTGCTTAAAAGTACAATAAAATGCAAAGAATTTGCTTAATTTGCACGAGGGCTTAATATACGAATTGGGCCATGGACGTCTACTACAAGAAGCTAGCAAAATAATATAATCAAAATCGACATTATGGAAGTATCTGAAGGCCAAATGAATTGAGCAAACTCAGTGGCCTGGAGTACATTGATTTATCTAACAACAGCTTCAACAGCCACATTCCCGAAAGACTTTCATTGAGCCTGGAATAATTTAATGTGTCCTACAACAATTTATCGTGAAATATCCCTGAGAACTTGAGACACTTTTGACTTTCCCAGTTCTTCATTTATGCCTGGAAACAGCTTCATTAATGTGCCTGATGGTTGGCCATCCAATAATCACGTTCCCGGTGGTATTGATGGACCTGGACATCAAAGCTCGAGATCTAGTATCAGAGTTGCTATTAGTATTGCATGTATTGTTGGAGCTTTGGTAATGATTGCCTTTGTTCTATTGGCTTATAATCAGGCTCGACTTTAGGATTTCCTTGTAAGAAGTGGATTTTGTGACCAGACTGATGGTAGAGATGTTAAACTAGGAAGGTTTAAAGGGCGTTCACTTTTCAGATTCCATAGCAGTACCGAGCCTCCTCCGACTTCATTGAGCTTTTCTAATGATCACTAGTCTTTGCCCGTGCAAATGCACGGGCTGATTTTTTTTGATAGTACTGTTAGTGTATTATTAAATATTATTAAATGTGGTGGAATTTTGTGAATTATATAAATAACGTTCGCTGTGGTGGAATTTCGTAAATTATATAAATAACGTTCGTTGTGGTAAAATTTCGTGAATTATATAAATAACGTTCGCTCTGGCGGAATTGTGTGTAAAAATGTTTACAAAGTTATATTATTTTAGGATATGAAAATATGTTTACAAGTGGATAAGGACTATTAATCTAGTAGAATATAAGCCAAAAATATGTTTCTATAATAATTCAATAATTGAAGCAATTGGTAACAAAAACATATTTTGAGTCATAAGTTTAAAATAGATAGTTTCAAGTTGTCTGTTTCCACGACCATTCTGAAAATGCAAAATTATAAGAAGCAACATGCTGAAAAGTTTTCCAAGGTAGCCTCATTCTAAATTGTTGGTCATTTTGTGTTGCTCCCAGAAAGTCCCTTGTGATTCTGTTGAATGGAAAAATATATTTCCCTCATATTCCAATATGAGAAAGAGCAGAGTTATTGAAATTTGGAAGTCAATGAAGGTGTTACTGAACCAGCAAAATAGTTCATTTTCTATAATAGGCATTGGTTGGTAGCTGAAATGAAAAAAGCGTATGACTACAATAGATAA